>JAWWMO010000138.1:63760333-63787539 GCA_035047845.1 Dendrocincla fuliginosa | reverse complement strand
AATTGATCCTGCCTTACTAAGATGCATCCATTTTACTGGCTGGCAATCAGCATTTCATTAACACAGTGAAAAATCCATTATACTGGATGAAAACCCCGCTGCCACATTTGCAGTCAGGAGGATTGTTTTTCATTTCCCTAAGTCAGAGTAGTTGAGCCCATGGGAGTTTTTCTCCAGGGAGTTGCATTTAACAAATTCTTGTAATTGCAAAACACAGAGCACCAGGAAAGCACTTAGTCTTTTTAATGTCTTTCCGTATGTACTTCTGTTCCAGCCTGCTCTTTCAGTCTTGATTTTTGATCAGGTTTGGTGACAGCATCTGAAGTGTTTTCTCCATGAATGTGGTAAACATCTGTTATATGACTGCTTCAATTATAAAAAGGGATTTTTTTTATATTCCAGATCACTTCCAGTCTTATATTTTATATAACCTACTAATAGGAATAATGCATCCTCAACCTGTAAGTAGTTAAGGTGTATGTGCTCATGGGATTTATCAGAGGAGTGGCTTTAGTAGAGTTGACATGCAGTTAGATTGTAACAGAAATCATCTCACATTATATGTTACTATTTTACTTTCTTCTTCTGTCTTGTTTCTCATTTGATTATTTCTTGAACTGGTGTCTGGTTGTGCTGCCATGATTGCAGCTACATTGACACTTCCATTAAGAAACTGCTTAGAATTTTTCTCCTCTAATTTAAATTTTTATTGACTAGGGAATACATCTTCTGCCCACACACATTTCTTTTTGTTTGTTTGTACATTCACACCTTACATTTTAGCTCTTTATGACAGCTCAAGCCTTTCAAAACTCTGAAATGTTGAATTGCCATGGGGACAAATTCTGGTTTCAGTTACAGTTAAATAAATCCAAAATAATTCCACTGAAGCCTCATGTGACCAAAAGCGTAACCAAATCTATAATAACCATACATCAAATAAGTCTTGGAATCTGTCATTGCTGGTCTCAATATAATGACGTCTTCAAGAATTAATAGTTTTTAGTGCTATAATACTCCTGTAATAATAGAAATGCAGCACCCAGGATGCCAAAGAAGGGTGGGCTCCAAAGCTTTTGAAAAACTAGTCACAAGTATGCAGTCAACAACCCTGATGAAAGAGGCCATCAATACACACCTTTGTACACCTGGACTCTTAATGCAGAACTCCTAGGTTCTCACAGAATGGATAGAAATCCATATGCAGCCCTGACCATGTTTTCTAAAGGTAGCTCTGGCACCTGCATCAAAGTTTGTACTGGTGGTTTACTGACAGAAATGATATTGGCAGTAGAGAGGGAAATACTGGTAGGGTAAGTCCCCATTCACCATGAAGGGCACCAGAATCTAATTCAGAGAGCAGTACAGGGAGTGCTCAAGGGCACACATCTCACCCTGGCAAAGGCTGTCATACACAGACAGGAGTACTGCCTCTCATGTCTGAAGCAGAGAAACCCAGCTTTCAGCCATGTATGGCTGGTGCTTTGCTCTTAGTGGTTGCCTTGATTAGGATAATGATCAAGAGAATTCACACGTAAGCACATTAAATGGACAAAACTATTTTGTCTTTTACATGTAACTGCCTACACCTGAAGTAGCACTGTAGAAGTCTGTCTTCATTTATTTACAAAGATAATCCCAAAATTAGACTCATAGACTCAAAAACCCTTCTCCCTTGAAATAAAACAATCTTAAAGCCAGGGCTTTTAAATACAGAGTGAAATTTATAATCTGAAAAATGCAAACTCCATTTCTTTCTAAAACCATGTGTGGGCTGTAACAAACGTGTTCAAAATTTAGTTTATGACTGAATATCTATAAGGTCCTCTTAGGCTGAAGTAGATGGAGGCATCAAATTTCTTTCTCATGACTCCATTTCATTATTAGTATGAAAGGTTAAGTCAAGTGAATTTTATGTTTCAGTCTTAAAGTGGTTATATTTGGGATTAATTTCAGCTTATTTGGAAAGGAAACAGGAGTCCTTTGCCAAGAGATTTGTTTTCAGGAGCTACTGCTTGTAGTCCTGAGCTGATAGCAGTCAAACCATCAGTTCTGAAATGAACCTGGTCCCCAGGGAACAATGGAAAGATTGTTTTCTTGAATAGCAGTTTAAAATTACTTCTCTACCTGTTGACCTCATAGAGTTTTGCAATGGCTCCTCTGAACCCCCAAAAATTTCCAGATACCCCGTGACATTATTCTGTGTCTGCCAATTTCTACATTTCTGAAAAATCCCAATGAGCTCAATCCTCCTCATAATGTTTCAGCACATCTACTTTTAGTACATGGAATGTAATAATGTTATTACCAATAATATTCTATTTCTAGTATATTTTTGATATTATACACTGCTCCTTATTTGCAACATGAACACTGATATCCTGTTAGAACTGTAGATAGATGGCACCTAAGAACATGGTTTTAAATAGGCACAACAACGTACCAATAGTTCCATTATTGGCATTATTACTGGTATTATAGACCCATTACTCAGAATGCTTCTATTTATGAGACTTGTGTGCAAATCATTGATGCTACACTCTTCCTACTATGATATTGTGTGTTACCTGGTAATGTCTTCCCTTTTTTTATGATCTACACTCTATCATATCTTGCAATAAAAGAAACCAAATCATTTAGAAACAATGTCTAACAGAATTTTGTGCAACAGTAACGGTTTACAAAATTACATATTTAAATGCATAAAACAAAGATATGAATGTTCAGTTTAATAATGTATGTGATGAGAAGTGAGTAATTGATCCAGTTTTACTTGTTCCTAATGTTAAATTTTCTTCAGAGACTTTCTTTGATTGATGCCAGTGACTTCAGTGGAAAAAGGTGTATGTGGAAAATCGTTGATTTTGTTTCATAAACCAACAGGGTTTTCCACTGGAAGTGTATGTAAACTCAGTAAATTATGTAGGAGAGAGAGAAATTCAAATATCTCCTTTCTTAGAAGACACAAAGTTAAAACTATACTATGGGAACTACCCTGAGAGATCAAAGACCTAATAATCAAAAACCCTTTGGTTTCAGGAAAAGGCTCAACAAAATGGCATTTGGAAGCACACTTTGTAAAGGAGCTTATTTAATATGAATTACTAATGCTTTAGCCTGAAGGCACAAACACTGTTTAAAGCAGAGACCATTTGCTATAGTGAGAAGCACTTACATATAACTTTTCATCTGGCTCTTCTTTGCAAGATGCCCTCCCTCAAGTTAATAAATTAAAAGCTGTATTCTACTTCAAGTTCCATCAGCAGTTTAGCATTAGATTGAAATTTGGCCTCTAGTGCTTGGTGGTTACATTACTTGCTTTCTTTAGAAATATTAACCAGTATAACTATAGAAAGTAGACAGTGCAAGGAAACTGTACAAGGAGGAATTACTCTGTTGTACTCAGAGTACAACGATTCTTTACTGAGAATTGTCAGATCATTGGAGCTATGTTAGATAGCTCAGTATACCTCCAACCATGCTTCAGAGCAAAGAGGGATTTTCCTTAACTGTTAGGGTTGTGCTTTGGATGGGAGGAATAGACTGAGAAGGACCATTCTAGGCAGTGTTATAAGACTTCAGAGAATACTGGAACATCCATTTCATTCTTAAATTAAAGAAGTTTCTAAAGGGAGAAAAAGCAATATCCTGACGCTTGGAAATCATTTGAAATAAAAAAAAAAAAAAAACAACCAAACAAAAAAACTACAAAACTCAAAACAAAACAAAACAAAAACCTCACAACCAAACAAAAAGAAAAAAAAACCCACAACCTGCAAAACTGGATTAAAGCATGAGAGTCCTCGGTCAGCTTTGTGAATTCATTTGCTGTGCAATGTAACGCCAAGCTTTTTAGCTTTGCCTGCTCCTGTGAGATGACCTTGAACAGGTCACTCAGCTACTTTGCCTCCATAGCCTCTGTCTGTATTATTCTTCTCAAAGAGGATCTCCTCATCTATTCAGGCCTTACAGATAAACATAAAAGACAATTTTTCTTCTGTTGTTTCTTTGCAATCAGTTATACTTCAGTGCATTCAGTTGCACAAGTTTTGCTCTACTAGATATTTAAGTGAATTCATAGAACACTAGCTGTTCACAAAACATGGATAATGAACAAAAGCTGAGTGATCTGTTCCTCTGAGATTTTGAATTTTACCTTTTTCTTTCCCTCCTACTCTCTCCTGTTTATTTCTCTCTTAAACACTTTGTGTATTAATTTTGCTATATGAATTCTTCCTCGGCCTTTTCTTTTTCTTTCTTTTACCTTCTTGGTTTTGATTTTAATGTTCCTTTTCTTTCCCTTGACATGACTTTGTTCAACATACTTTCAGGCTGCCATTGGTAAAACTACTACTTATTTCAGGGCACACAGGACAGGGACCTTTTGTCCACCCCTGCATCACCATCTCTTTGCTTGATTACCTGGTAGTCACATATTCCGTATCTCTTCCTCTGCTTCTCTTGGATCTCCCAGCTCTGCACTTTCTCTGTGCACAAACCCCTCTCCTCAGCCAGAGTTAGAGGCTGACTTTGCCAGCCAGCCTCTGCACAGCACAAGCCCAGTCATGAAGTCCCCAATTAGGGGTGTGAGGTTGTCTTTTCAAACTATTTTCAATACTCAGTTTTTTATTGCCTCATAACTAACACCACATGCCAAGAGCTATCAGAACCGTGTCACTCCACTGTAGTTAAGTCTTGGATATTAAGTGAACTTTAACAAAGATGAAAGCACAGCTATATAGCTCAGATCTATATGTATACACACAATATACATATATAACTATTTTAAAACTGAAAATCTGAACACTATTTTTAGAAGTTTAATCTAATCACATGCTCCTGCCATTCATACACATCCTTCCCGTGCCATGGATAAAGGGAAGCAGTGCTCTAACTGCTCTAACTTCTGTTCTCTATTTCATTTGTTTCTCATCTTCAATGTCATTGGCCACATGCTTTTGCCCAAGATGACAGTCTCCAATTCACTTTTGTATTGAATAGGGGAGGGAAGGAAAAAATACCTTACCTTTCCCACTTTCAAAGGAAGTGGGTTTTATTCTGCTTATTTACATATTGTGTACTTTAACAGAGTTAGAAACAGCTTCATCAGTAAGCTAAAACTGTGATTCTGTTAACATGGGCATCATTTTAGTCTTGCTTACTGAGAACATGCCGTCAACTGCTAACCCGAAAAGGCTTCTATGCCTCCACAGGATGTGCTATCTTAGCACAATGACTCTACAATCCAGGGCCAGTTTTCAGTGGCTTAGCCAGAAAAATCTTTGTTTCTTTGCCTTGCCTCACCTTGAATACTATAGGGCTATCCAGAACCAGGATTGGCAACATCTTAACTGCCCCCTCAGTGTTTGGCAAAAGCTGTCAGTCAGTTGACTTTCATGCTCCAGAGACTCCTTGCATTGACTACTGCCAAACTGTCCTGCATGTGACAGACAAGCAATTTCTTTTCACAGTTGTTACACATTGGAGGCAATATGCTGCTCACATACCCTGAGCAGTTATGACCATCTCAAATACGGAGCTGAGTTTTCAGAAAGCTGTTTTCTCATCTGCTAATTTGCACAGCACAAAGCCTACTGTGCTACTGCAGCTGCTGTTGCAGAAATGCTACATGCAGCACTGAGACATTAAATGGGAAGGCCTGACATAATGAGGAGAATGATGGAGTTAGAAAAGGCTACTAAATGATTATACTCTTGCTTCAAGATATCTTTCTGAAGAAGACAATGTAACTGCACACAGAGGAGAAAAAGGGTTTCAAACAAGCCCTGGATTTTTTAAGGAGAGACTGTCCTTAATCCCAAGGGGTTCTGCAAGCAGTGAGAAATCAAGAAGGAAAAAAAAAAATACTTTTGCCTTTATGTAACTTTTTTGAGCTGGTCTGGAATGGGTTATCAAGAGGCTTGTTTCACCCATTCCTAGAGGATTAAATTATGTAACACTTAAAGCAGCATTTTCTGTAGTGTGGAGTAAATAGGAGACCATGCATGGGAAAGTGCAATACCTGGGGAGCCTGGGGCATTTGTTCTTCTGCGTAAAGAAACCATCTGTAAGTGGCACTAAACATAGCCTGTGCCAAGGAAATGCACACAGGGTCAGAGTCAACCTCCACTGGCTCGAAAGCCTGCTCAGTCCAACAGGAAACTTGAAGCATGAAAGGTCAGAGATTCAATGCTAAACATGGGAATGCAGCATGTTCCCTTCAGAGAGAGCTCAAGCCAAACAACCTTCTAAGTCTGAGATAACAATGTTCCTGTATCCAGACTGAAAATAGCAACTGCATGCAAATCAGCATCCTCACAAGGTGTGCAGGGAGAATATTCTTCCCACAAAATTTGTTTGTTCATGTCCCAGGTAATCTACCAGGTTCCTTTCCTGAAATGGGTTTTGATTAAATATTCTGAGATAGACAAAAATAAAATAAGATCAGGGCTGTGATAGAAAACAATAATATCTGGGCTGAAGGCAGAAGAAGAGAAGCAGCATAGTTAAGGAGGATGTTAGTTCTG
Source organism: Dendrocincla fuliginosa (assembly GCA_035047845.1). Classification (NCBI taxonomy): domain Eukaryota; kingdom Metazoa; phylum Chordata; class Aves; order Passeriformes; family Dendrocolaptidae; genus Dendrocincla; species Dendrocincla fuliginosa. The sequence goes on along the minus strand of JAWWMO010000138.1, from coordinate 63,781,012 downwards.
ATGGCAAACATTACTGAGATTGAACATATATGTTTCAGACTGTTCTTACACATTTGATTACTTGAACTTTGATACAATTATCATATTACTTATCCATATCTAGAATGGAGTTGAAATAAGTCTGAGGAAATAATAAAATCAGTCAAGCAAACATTTCTTCTAAGTTTACATTCAGAGAAGCAAAATGTACTTGCTGACCTTTTACCATAATGGATAAAGATGATGAGAAAAAAAAATTACTCATCTCACTGGAAAATAAAAAAAATACCCAAAGGATGTGTGTGAATAGGATGTTACAAAAGTGAAATTAATAAATAAGAGAGTATAACATTTGAATGGATGTTCTATTTAATAATGCATGTTGTCTTTACTAAGGAAATAAGGGCTAGGCTTTTTTTATCCCTACAATATAGGAAGTAAAGATAAATAATTTCTCAGCCTGGAAAAGGAAATGCTGTTCAGCTCCCTGAAGGCTTTATCTTGCCCTGTGTCACGGTGATGTCCAGTTAGGAACAGTTTGGCTGCAGTCAGTCTACTTAAATGACAGAGACTGAAACTTGAGGTTTTGGCAGTATTGAAAACGTGCAGCAACTTTTTTTTATTTTTTTATTCCCTAGGAAAGGAGAATATTTGTATCAAAGGCTGGAGTTGTGTACCTGTGTTTTCACCATCCTTTTTCCTGGGTAACATTGAAGTAAACTAGTATCAAGCCTCCCATAACCCCAGCACCTGCTAGGACAGTCTCCCCTTCTGCACTTCAGTTGCAGAAAGAAAATTACAGTTATATAAATGAGTCAGCGATTTCACAAAGCTGCATTTCACTCACACACAAACACTTCTGCTGAATTGAAAGCCATCCCTGGCTTTGCTCCTTGCTTCTGCCATCAGTAATGTACAGCACCAACCCTACAGTGGTTGTAGGTATGGTACAAACATACACTATCATTGTGCCACCTGTCAGAGCTCTCCTGCTCACTGACCGAGCTGGGACATGTGGCAGCAGGAGGAGAGTTTCTCACCAGCATCCTCATGCATTAAAATCCAATAACAAAGGAAAAATAAAGGTGTTTTAATAATTTGTTCTGGAAAGTGAGGCAATCTGACTTTCTCAAAGTCGAAATGAGAATAAATTCAACACATCATACAACTCTGCAGGCTTCAAAGAATGAAATCCAAGTACAGCCAGTGACAGGTAAACCCTCCAAGGCATTGCCCCAGCTGCCCTTCTGAGGTGGCTCACAAACCATACCAATTTTATCCAATACTTTTCCACTGAGAACATACTAGTGGGAAATGCCAGCGTATTAAAATAAAATAGTTCAGTAGGTTGCTGTCTGTTGAACAGGATAACAGTGACTGAAATCCTGTGTGTGACAAATGCATGTGAAAAAGAACAACAAAAACATCTAGAAAATATTAACCCAAACCAGAGATACACTCTATCTATAAATAAACAGACAAAGAGTACAAACTTAATACATTTTATTAGTCTGAAAACAGCTAAAGGATAAAAGTGAGTTTCGTATATATTTGTTTTACTTTTTCTGCCATTAAATTGAAAACAAATATGGAAATATTCAAGTATTTTTCATAAACAGGAATAGCAGATGTTTTTGCAGGATGAAACTAGCTCTTTGGCAAAATAAGGTCTACAAAGCATGGCATAAATTTATATAAATAAAATTTGATATAATAAATCCTCTGTTTAGAATTTAGTACTTTTTTACTTTGTTATTCTGGAATTCAGAACTTCCAGTCACACTTACTGAAGAGTTTGTTTCAATAGCATGCCACAAATAATCTAGTTCAATAATTTACAAAGTACCCATAGTCTGTAATTAGTTCACTTTGACTGTTCTGTGAGTTACTTATGAATAATGAATACATTTGGGGAAAAAAAGCTAATATATCTCTCTGTTCATGTATTGTCCAGCACTGAAATATGAAAGCATTCCTAAAGAGATCACAGATAAAGGAAAGGCATTTTCTAGATTAAAATATAACAACTTGGCTCTACCTGGAAATGATTATTACAAGTTACTAAATAAAAGACAGAAATCTGTGCAAGTGTTCTTAAAAATTACTAAAGTGTTTCAGCCAAACTCCTGAAAATTAATGCACAAGTAGAATATTACGGGATGCTGAATGGATCTTGTTCACATAAAAATAAGGTTTGATCAAGTCATATCTAACTTCTGTGAGAGTTCAATATCCCATTGCACAAAGACAACATACTGCTCAGCTTCACACTGATAGGAAAAACATATGCAGTAACTTAGTTTGGATATGAGAAACATGATGAGCAAATGACCATCTACAACTAACCATGATTTTTACTGCTGGGAATATAAGGAAGCTGAGCTTTATATCAAGTATATGAATATGAATCTATGGTTTGAGGAATCGGAGAAGATAATTTGAGAAAATACAGGATTTGGGGGTTTTGGATATTTGGTGGTTTGTGGATTTTGTTGTTCATTTTTGCGAAGTTTTTTTAGGGACAGAGAATGAAAATGGAAGCCCCTAGCCAGCTGTAATGCCAAGCAATTACATCTGTCACATGCCTCAGCCTGGACCCAGAGACAAAAAATCACAGAAATTACAGACTTCTGTAAGGAAAGCTCTCTTTCAGTGCATCAAATGCTTAGAGATAGTGCCAGAATTGCAGGAACTGATATGACTTATTTCTCTCCCAAAACAGATGTATGACAGCCCATGCACAGTGCAAGCTTACTCCCACCACCCTCCCAGAGCATTTGGGGTCGTGATGAGAAAGCTGTTACTAGTAAGAAAACCAGTAACTCCCCAGCTTCTCATGCTTGATATCCCTTCTGGAGCCAATGTTCAGCTGTACAAACAAGCTCAGCTTAAATTTAGTTGTTGAGACTGTGAAATATTTGGCTCATTCCCCACTCACACATGTACATGCAGATATAGAGCTCTGATGGGGACACTAAGTTGAAGTAGAGAATAAAAGGTATCTCCACCAACACATCAAACTGCAGCTGGCGCTGAAGAACTATGAGCACCTTTTCTCTTCAGATACAAAAACTGACTTCTAAGAAAATTTGGAAATGCTTCAGATAAGCATCCAAACCCTGAAAGCTTATTCCAACCCATTTTGAATCTAAGCTTATATGGATGCATGCCAGTCTTTATGTAGACTCATGTCACTTGCATTTTGATATTCCATGGCAATAAAACAAAGAAAAAAGGAGACTACTTTCAAGATTTCTTTGAAAGGTACAAGTAGAGGGATTTAAGAATTGAGTAGAAATTAATTTTAAATATTCTTTGGCAACAGGAGTTCAACTGCCTGAAGAGCATGAAGAGGATTGTTCTCTTGTTGGATGAATTTTCAGTGTCAGATACTATTTCCATTCCCAAGTACAGGGGAATGAGCTACCCTGACACCACCATGACCAAGACAGTGAGGCCCCATGGTCTGACTGCTTCTGAGAAGAACAACTCAGGAGAGTGTTTCTCCACAAAAAATAAGTACATGAACACATTTTCTTTTGCTGTCTCCTCAGTCTAACATATCATTTCAAAAATGACAGGCTCAGATAGTATATTGTAAAACACATCAGATCTCTGCCTTGCTGAATAAGATTTTAACACAAATATGCAGCATTTATGCCTGTATTAGTAGCATCATTGAATATCATTCTCCTCGATGGCAGACATGCTGTTATTAAAGTATAATATCTAGGAAAGAAACAGCTCACCTAGGGTTTTCAGAAGGTATTTAACACAATCCTCACATCACATTTGCTGAACTAAAAAGAAAAAAAGTCGTGAATGTTATTTCAGGATGCTTAACCTATAATTATGTTCCTGTTTCAACGGTATCACTTCTAAGGAGACATCACTAGCTGCTGCTAAGCAAACCTCTTTCTTATGGAAATTTCACTCATCTCCCTCCCTATGACTAACTCTAATTCACAGAATTTCTTCCCAGTCAGCCCATGATCCACTCCTCCCCTTGAAAAAAACAGGTGACTAGGAACAAACATGATTATTGGACTTCAGTTTTGAGAAGGGAGAGAGGTTGTTTTGCTTTTGCTTCATTCTTTTAGTTTACAACAATGTTTCTGTTTTCAATGTGAAGAATCACCTGTTAGCAAAGACTCTTGTGGGATTCAGCGAGAGCTGAAACAGCCTCTAATTACTGAAGAACAGAAATAAGAACTAATGGGAAGGCTGAGCAACTCTCTTCTTGCTGTATAATACTTTATTCCTTGGAGACCAACTAAAAACAGGCAGAAGTCACCATCCATGTGGATACGCACAATCTGTTCCTAGGACTGGGAGCTTTTTCAAGGTTTGAATCCCAGCATGACTTGCACTCTCATGTTGCAACATGTGCTCTTATGGTAACATGCTTCCCAATTTAAATTCCACCTCTCCTACTGATCCTCTCTTTCCTAAATAAAACTCACCTCTTTCACTGTCCAACCTAATTAGTGGTTCCAGGAAAAGCTGCAAGCACCACCAAAATAAAAAAGAGGGGGGAGGGGAAAGCCTAATTTTCTCAAGTGTTTGTCCTTAATCCCCTGACAGGGTTCCAAAGAGTTACAAATAACTATTTAACTGACACTATTAATACAAAACCTGTTCCTCTCACAGAATGGTTCAGATTGGAAGGAATCACAGTGGGTCATCTGGTCCAACTAGCCTGCTCAAGCAGGGTCATCTTAGAGCACATTGCACAGAATGGCATCCAGACAGTTTTTGAATATGTCCAGTGAGGGAAACTCCAGAATCTCTCTGAACAATCTGTTCCAGTGTGTGTTCACTGCACAGTAAAAAAGTTTTGCCTTGTGTTCAGGTGGAACTTCCTGTGCATCAGTTTCTACCTGTTGCTTCTTGTCCTATTGCCTGGCACCATCCTCTGGATACCTTTCTTTCAGATACTTACAGGCACGAGGTCTCCTCTGTCATCTCTTCCTGAGGCTGAACAGGCCCAGTTCTCTCAGCCTGACCATGTAAGAGATGCTTTTTCTTTCAGACTAACAAATTGCATGGGCTCTACCAAATGCAATTGCATTTAAATGCTGCAGTTACAACCCAAGGCAAAACAGGAAAACCCTAAAATCAATTCTTCATGTGTGAGTAGAAAGGATATATCACCAGGCAATTCAGAAGCAGAGGTGTGACAAGTGCCACACTGTGTCATGCAATGGAGCCATCCAGGTTGGCACCTGGTTTTCAGCACTTACTGCTGTTTAAAACAACATGTAAGCAATTCTAGTAATTAGTAACTTTAAAATCTCCTTGGAGCTAGCATCTCAACAACTAAGCTGTGTACTGCTATTAGATGTATTTCTTTATATCCCTTTATAACCTAATTTTACTTGTATCCAAGGGTACAGGATGCAAAAAAATAAAACAAGGAAAATCCATATTTACTGTTCACTAAAAGGACATTTAAAGGACTCCTTTAAAATATGGTCCATCCTCTCAAGATTCAGTTCACAAGACTTCACTGAATAGAAGTATATATTTGGGAGTTATAAACATTGAATTTTTTCAGCTTCACAAAATATACAGAAATGAATGCCCTAAATATTTGTGTGACAAGCCAGTTCTAAGCAAGCCATGTCTTTGCTTGCTGTTGACTTACACCCATGCTGTGCTCCTCTGGAAGTTGCAAATTAGTGTATAGAAAGAGCGTGATGAGGAGCAGAATCAACAGAGCTCAGACAAAGTTTCAGTTTTATCCCCCTGGAAAATAAACACATTTATGTTTAGTGAAAAACAGCTGGGACTTTTGTCTCCACGAATACCTTTAACACATTACATTGATGCGGTACACAGCTAGTGAATTATTAAGTCTATGCAATGGGAGAAGAAAAACAAAAATAAGAAGAGAGAAGAAAAACTTGCCTAGCGGAGTGTCAGTGAAAGGACTGAGACACTCCTATAGCACACCAAAAAACACTACATGATAGAAAGTCAGATCAGTTCTTTAATGATGATAGACACAGTAAGAGTGAAAACAAAATTAATGAGCATTACCTGAGAAAAAGAGCATAGAATGAGTACACTGCAAACATGTGCTATTTGATTTGTATTTCTTTTAAACATATGGCATTGTTCACTGCTGGCTTTGGCATCAGTAACCTGACCTAGAAAATATGCCAGCGACATCTTGGAAAAAATAATGAAAGCATTTCCAACTTGTATTACTTTCCTCAGCCAGAATCATAATAGCTAATACTGACTGAGGCATTGCTTCTATTTACTCTGATAAATACAGATAATTTTTCTAGTATATCTACTATGCAGTACACGATAATTTCAATTAGATGAAAAGAATTCTTACTTTCTCTAATTTCAAATCCATTCTAACATCTGTTTTAAGTCAGAATGGAGCATGGAGTTTTCAACTGAGAGTTGGGGGTCAGTCTTTGCAGAAATTGCTGGAATAGAATCTTGACAATGCAGACAGATGGAGGCACCCAATACTGGGCATCTGAAATGCTGGTAGGAAGAGAAAGGAAAAGGGAGATTAGAAGAAAAAAAATCGCATAAACAAAAAAACAAAAATACCACCTTAAGAGATATTATTCATATTATTCTGAATCCTTGTTCTTCATCTTTGTGATTATGACAGTCATTTGAAAGCTGATTTGGGGCCAGTAGGCACCTAATATATCTATTTGCCCCTCATGCTAAGGGACAAGTACATTCCAACAGTCTACAATAATTAAACACTTTGAAAAGTACTTATGATATCCTTTACCTCCAATTCAAGGCTTCCTTTCACCAAAGCAGGATCAAAAAAAGCCTTACAGTAGATGAGAATCAATCTTCTGATGGAGTAATTTAACAGCTAACATTTTGTTAAGCACTGTTACGACCTGCCCTGCCAGGCAGGAGTAACTTTTGTTTTATTAATAAATCCCTTGCAGTGAATTACAGTAAATCAATATTAGATGATCAGTATTTGCAGATATATACACAAGATTTTTATTTTAGAACAATTTGGTTTCAAATGAAAACAAGTATGTAACTGTTTTGGTTGTTATTATCTATAGTAATATGGCAATACAAAGCATAAAAGTATTGCAAAGGAAAAGAGGTATTTATCCACCTTGGTTGTAATATAGCCACCCAAGCAAATGTGCAAGCAAAAAGAGAGAAAGAGAGAGAGAAAAGAATAATAGTTAAAGGGAAAAGAGAAAAGGAAAGAAAGAGGAAAAAGTGTCTACAGTCAGCACTCAAAGGTTTCCGATGGACCTGGTTGCTGTCGGTGGTGACTTGGTCCCTTGGGGAGTGATGGGGAAAAGAAACCCACAAAACATAAAGTTCAGTGGGTTTATATACACTGAGAAGCCCTCCTGGTGCCTCCCGTGTGTGGAGGGGGAGGCTGTTTTTGCAGAGGCTGAAGGTGCTGGTTTTTCGCAAAGTCCTTTAGCCTTGGGAGAGGTGGGGGCCGCTTTGGAGGAGCCCCTGCTAAAACTGAGGCATTAGTGATGGATGTTAGAATAAAGGCCCCCTTTGGACACAGCCTGGCTCACAGGAGATAAGCATCACAGGCCCAGAGAGTCACTGCTGGTCTTCTTTAGATAGGCATCACACACCTAGAGAAACACCACATGCTCAAAGAGCTGCCCCCCTCCCCAGGCCTTCACAATGTTAACAGTCCGTGGGCTATGTCTCCTTCCCTCAGCCTTTATTTTCACTCTCCTGGCTTCTTTGCACAGCTTGCTAAATGACCAATGTCTTATGGCAATTAAAATAATCCAGTTCCTCACAAGCACTTCGGGACTAAAGTACTGTGTGACTGTGCTGCTGCTGTTATCCTGTAACATGTCCTGCTGGTAGTTCAGCTCTGGGAGTGTTTTCTTCTAGTCCTAATTTAAAGGTGGTCCCCTTTCCAGGAAATACATCCTTGCTGATGTAAACTCATTACCCTTGGAAGGCAATCCAAATGATAAGGATGTAGAGTCAATGATTTTGGCTTTACACTGTGCACCATGATGCTAATTTGTGAAAATACAAAGTTAAGCACTCTGAAGTTTATTCTTGTCAGTTTAGAAGTATTCAGCACCCCTTGGCATCAAAAGGAATTGCATCTGGCTCAGACTCATCTCAGCTTTGAACATTTAGGAGATCTGTAAATGCATTTGTGGGTTCTGGATTATGCGTTTAATTCTCAAATGAAATTAAAATCTTCAGAGTGCTGCAAAAGGCAAGAAGATAAACTGCAGAAAATGATGGGAGTGTACTGCAGATCCATTAAAAACCAAAAAAAAAAACAAAAAACGAAAAACACACAGGCATCACATCTTCTGATGCTAAAGAAAAAGCTTTTGAAAGCAAAGGAGGCTCATTGAGATCACTAAAAGCCAAGGTTACTCAGGTATACTTTTGACTTTGCTGTATCATGAGAAGGCATCTGCAGGGCTTGAAAGTGCCCTGACTGATTTTCTGCTTCCCACAATCTATACAATTTCATCTTTAATTTTCAATATATTTTTAAGGTCTAAAAGTCTTAAAAAAAAAAAAAAAGTCTAGGAATGTTTGCTTCCTAATTTCAGCTGAAGAAAACTGATACGAGAATGATAAAATGAGCCTGACAAAGAGGGAGTCAAAATTGAGCTGATATATGGAAATGCACTGGGAAATCAGAGTACACTGGGAGCAAGGGAGGGCCCCTCTTTAAGTGGAACCCAGTGCCAAGCATGAACTGTACCAAGTGAAGAAGTTTAGATGGGAGAGTAACTCAGCATCCCAGCTGCTCCCAGGCTTGGTAAGGGGGAACTCAAAATCCCACCTATTCTGCAGTGAAGACACCCAAAAACTTTGTGTTACAAAGAAAATAAATTGGACACTTGAAAGATAAATTTACAGCTGCTCTTGAAAGGCCTGATGATGAAATTCAAGCAACTGAGTCAGGGATAAATAAAAAGAAAATGGTACAGTGGAATTTCTGTGTTTTCCAACCTGTTGCTGCCCACACAAGCCTGTGCTCTCTGATTGCTGGGATAGCAGCACTGGCACATGTTATGTATGTACAGTACAATAAGTGTACATCTAATAAAGCTCAGAAGTTACATTTCTTTTGTTCTCTTCAATTCATTTACAGTCGTGGTCCAGACCTGTGAGATTATGTTCTTTTACTTCAGAGCTGAACAGTTCAAGACAGTAATTCGGAATGTACGAAACTGATGGAATAACTACATATGCTAAACAAATCAGGTCAAAATTAGAAACATAAACACATATCCCTCTCCAGTCCCCCATCCACCCCACCCAACCGCCCTTTTTCTGTAGATGTTTCAGTGACAGTAAAAACATTCTCTCATTTTGAAAAATCAAATGCCTGATAGGATTTGAGACGGGGCAACAGCTTGCAACACTTCAAGTCTCCACTCACTCGCCTTTTCAGTGTCTTCCCAAGATAGAGACATATATGAAACACCCTTAAGAGTGTTTGCAAAATGCAAACCTCTGCAGGAATGCAAGAGTTCTGGCAAAGGTCAGGCAGCTTTCTCTAGGCAGGTAATGTCAGTACCTGAGGCAGCTTCTTCAGCTGCATCACTTGCCACAGTGTGGTACAGGACTGCCTTTGAGCCTCTGTACCAGGCACAGGTTACTAAAGCTGGTGGTTGGTAGGCAGAGACTGTTCTGTGTCTTCTACCAGTGCAGTAGTGACGTTTGGGTGAATTTTCAGTTGGTCTGAATGCAACTATTACCTTCTGTGTTTACACAGCCAACTTTGTGGGGGAAAATATTTTTGTTCTGTTTGTAGGCAGCACAGTACACTAGGGACTGGGTCAGTTTTTATTTCTTAGTAACCTTGCAAAAAAAGGCCTCTGACAACAAGCTTGTTTTCCAGTGTGCTCTAAAGAAAGAGAAAACTGAGTAATGGAACATTTTTTATATTTCATTTGAAGTTTGAATCTTGCAGTCTGCAAAAAAAAAAAAAAAGCAGATAGTAGACTGCAATAAATAAGCTTTATTTCCTTGCAATGAGAACTGGTTTTCTTCAGTTTCATTAAAATGTCTCATAAGTTCTGCAAATATTTTTCTTGCACGAGTTAGGAAAGATGTTGGTTTCCCACATTTCTCTGAAGCACAAAGTACCTGCCTGCTGCATCACCTGACCATCCATTTGGTTCCCAAAGCTGTTGCTAACCCTGGAGTCAATACTGCTACTTAGCTATTGTCTTAACTATCGTAATCTAAGGCCATAAGAGAGCCAAAATTCATACAGGGAGAAAAAAAGCTCTATTGTTAAAGCAACCAACATTACTGGGGTGAAAAATATAAACAAACAGTAAAAAAAGACAGATTTTCAAGCACATGAGCTTTTCCTCAGGCCTAAATCGGCAGGCATCCTACCACAGGCAAGCTGAGAACTTCTGCCTGAAGTATCTCTTCATAGCATATAATGGAACTTAAGGAAGGGAAGGATTGAGTTAAAATGAAGTTCTAGGATGTTGAGGAAACTTAGTGATTTGGGTCAATGATCAGGTCAAAGAAGATAAGCTATTCAACATTTTGGCCTTTGAGGATGTGAAATGTGAGAGAAACTTCCAGCAGAAAAAGCCGATTTTTTTGGTTACCACAAAGATATATTCAAAGACTAATGCTTGGAGTGGGGAGGGGGGAGGAGGGAGGGAAAGACACCTAATTTATAAAAACTCAAAAAGACAAAAAGCAGTTTTTCCTCCTCCATGTTGTCATAGAAAAGATTGATAGCACCATTATAGCAAGCCTCAGGATTTGTAACTTAGATGTAGAAAAACCAGACACATTTCTGGGCCTGATTCAAGATATAAGGAAGAACATAGGCTGAGATAGCCTCACACTACCCTTACTTTTTATAAGGAGGGAAAAAAGAAAAACGGTAATGTTTACATCTCATTTTCTAGTTGAAATGAATATTCTGAAGATTTACATTCTTAGTCATCCAAAGTCATGTGCCACACTGGTGACGGAATAGAACCAGAAAATTTGACAATATGTCCAAAATAAGGACATAATTTCAAGAAGAAAAGAATAACTATGCATTCATACTGAATTTTATTCCCAGCCAGCAAAGACTGAATTATGGTCACAGTAAAATATATTTCCATTAAGAGACAAGGCTTATGTATAGATGGGATTTGCAAGGATATAACTATACACAAAGAAAAGTGTGAATTTACTGAGACCTATGGTTTTTGCTTTAGCGCTCAATGCAGATAAGCTTAACATGAACTAAGAATGACACAAAACAAGGTAATTCACCTTACTTTGAAAACAGGGCAAGTGCAGAATAAATGTAAAATCAACAGGGGTTTTAGCAGGGAGAGCTTGAACTGATGAACTACCATCCTACAAACTCTGTGCCTTAAGTTTTGTCTGTCCTCAGTGTCTAAGAATGCAAGGATGAGACAATGGAAAACAGAGAGTGGCTTGTGGTTATGACTTTCTTTGGCCTTGTGGAGCTCTGGGTCAAACTTTTTGCTCTGTCACCACAACGGCAAGAAGAAAGTCTGGTCCATGTGCATCAGCAGGGACTCAGAATACCGGTGTTCAAAAACCTTGTCCTGTAGCAAGCTTCTCAGGAACAAAATAGCTAGAGCTAGATCCATGAGAGAGCAAGTTCCCCTAGACAACAAGTAGCTCATGAGAACACATATCTGTGTTTTCAGCCCTGTGTATGTGTGCACCTTGGCCCGTGGCCGCACGGCTCAGGTCCTCCCTTGGGACTATGTCAGGATACTCTGCCAGAAGTTACTCCATATGTTTCATTCCAAGGACAGAATCTGGCAAGTGTTCTGCCAACAAGTTTAAATTATCTATGGAAAATGTCTGTCTTCCCCCCAAAAAAGGCATGAAATCAAACATATTTTGGTGAATAAATTCCATGTTTTCCAGACATTCAAAGCTATATCTCTCACTGAAGGCATCCTGAAGGTTGTAGCAAAAGGGTCTCTCTCCTTCCCTTTAATAAATTTACTGCAGGTGAAAAGCAGAGTCAAACCACCCCCCGCCATGGCCAGAAGATAGGCAGCCTTGGACGTAAGATGGGATAAAAAAAATAAGAAAATCAGAAATTCCTACCTGTGTGTAGAAAAATATTCAACATCGAGACAAATTTGCTCTTGTTCAGCCCTTGAGCCTGTTTGGAAAGCTGCAGAAATCTAAATACCAAAGTGTAAAACCCTCCCATAAAAGGTGGGATGCAAGATGCAATGTAGTCCAAGACATAACCAACATGAAATGCTGAGGACAGGCAACTTGGAAACCTAATGTTGACAAGTGGGTGTACTGTGTTACAGTTGCCATTAATACCACTAAATCAAAGCCCTTTTTTGTGTGTGTGGCAGAAAACACAATGTGATATGAACCATGATTTTTACAATAAACTTGTTAACAATATTTTGACAGGAAGGTTGCCACTACAGAATTATCATGTCAGGTTTAGTGTTCCCCTACTATCAACACGAAGGCAACTCTGTGGTCTGGCCAGTTGGACAACTGGCTGTGTGCCTAGACATTAGAATCAGAGAGTCCTAGGATAATTCAGGATGGAAGAGACCTCAGGGTATCTAGTCCAGTCTCCTGCTCATAGCATGTCACCAATGAAATTACACCAGGCTGTTTAGTGCCACATCCAGTTAGGGCAGGAAAACCTCCAAGGAGGAAAATTGTGCTTCACAGGGCAAACTGTCCAGTCTTGCCTGTCATCATAGTGAAAAAAAAATTTTCTCCTTTAATGATGTTCACTGTTACTCATCCTTCTGCCATGCTCCACTGTAGAGACTGACTGCATCTTCTCAATAACCCCTTAACTGGAACCCTGCTATTTAGTCCCCCTCAAGCTGTCTCCTCTCCAGGGTGAACAACACACCCCTCAGCTTCAAAGATGCAACAAATGAGCAACCCCAGGACAGATTGCTGCAGTGTCCTGTGTATGGCAGACTCCAGGCTGAGTACAGCTCCTTAACCACTACCCTCTGAGCCAAACCCTCGAACCAATTATCAACACACCTCGTGATCCAGCCATCCAGACTTGATGTCCCAGCTTGGACACTAAAATACTCTGGGACACACTGCTGAAAACATTATTAAAGTCCAGGTACATGACACCCACTGCTCTCCCCTCATCACAAAGCTAGTCGTTTTATCACAGAGGACAGTCAGATTGGCCAAGCACGGCTTGTCTGTGATAAGTCCATTTCAGCAGTTCCAAATCACCATCATCTTTTCTCAGCCACTCACTGCAGAAGCCTCAGTGAGACACGGATCTGCCTGTACTGACTACAGAGCTGAAATACCACCTCCCTGCTCAGGATCCTGAATTTCCCCATTCCCACCCTGAGAAGGCTACCTGTCTTTTATCATTTGAAAGACATCTGATCCCTGAATCAGTGTTGTAGAGCCTGCTGTGAAGGTTGCCTTTGGCTGTCTGGGTCAACCAGTCTCCCTGTGCTTCAGTTATTCATCCAGTTATTCATCCAGCAACATTTCAAAACAGGTCAGGAAGATGGACTGATGCACTCAGAGCTCAGACACTGTGCAACAGTAGTAGCAATACAAGGAGGCAGAATTTCACTCCTCCCCCTCTCCTCTGACTATGTACGAAGACAATGGTAAAATATTTAAGTACATTTCATGTCTTAATCTGTTCACTTTCTGATCCCTATGCATAGATAACGAGCTCTGCTGACCTTTGAGACTGTGTTTATTTGATACTGTCATCCTCCGTATAACCCCTGTCCCAGTCCCCACTGAACCCCTGACCTACACAAACCAGAGCAGACAAGCTGCCTTCACACTCTTCCTCTCCAATTGTTTTAAATTAACTGTTCTTCCATATACCTCTGGATTTTATAAATGAGTTTGTTTTTTACCATGGATTACTCTTCTATTCCTTGATAGAGTAACCAAAAATGTTAAGCGACCTTCTGAACTAGAGGGTAGCAGAGTGTTAAAACATTTTATTTAAGACAAAAACCAGAACTTAACATTGTGAGAGTACTTGCTGTCTCTGTATTTTCAGTAATGCTTGAGAATTGCTAATGCATCACATTATTCAGGAAATACGAATTAAATCGAAGGTTAAAAGTGTAAGTTAGAAAATAAGGACCTGAAAAGTTTAGGAATTCCATCCTGAGCACAGGATGCAGCAAAAGGCCAAATCTTAGAACTGGCGGAGGAGGAGAATGGAGATGTTGGAGACAGGCCAGAAATACACAGTCCGTGTATTTATAGGAGCTGCAGTGAACAGGAATGACAATATTCCAGAGCAGAGGGATTTTAATGTTACTCTTTCAGTTCAAGGCAGCATTTTATGTATATGCATAATACACTCATTTGCATACACTCACACACATCGATAGATTATGAAGACCTTTAAGTAATACACTTATAGAAGAGAGGAGAAACAAAGGCAACAAAAGATCAAATAAACTGCCAGTTCAGAGTTGTAAAACAAAACCAGAGTATGTTGGTAAGCAAACGAAAAAGTTCCTAGGATTGTTCAAACAAGGCATGCACTGAGTCTAAATATGGCCTTTATTAAACATGGTTTTGTTTCTGCCATTTAATACAACTTTTCTCAATTAAAAAAAAAAAAAAGAAAATAGATGCTGCCTAAAATCTTGGACTTAAGCTGCAGAAGAGACAAGAGAGAAAAAGCCACCAACATTTCAGAAGCACTGCTAGGGGTCTGGTGAGACCACAGTCTTCATAACAGTTAAATTGCAACCACACTTCTCCTGCAGCTAACTGTGCAATATTTTTTTTTTAAATCTACTCAAGTGCCATTGAAATAAGGAGGTTACTGCAAAAGCACTGCTTAAAAGATACTGGGAAGTATCTTACTCAGATTATCCCATACAGCCTTTGGGAATTCTAACTTGTGTCACTCAGTTAAAGCTCTTTAGTGTTAATGTTTTGAGAGCTGCAAGGGGGTGGGACGCAGAAGAAATTTCATCATAAATTTAAAAAAAAAACCATAGTGGAAAAACGGCAAAATTATCCTGGCTCCCTTGTCTACAGAAGCACCAAGGGACATTTTAAAAGGGCAACTGGCCTATCATTTTTAGTATGTGAAGCCAAAAACTCTGTACCACTTCCATGATATAAGAAAGGTTAACAATAAATTGCCAGATCCTCTGGCTGAGAGCAGTTAGAATAACCCAGATGTCCTGAAAGGCCCAGGACACAAAATATTCTCCAGCAGAGGCAGCAATGGCCAGAACAGGAGAGATCAAAGAACAAAACTTTAGGGAAAGCATTGCAAAGACTAGTTTCTTGAGGCTGATGGCTCCAGATACACGATATACTCAGTGAGGGGAAACTTGTCACTCTGAGGTGTTCCAAAGCACTGAAATTAGTAATTATTTTCACAAATAATCTCCTAGAACATGCTCCTCCCTCCAGTGATTCTTGTGTACTATGGAAGATGAGAGTTCATGGCTTGAGTTTGTTGACTCCTCTTAGTGGAGGCTGTCATAGCACAAGACAAGACAGTCAATCACCCTCAAAAAAACAGGAGTCAGGAGGCTTTTCTGATTTTCTGTCCTTATCCTTTTTTTTGCTCTTTTCACATTGTCAGCCATGCTCAGTCACAACTTAACCTGACAGATCTGGCAGCTGCTGGAAGCCCCTATGAACAGATTCAGCTCAACAGCCCAGTAGAAAAACCCAGATTATGTTTTTGCAGGCTTAGTGGGCTAAACTGGCACAGGGCAAAGTGTGATGATTTCTGGGACAACT
Source organism: Dendrocincla fuliginosa (assembly GCA_035047845.1). Classification (NCBI taxonomy): domain Eukaryota; kingdom Metazoa; phylum Chordata; class Aves; order Passeriformes; family Dendrocolaptidae; genus Dendrocincla; species Dendrocincla fuliginosa. Next base: position 63,765,283 of record JAWWMO010000138.1, on the reverse strand, counting down.
GGGAAGTAGGTGGTAGCACCACATAGCTTGGAGCAGGGCAAGCCAAAGCAAGCAGTGGCAAACAGATCAGTGAAATAGTTACCACCTTGCCCTTTCTCACAGTGCACTGTGTAACTTGACAAGGAGCTTCCAATTTGCTAGGCAACAATTTAGGTGTATATTTTTTTATTTTATGGTCAGCCATGAACAGCCCTCAAAAAACGAGTGGCTTAGAGCAAACTTTTATTTGTGCATCAATGTAGAATTCTAAAGTTATTACTCAGAAGCAAGGTAAGTGTAACCCAAATTTTAGGATAGAAATAAATTACCACATTGCAATCTAAAATACTATTTTCTGACTTCATTTAAAAAAAAAAAAACAAAACCACAGTTGCTGATGTGCAAAAAGCAAGCAAATTTAAATGAAAAAGCACACTTTACTCACCATTTTTTCTTATTGAACTATGACAGAACCTGTCAGACTAAGCTAACAGAAAATGTAGTTAGATAAACAAACAAAAAAAAAGTCTTTCCCAAAGACCTCGCCAGACTTTCATTTTAAGAATATGGACTAGTAATAGTTTAACACATTCATATAAAAAGAAACAGCTAAAAACCATCATGACCCTCTTAGTTTTCCATTCATCATGTTCTATTACGACTGGACACAGGCACAATAAATCCAGACTCTGAGAAAATCATATCCCCCTGAGAGGTATAAACTTGGGAGCAGCATTACTTGAGTCAACTTGCAGAGAGAATTGGAGAGCAGCTTCCTACAGTGTCCCAATTTGAATTTGTCACCAAAGCCAGGAAAACAAGTGTGTGGAGGGCAAATTTCAAGGCTGTAGCTCTGGTAGAGACTCACCCTCTGCTACTTCCTACTCTTTAAGCTCTATACGGTACTTAGAGAAAGATCATGTCTTGTATCTTTCTTGATAAGCTCTGCATCATCTAGCTTAGAAAAAAAGAGAAGATGCAGAAAGGCTTCTTTTATTATTATTCTTTTCCCCACCACCACCACCCGCCCAGAAGCAAAGCTCACTTACTCAAAGTCTCACACAAAGCCTGAAGTTGAGCAAATTATTTGAGACAGGTCCCCCCCTTAGACAGGCACACTGAGCTGTACAGCATTTTTCCTTTGGGCTTGACAAGAATTTATTCCTGGCAGTTATAATGACAGAAATGCTGATTTTGTGGAAACAAAAAATGCTCTCTGATTTCGGAAGTTTTTGATAGGAGATCTTTTTATCTTCACAATCCAATATAGCAGTTTTATTTCTTTTTAAACTTGAGCTGTGACAAGTTTTATGTTTTGAAAGCCAGAAAAGACCAACGAATAATGTCGGTATAAAAGTCTGTAGAAACGGGTGAAAGAATAATCCAGTATTTTCAGTGGCAGGAACTCTTTTGCACCAGATATTTGCTGGATAAGATTTATTCCTACCACCTCACACAGATACAATTGTGGTACCAGAAACAGCTCAAGGAGAGAGGAAGGAGAGGAATGCAAAGCATCCTGTGGCCTTACTCTTCGCTTCTGGCATAGTATTAAACATTAATTGGAGTTTTTAGAGCTTGAAGTTTCTGCCAAGCTCTGAAGGGAATTTATAGTCTGAGATCCTATTGAAAAAACAATGAACATAGAAGACAGGGAAATTGTTTCTTGTATGTGTTAGCTGTTAGCTTTATTTACACAAAGAGCTAAACCAAGGGAACAAACAGACATTGAACAGCATAAACATTTCTTGAAAAAAAATTAGGTATCTATATTATAGCCACAAATTCCATTTTGTTGCAACTCAAGTGAGAAGTAGTTCAGCTAATTCTGGATGAAACCTAAATCTAAACTGCTTGAAACTCTCTGTACAGGAAACAGAACTGGGGAAATAAAACAAAACAAACTCCATTCTCCACCAAAGAAAAAATTCGTGGAAATTCTTTAATTTCTAGTTAATGCCAACAAGACAAGCATACTTCAATAACTTATACAGATTGTTCACTAGTGCACATCAATGGTTGGTCATATATATGTATTTACCTTAGTCATATAAGTTCTTAGTAAGGTCAGTGCTGAAGCATACTGAATGTAGGCAATTTTATGTTTACTACTGAAATACAGATAAATAAAATAATACATCTAAGACATGAGACAGCATCTCTACATCTTTTTCAGCTTGGACAAGAGGGATGGAATGGAATTTAGATTGACTGGTCCAGCAAGCTGTCATAAAAAATTGCTCAGCTTCTTACTCTGGTAATTTAGAAAATTCTACTAAGTGGGTGTCATACAAATTTGAATATAAACAAATAAAACAGACACACACCTAAACTGTCAGTAATCAATAAATCAAAATAACTCTATTCCTTGATATTTCCTTGAAAGTCTTTGACTCTTGCCTTTAAGGTGTTCATGAACTCCTCACTCCAAGTTTTCCATCATTTCATCAAATTTACCAATTTCAAAAATGCTTACTGTTTGAGATGTCTAGCAACTATTAAAAATTACGAAATTTTTGTGAGAACCTGTTATGTCTGACAACACTTGATGGAGAAATTGGAAGAGATTCCACTCCTATTGTGATTAGAACCGTTCGGATTTTTTTTCTGATGAAAATGTTTTATTATCACTTCCTAAAACTGACATTGGAAACAGGCTTCACAGAAACAGAGTTTATTACTTCCAGGCAACCTACACATGAGTCACTACAGAGCTCAGATGCTCTGAATTGCAGCTCAAGCCAGGACTGTGAAACATTCAAGGCACAAAGACTAACCTAGAGCTCAGGACTGCCTGGACAGCACGTTTAAACGTAGGCAGCCATGGACATAGTGTTTGTTAAAAAACACCTAACCAACCTTCTGGGATCTTGGCATAGGATAGGACTACTGAGTGGGATCAAACTCTTGAACAGGGTGTCTTGTTGCTGTCCAGATGGCAAAAGGAGTCTCTCTTGCAAGAATATTTGACCTAGGTTGTGTGAGACTCCCTGAACCACTGCTTTCCAAATTCTTGTAATCCAACTGCACCATGGTCCTACATGACCACTCCAGTACATGCTGAATCCATTGCTACAGACCATTGCAACTACAGACAAAAACTTTTGTTTGTTCTATTTGACCATTTTTGCATCTGCAAGAAGAGTTTCTTTTAACCGTTTAGAAGCATCTTACCTATGTATATATGCTTAATTTTGCAACATGAACCTCTAGTGGAACCTGGGGGAGGAAAGTCTAATTGGCCATCTGAGATGTTAAAATGTTCAAGCACAAGAATTGACTCAGGAACAGCAGGAACTTCTTGGAAAGACTCTTCAGGTCATTCTGACTTTCCCACCTAGAGAGGAGCTCTTGCATTAATTAATCAAATATTTTTTCTGAGAAAGTGTCTATCTGTGCAGTTGATCACCCTGTTCCAAATTAGTTCCTTGTCTCAAATGAGCAATTAGCTCACCTGTGCTCATGAAGAGCCCCAGAGTTCTTGAGCCAGCCCATGAGTTCACGATTGAAGTGTGCTGGTGATGCACACAGGCACAGTCTTGACACTCGACTACTCCTTCTTTATAACCAAAAGACAAATCTGAATTTCACACTTAAAAGTCCAATAGCTCTTGCCACAGAGAAAAATGCCATTTTCTTATGATTTTTATTGCCTTTGTACTGTTTTGTACTTTGACCTGTACTGTTTCGGTGCCCTAAATGAGCTATGCAGATCAAAAGGCTTTGCAACTACTTCTGCTATTATTTTAAAAAAAAAATAAACAACAAAAAAAACCCCAAACCATGATTCATGACTAACAGTTTAACTCTACAATTCTCTGAACACCCAAGAATCGTATTTCTAATCAAGAATCTCTTCTTGCTGTGTATCAGAAGTGGTTTAAAAAGGGATAGGAGATAAGAGAGGCTGAGGGACAGCACCTCTCAGAAATTCTTTCAGCTTTGTCTAGGTTTCCCTTTCATTCTTGCAATAAGAAAAAATAAGTAAGAGATGCAAACTTAAGAAAAATGTTAATGACATGGAAGTAATTGAAACTCTTGCCTCTGCCCCACCTGCCCTGCAGAAACACTGTCCATGCCCCACCAGTCTACACATTTACTAGAGACTAGAAATAATTTTTGAAGGTATGTATGTACTTGCTACATTGAGCAGTAGGCCAGCAGTTACACTGTTTCGTGAGGTAGGTTAGGGCAGAGCTGTCTTAGATCCCTTATATTAAACATTTGACTCTTACTCATGTACCGCATATAGTTTGATGAATTTCATGAAACTCCTTTTGGATGGCTAAGACTGCTCTGCCCCTGATTGCCTGCTGTCAATTTTTGCTTGTCAGTATAGGAAGATCAGAAGTATGTTCACATTCTTCACCTCCTGCAAAACACTGTGGCAATACAGAACAGTAAGATTTCAGTAGGTGCTGCACTTGCCTCCCATTTATTCTCCTGTTGCCGACTCAACATGGCCTCATTTTTGGAAATTGTATCATTTAAACTGGACTTACAAGAAGGATTAGCAGAGTTGTCAGAAAGTGAGCTGTAACTTGGGTTTGGCATGCTGACGGGAATGCTCTCAGAGAGAATTTACTTGTCCACGCAGTCCTTTGGCCTAACCCAGTGTGACCCAGTGGTACAGTGTTTATGTCAGACCTTCTAAAACTTGTTCTTCCCCAGTTGTGCTCTTCCCTGCCTGTCTCTCCCTACACAGTAGCTCAGAAGCCAAAGTTCTGATTGCAGATTTAGGCAAGACCAATATTGGCCCAGAGATTCAAACTCACGTTCCTTGCCTTCCAGAAGACTTTCATAAATGTCTGGGTAGAGATTCTGAGTAGTTCCCATGCAGCTGAGAAATCAGTAGAGAGACAGGTAATCAATTGGGATCTGAAGGAATGCCAGCTACCAGCCAGTGACTAAGGCAATATGGCACAGAAGAGATCTGGCTTTTACTTGCTTCTCCATACACTGAATAAAAAA
>JAWWMO010000138.1:63725519-63760233 GCA_035047845.1 Dendrocincla fuliginosa | reverse complement strand
TACCAGCCAGTGACTAAGGCAATATGGCACAGAAGAGATCTGGCTTTTACTTGCTTCTCCATACACTGAATAAAAAAATAATGCAATCACCAGTTTCAAAGTGTACCCTATTTGATCTCTGGAATGAAAGTTTTGGCTCCTTTCTTTAGGCCAGGAATTACAAATGGAGGCACAGATAAATTAGCTGTCTTAGGGACACAGCTCAGGATGTTTCCCTGCCTTTAGCCATTCCTGTAGGCTGGCCAGCATGGCTCCTGTCTGTTATGTGGTAATCAGCTATGCCATCTACTGCTTAGGGAGCAAAGGCATCTGCTGGCTTTCCCCAAAAGCCAAGAGTCTGCATGATCCCAGGGACATGCTACACAAAAAGCCACCAGTTGGCTAATTTCAGCTGTGGGCCCATAAGCAGCAGGTACATCTGCACAGCTGTGGAGGCAATGTGCTTGCTCTTAGATAGCAGCCTGCACCCTGGCAAGGCAGTCCTGCTTCAAGCCTTCCCATAGATCCAGTCCTCCACATTTCAGGTAGCTACAGCTTCTACTAGAGAAAAAGAAGTGGAAACTGCTCATTTTTCAGTTCTAGGAGTTTAAAGTCAGAGCTGTGGGACACAGCAAGGGAAGAGCAGTCCTGCTGCTTGTGATCAAAGAGCATTTAATCTTTTCTCCAGCTGACTGCATGCTCTCCCTTCTCCCCTCCTCGCTCTGACTAATCTCATTCCCAAACCCAAAAGAGAATCTGAAATAGAAATATTTATTTATTTATTTGCACTGAGCATGCTCACATGGCTATTTCTCTCAAATATTTAAGGGAAAATTAAAGAAAATCCTGTCTTTTAGTAATATTCACAGCAAGAAGAAGAAAAAAAAAATTACAAAAAGCAAATAGCAGTGATGAACTGATAAACTTACAGTCAAACCCCTGTCACATTGTTTATTCACCCAGCAGTCCACAGGACTTCATATACTCAAACTCACATACTATCACCCTAAAGTCATAATAGCTAAATAAACACTAGTTCAGGCAGATCTTCACTTCCCATACTTTACATACATTAATAAGCATTTTCAGATTGTGATGGGTTTCCCATGTAATAGAAGATTGGCTAAAATGACATTCTCACTGCATGCTCAGTTTGTATTTCCCATAGTATTCTGCAGTCTTTCTTGAGATAGCAAGAAATCACTAGTCTCATTAAAATGAAGGCAAATTTATTATTAGTTCTAACAGACATTTTATTCATGTGCAAATGACAGGATAATAGAACTGTTGTTTGACAGCTTGCTGAGAAAATTGTAGCTTTCATCATCTTAGATGATAATTTTTTCCTAAAATAAAATGAACACTCATGGAAGAAATTGGAATTAGGGGTTTAGACAGAGAAAAGAATATGACAACTATTTGACTTAATTTCTGTGATCTTACAAGAGGGAAAAATACTTTGGTTCAGAACAAGCCAAATTCAGATATCACTCAGCAAGCTAAATATTAGAAGTGGGCAAAATATTTTCAGAATTTAAAAGAAAAAGTAGTAAACTCACTTTCATATTCTTAAAGCTCATTTGTTTATAGAAAACAAGCAGGTTTTTTACTTTTTTTTGTTTTCCTTGTGTTTCAAAAGTCTCACACAAATGTGATTTCTTTTGGCAGCTTGATTGCAAAAGGCTATTAAGGCTGCTAAGCAACATCTAGTATTTGTTACAGGATTTTGAGTCTGAACCTGAGGAGGAATACTTTTCTTTTGTAAAAGAAAGTTATATAGGTAGATAAAAATATTTTTAATACAGAGAACAAGGAAATTCCAAGACCTCCCAGAGGATTGAAAAATATAGTGCTAATCAACATGGAAAGAACAAGATTCCCTTTATGGAAAGAACATTATTGGAAAGTTATCTTTTCACATGTCAGTCTTGATATGGGGACTAGAAAACAGAAGCATTTTTACAGCTGCCAAAAATGAATTTGAGGCTGAAGTGCTTTGTTCACAGAAAAAAAAAATAAAAAAGATTAGTTTGACCTTAAGTAAATCATTTCATTCAAACACAAGTGGTTATTTTGCATTTAAATTGAATAAATTATGAAAAATAATAGTTTCTGAAAGTAGTCCACATCATCAATTCAGTGTGCTCGACATTCCAATTTGCAAAAGTAAGAAAAATAAGACAGTTTCCAAAAATTAGCTCAGGAGCCTAAAAAGCAAACACACACAAAACACACCAACCAATGAACCAACCAACAAAAAAACCCAACTTTATCCATAGGTCCTTGGCAGCAAAATGGCAAGGACAACCTTCATTTTTCCCAGGCTTTATCCCCAAATCTAATCTATGGCTAAATAGGAAGTTAAGACATTTCCAAAACTTGTCAGAAATGTAGAACTTCTGTGAGATTCCTCAAGACATTTCAGTAATCACAAAACAATTAATCCAAATAAGAACATTAAGTATAATTTTATTTTATTTTAAAATATTTAATCCATACCAATTAAGCAACAATTGTTGATGTGTAACATTAGTATTTCTCAAAACGTGAGGCCAACTAGGACACCCAAACCCATGTTCAGTGGCTAGTCTTCTCCTTTTTATGACTTCCTCAGTTCTATCAGGGTTTACATTTCCTCATGGATCCTTCTCTGGACTCATAACTGCTCTGATCCAGAAACCAAGCAGAGCTGGACCCAGGGCATAACAAGGGTGGCATTTTCCCTGCAGACTTAATATACTTACAAAAAGACAATCAGATCATTCAGAAAACACGGTCGCTGCTCTTTCATTTTAAAACACAAATAGGAGGCACTTGCTTCTATTTTAGTAGTCTGGTAAAGAGTCTAAATGGCATTTAGACCTGCTCTGTCTAAATGAGATTAAGTTTCCATCATATTCTCCCCATTTGATATCTGGACAAGGCTCAAATGCTACCAACAGGCAGAGGTTAGCTGAAACAACACCTCTGTGACATTTTGCAACTGTTGCTGAAGTTACATCGGACCTGGAAAGAAGCTGAAATTTCAGGTTCCCACAGAACAAATTCTTAGAATGCTGACTGAGAAATGATAGAGACCTTTCTTAGGTTATGTATACTTTCAATGCTTTCCTACACTAGGGAAGCAGTTAAAAATCCAGGGAAGAAAGCAAATAATAAGAAAATAAATCAATAAATCAATAGATCAATAAATCAATCAATCAATCAATCAATAAATAAATAAATAAATAAAGGAGGGGTGAAGGGGATGAAAAAACCAAAACAGACTTGAGGAAAAATATGATCCAGAACAAGTAAGTGAATTCAGAGGTAATGAACTGATAAAGCAATTCTCAAAAAAGTAAAAAATATTCCCTTTATTATGCGCCCCACACCCCCAAACACTGGAATTACTCTTCCTATTTGAGAGTAAAAACAGTTCATTCCCATCTAATTTTGTCTTTTCACCTATTGGCTTTACTAACCAAGAATGCTCCTCATTTCAAACAGTGAATATTTCTTCAACCTTTTAATTATTTCTGACTTGCAGATGGTCTATTATAGAGAACAATTTCAAAAGCTGTTAATGTTTAAAATTTACCTATTTAAAATGGGTGTTGTTCAGCACTCCAAGGGACTCAGTGAGACACTGCATATATTTGCTTGTTTACTTAAAATATTAAAAAATCCCACCCAGTTATCTTCAAAAATCTGTCTTTAAACAAAGGCAGTTCAAGTTTTAGGACATCTCAGTCATTGTTAAATCTCTTTGCAAGATGTGAGAGGGTATACTTCCTTCTCCTTCCCTTAGACTTGACACTCCAGTTAAAGCCAGCCCTGAAGAGAGCACTGCTGCAGCTACAGATTTAACTATGGAGAACTGGTCTCTGTGCAATGAACAGCCTGGAGGCACAAGGTCAGTATTTTCTTCCTCCTGGAGCAGGCAAGAGCCTTCACCTTGAATCAACTTGAAAGCTGTCTGCACTGCTGCCAGGTGACCATACAGCACTGCCATGAGCATCACAGCAGTGCTTTGAGACTGCTGAATTCTACATAGAAAACCAGTGAAACACAGTCTCTATCCTAAATAACTTTGGAGAGTAAACAAACGGGTCTAAACACAAAGGGGGAAGGCAGCAGCTGAAGGCTTTGACTGTCCCCGCCTATAAACCTATTCACCCATTAACTGGGATTCAGCTTAGGCAAAAGATACTTGTGTACAGAAACAACTTCTCCAGGTATCATGGCACATCACTCCTGAATGTGCCACTGTCCTAGTTACATGCTGTGGTAAATCAGAATGTGGTTTTAAAAGAAGACTGAAAGTGCAAGCGACCAAATGGAGACGTGCTCAAAAGTGCAACACACATTTTCATTTGCCAAGTCAAATGACAAATGATTCTCAACAGTAAATGTTATTATAAGTAGGCCACTGTTCAAAAAAGCCTATTCAAATCAACAAAACATGGCTCCAAAAATATTTAACCTCAAAAACTCATAAACAAGTCTGCTCAACTGCAATTTATTTTCTTCAAAAAGAAACTGGGAAAGAGTTTAAGAAAGACATGTACAGACAACACTGAAACAAAGGTTGCAACCTCTTTGACTTCACAATAGATAAAAGTATTAGATCAATCCAAATTTCATGTTAATTTGAGTTATTTTTGGCTCAAAAATGTTTGTCTCTGAAACTATCAGTAAGAACTGCAAGAGAAAAAAGCAATTCACATAGTAGCTGTGGCCACTTCTAGGTGGGAGGGAGCTGGAAAAATTCCCCAGTCTCCTAAGTCTGAAACAGCACTTTTATAATGAAATTTAGTTTCAAAGTGAGAGATGAAGCTACAACCGCCTGTCTAAGGCTTTAAAATTAATTAACTCACATGATGAGCAGCTCTATTTCAGAAAGCAAAGAAATAAAGCAGAAAGAGATATTAAAGTGTTTAAAAAGTGCCCTGTGTCCTTACCAGAACATTTACTGGAACATAAATACCAGAAGCTCAAGTACGTTTTGCTTCACTCTGATAGCACATCTGAAGCACTATCACCTCAAAATCATGACTGATTCATCACAGCACTAGAAGAACCTCTCTTTCACCCAACTCCTTGTATATATGCAGTTATGCCCCATGGAGGCAATTTTTTGAGTGGTCGGTTTCTGCTAGTCCAATTCTCTGGTCACAGAAAGTTGCCTTCCAGCACAGAAGGCACTGTACACTGTTTGCTTTGCTTTTTAGGTATCCATAAAGGCTTTTCTTAGCTATTTAAACTATTATTAGCTATTAGAAATACCATAACAGTTAAGAATTTCAAGAGACAGTACTGACATAAACTGCTGGATAATAAAAAGTGAACAAATCAATAGCAGTCCTGGGAAGGAGATTCTAGATTTGATACAGTTCCTCAGTACAGGGCAGATTGCATCACTTGTGGTTGGAGTCTTTTTCTTTCTTTCCAATAGGAGAATGGATTTTAGTTTTGGGTTCATATTGTCAAAAAACAGGATCTGAACACTCATGCTAAATTCATTGGGGATTGACATTTTGGAGTCTTCTGTTAGGGTCCATTAATTTGGTCACAGAATTGCCTTTTACAAGAGACAATAAATACTAATATTCACTTAGAAAGTAAACTTATACTCACACTGTTATTCAGCAGCTTTTAAATTAACTAGTACCTCAGATTATACAAAATATTTCAGATATTTTCATTTTCCATGAAACTTACTGCTATGTGGCTGAATTCTGCAAGTTGTATGTGATGTGTTACAACTGAATGCAATAAGACTATCAAGAATAAATTAGTGAAAAGCATAGAGGTGGATTATTCTAAAAGAATGCTGTAGACATAGAGTATTATTTCCGTTAAGTAAAGATAGATAATTTTTTCACATACTTGCAGTATGCCTGTAGGAAACTGGTGTTCAATTATGTTCATCACCTAGAAAACCTTTCATATAGACAAAACAAATTGCTCATTAAAACTAAGCACCGAATATTCTGCTTAAATGGATTAGAAGGTAGCTCAAAACCCTCTTGAACATTCCCGATGCTTTCTCCTAACCAACCAGTTACTCTGCTGTCTCATTTATGTATCTGTGAGTGGCTGCATTTTGGTTTAGGCCAGTTCATCTGTCACTCAGTGTCAATATGCCATTGCTCTGATATATGAGTAGCAACAGAAAACCAACAACAGCCGAAGTTTTCTTGCCGAGTCCCACACATGTCAAAGGCTGTTTGATAAGAATTATCACCACAAGCAATAGGCAGCAAACAAGGCAGGCATATACTTTCCTTATTCCAGACCATGACAACTGGACCCTTTCAAAATGTTCACAAAACAAGAACGTATTTTTTCTTGTTAGTTAGTTAGGCAAACTAGAGGCATTATTCTAGATCTCACACAGTTTGGTTTCCATTTCAGTAAGGGTTTTACACTAAACCTGCAGTCCTCCCTCCTGAAAGCTGTTGTAATACCCAGGTATTGGATACATTCACTGTACAGTCACATCCTCATAAGATCTGTTCTCTACACGAAGTCCACAAAGTTCCTTTCACCTAATGAAGCATCGTCATTCTCTCCATTTTCCAGCATACAGCGGCATAATGCAGACAAGAGTCTGAATACCACTTCAATCCCTAAATGTCTTAATATAATCTCAAGTTGATATTTGCTTATGAGGGTAAGAACTGTGTCTTTGTATATGAAATCATAAGAGATGACTCAGTAGAAATTCTTCTAAACAACCCTTTCAATGATGAATGATCTTTAAGGCAGAAGTAACTCCTGTAGCCTCCCGCTACACTGCGGGTCTATCAGATCAGAGTAGGAGAACTGCTGCAACAACATTTTCAGGGCTTCCCTGCCATGTCCTACAAAAGTTGAGGCTGATCCATCACATGGAGCAAGCCCTATTTCAGAGACAAGGCAACCTTTCAGGCAGAATTAACTTGGCTAAATTAAATGTTTAGAAGCAGGTATCCCTGACAGTGGAAGCAATTCATATGACCCAACTCACTGCACCAGTTTTATGACTTTAGGAAGAGAATATCCCTGGTTTTCTGGAGAAGTGTCTTCCTCATCCTCAGCTCTGGAAGATTAACCGACAGTGGTGTAGCATAGCATGACCAACACCTTAAGTATCCTAGGCTGGATATCTTTTTCATTTTTCTGTGTGCAGTGGATCCAGAGATCCTCCCTAGAAGTCTAAGATCACGGAAAACAGTAGTCATATGTTTAAAAGCAGTTTCCACAGTTATAAAGCTAACTCTGGACAGAACATTAAAAAAAAATGGGGAGAAGAAAGCAGGGTAACTGGAAAGAAAATTAAGTCCTGTTATACATTAGGAACTGGTTAAAAGCCAGAGAAAATAAAACAACAGTTTTGCCATGGGAAAATACTGCCAGTAAACATAGCTGTGAATAGACGTTCAGATCAACATTGGTCTTGCTCAGTTCTGTGAAGTAAACAGAGGAGACACACGAGGCAGGGAAAAATATACAAACCTGATGACAGAGGTCACAGGAGGTTTATGAAGAAAGCCAAAATAAACACGGCAGTGAAAATTTAATGCAAGAGAATAAAGAGTGGTAAGGAGAAAAAATAAGCTTCATACAGATAATTTCTGATCAACATTTCACTGAAAATACTTGCACACTGTCACTTTGCACTCACTAAGGGAACCTGCTTAGTGTATAGCAGTCAAAAATAGGCTCCATTAAGAAGACAAAAAAGAAGTGAAAATGCAACGCCATTTACATAAAATCACAATACTCCACACTACTTGAATATTATATTTGGTTCATTACTTCAAGTCCAAGAAAATAATTAAAATAAGGTCTAGGGAAAGGGAGATCTTGGCACCATTGACTGGCAAATCCAGAGTTCCTGTTGGAATACTCTTGTTCACAGGAGCCTATAAGAATACATACTATATTTTCAGAGAAAGGCATTCATTAGGTTTCTTCATTCACCACCTTCTCACCTATTAAAATGTTAGAATCTTCTAAACACAGCAGGAATGTAACAAACAGTGGAACCAATGTCAAAGGTCCACAGTAAAACAAGGAAAGACAATGTCTGTGTCTGAACTGCACAGATATTTCAGTATGTTTGTTCATAAAAGAGAAAATTAAATTTGCTTTAGTTGGCTTTGGAGCCATTTTCATTACATGTTTAGGCACATCAATGTATGGATATGAATGTTTATAGAAGGAATAATTTCAAGTAATTTAAGTTCTTGAAAGGGGAAAAAATACCCCCACAAATACTTTGAATTCAGAAACATGAATGACATAAGGATTCTATCCATTTGAAAAAGGCATTGACTGAAGAGAAAAATAAACAACACTAACTGAAAATTCTTTTATCCAGTATCTGGACACTGGGTGAATATTTCAACTCTGAGATTCTTCTCTGAACTAAGTTTTTCATTAATTACTTTCTATGCTTGAGGGAACAGGGGAAAAGTGGGGAAAACACTTTGGGAAGCTCACTTTACTCAGCTGTGACATGTGGGGTGGGGAAAAAAATAAACCAAATACAAACAAACAAAAGACACCATAGTCAAAATTACAAAAACTCAATCCCTTGTATTATATGTGAGTTTGCTCAAAACACACTTGTGGCTACATGTTCTTATCCTAGTAGGATGCTGGAATTTACTGGATAACCCAGTTGTGCTTAATATATCACATATTAAATTAATTTCTGTCTTCAAACACACCAACATTGTTTCTGGTAGATGTGCCACAGAGAGCAGGCTACCAGAGCCTGCAAAAATCACCCTCCATCTTACCCCAAAACAGGGGTAAGATATTTAATTACTTATTGTGCTGAGAGCAGGAGGGGAAGAACAAGTCTAAACATGTGTATTCACTGGGGAGAAAACGGCTTGGTGTCAACAGTCATCATTCTGGAAGAGGGGCAGCACGGTTCATGTATCCTTCAGTAGGACATGGAATGAAGTCCATGGCCAGTGACCAAGATGAATAAAACTTGCTTCCCTCTTATTTCCTCTGTCTCCTGTTTAACATCATTAATTTTTTTAAAAACTGTTCTATCTCACTTCTAAAAAGGTTTCCTTTAATAGTAAATATTAATGTCATACTTAGAGAACAAGAAAAGAATCCCTAAATCAGTATTACTTGTTTTCTTCTTTCCCCCTGATTAATGGCTCAGCACAGCTCTTTTCATGACCCTTCTAATCAGCAGCTGTTCTGTGACTCCCATTGCTGGCTTCAAACAAGCCTCATTAACTCCTAATTAATTTCAGATAACATAATCCCTTCCATTTTTTCCTGAATGAGATGGGGGTCATGAGACAAAAAACAATTGTCATTCAACTGCCACCATCTCTCAAAAGCAAAGAGTAGATGGGCACTGTCAGGGGGCTGACCCAAGCCAACACTGCCCCAAGAGCTGAGCCTAAGACACAGGTCTGAAGCCTCAAGTAAGGGGAAGCAGGGACTGAACTGTGACCATGGACATATCTGAACAATGTAATAATACCCACAGTTGTTAAACCTTTGGTATGGGAAACAATCTAGCTACTGTCCCTATTTTCTAGCCAAAAAGGAGAGTTTATGAGAGCATACTGATACTCCAGAGACCCTGAAGAACAGCTGGCTCTACTCTAAAAGGAAAGCTAAGCAAAAGTGTTGGCAGAAGTGGCTTCCAGCTCACAAGGAAGAGCACATACATTAGATTCTTGTCTCAGACGGTGACTTGAGGAGGTCAGTCACAGAGCAGCTCTACAGATTAAAAAAGCTCTTCTTAAAGAGACAGAAATGCACTGCTGCTTGACTAGTGGGAGAGCAGACTTTTTTTTTCTTTTTGCTGGTGTGTAGATACACTTGCAGTGATACTTTGCTTCAAATTGAGAAACAAACATGAAATTTTTCACTAATGTGATTACAGTCCTTACTTGGTATGGTCACTGGAAAGCCTCATCAGCTTATTGTGAGAAGTGAGGTCAGCCATGAAAGCACCAAGTTCAAATGGCCACCTGCTACCATGACACCCTGAGCAGCTTTGGATAAACCTCCATTGAGCACAGCTATTTCTGAGCTGGTCTTACCTCTAACCAGCCTAAAATCTTCCCTTTAATTATAAAGCAAAATGTATATAACCAAAATGTAAGAATAATTTCTTTTTTTTTAATTGAAGATATTATGGTAGCATCACAAGTGTTGTATGTGTTTTCAAACCCCTAATCAAAAGCATACGCCTTTAATGGTTTTGAGAAGGATGCTTTTCAAGACATTAGTACTCCACTTAGCAGCTGGCCCCAATGACAGCATCCCTTACTTCTCAGACTAAACCTTTAGCTGCAAGATAGAAATCTAAGACAAATTCTGAGGCTTCCCTATTGCAAAAATTTAATTTTCTGATACTTAGTATGTGACCCACTGGATTAGGTTAAAAATACCTCTCAAATATGTTTGCCACTGAAGATCTGCTGGTCTGGAATAGGTGGAACAAGTGTATTGGTTTAAATACATGCTAGATACATGAAGTCCTCAGCTCTCCTCCATTATCTACAATTTTATAATCCATTGTGATGCAGAATTAATCTTATAACAAAAATATAAAGTAGCAATGTGAGTGCAGGTCTAATTAATGGAATTTTAGGTGATTTTGAACTATTCAGTGAAATACCTTCCAGTAATTAACTTTGCGCTTTTCCTTTGTCAGCTAGGGGCACAAAAACCTAAAGCAAAGACAGCGTAAAGCCATTGCGATTTTGATAAATAGAGCTGTTGACTGTTTGCCTAGAAGAAAACTTCAAGATAGCAGATCACTTTTACTGAGGACATCAGGAGAGCAGTCAGATGTTCACCCTAACTGTGCATGGGTTTCAATGGATTCATATCAAGTAAGAGAACCTGAAGTGCCATGCTGTAAGCAAAATTTCAGTTAGAGACCTGCTCAGTCCCTTCCAGAAATGACATTTATTTACAGCAAGTCTTTAAACATTCTCTTCTACACTACTACAACAATAAAAAAAATGACAATAGTAGAAGAAAATTGAGCTTTCCTGGCTAGTAAAAGATTTTTACTTTTACAGATGAACTACGAGCATTCATAAAATACTAAGTGCCTGAAATGCAGTGGTATAAAGAGCCTTCCACTTCAAAGGTATAAATGAGAATAAAACCCAACAAAAGTCCACAAGAACAAAGTAAAACCTCAGTGCTGGATAGTGATGTTTAAATGAATCAACTGTAATATTACATAGAAAATGTATATGAAATGTCCTTTAAAGTAGCTCTGAAGTTTTTCCAGCCTTTCATCCATGTGAACCCCTCCCATGTCAAAACGCACAATTCTAACCACTCAACTCCTGATATGTTTGGTATGTGCTAGACAGGAATCACATAATCATGGAATAATTTGGGTTGAAAGGGATCTGCAAAGATCATCTAGACCAATCCCCCCTGCAATGAGCAATGAATCTCACAAGTACAAGCCACGCTCTTTAAAAACAGAGCAGTTTACTCTGCCAAACTAAAACACTAAAACTTTGCATAAAAACAAAGTTATGGTGCGCAAGAACCTTAAGCACTCACTCTCTTATATTTTGAATTTCAATGAAAACTAGTAATAGAATCTACAAGCAACTTCAGAGCTCCAGATGGGCCAAATCTGTGGTGTCTTCTTACTTTCATCACAGAAAAGCCACCCACACCCATGTATTTGCACCCAGTGGAAGGTCAGTGCAGCTTTTCAGGATAAACATCACCTAACTTACTCCACTAAGGCAATAAACAAAGCTCGTGTTTCAGTAAACACTCTTGCTGGTATTCCACAACATACACTTACGTATGTTCTCCTACAGACTCAAGAGGTTTGCTGTTTTTTTAATAAAAGCATGTATGCCCTGAGGCTGCAAACTTGGGACTTTCCAGGAGGCTTTTAGTGTTAACTTAGCTCTGCAGAGGTGTATGCTAAACTGCTCACATAGGCAATAGAAATTGGTCAAAGCACATAAACTAGAGAGTAGGTCAGGCAAAATATAGGACATGATGTAGCATACTGATACTTTCTTTCAATAAGAATTTAATCATACTGTGATCTGAAGGACCAAACCACAGACCTAAAAAACATGCACGTTTGTGATTCTGACATTTGAAACTGATAGACACCCTGCCAGGACAACACAGTGTGAAAGCCCCTGCACTTCGCAGGTCCTTACTGGGTAACTGAGACATGGTTAAGGTTAAATCTCAAGGCTTTGCTTGAGCACGCTCTCATTTAGCTCTCTTCCTCTCCTAAAGTCCCTTTCTCTCTCCTTTTTTTTTTTTTTTTAATCTGCTTTTAAAGTCCATGTCCTCTTACCCACACAGTTCAACCTGGGGTTGTTTCATTTCTTCTCCCATAGGAGAGCAGAAAGGGAGGGAAAGAAGTGATGCTTATGCCGGTGGCAAGCTTTTTGAAGTGGAGCAGTATGTCCCCAAACACTCAGGTTGACTACTCTCGGCTAATAAACTCTGACCTCTGAAGGTCATTAGCTGCTTATTAACTGAGACAAGCTTTAAAGAGCTTTCGCTGTGCACTAGGTAAAAGCAATTGAATCCTCTATACCCAGTCCTCTCTTCTGGTGCCAAGTGATGGCATTAACAGAGATTAATAATTATATGCCTGCTTGTACCCCACAGTCTCAGCCTGGGCTATGCAGTCAGGCCAGCTCACCACAGCTGCATGAGAATGAAGGGCTGTGCCTATAAAAGCTGCTGCTCTCCAGTGACCTGCACAAACTGTCCTGCCTCCCCCACCAGGGCAGGGGCAGCAGGAAGCCTGGTAACTTGGCCATGTTTCAGCAGACTTTTACCAAGAAGAAAAGAGAGGTTCCTTGTAGCAATGTCCTCAAAACTTAAAAGTTCCTGCACCAGGTCATAAAAGAACCATATCATTCCAAAAATCAGGATCAATAGTTACAGGAAACCATATCAGCAGTGGAGAGCATTACATCACACCAGGCAAGTACCACAGACTTAAGTAAGGCTGGATAACCCATTTTTTGGGTGGGCTGGCTATCATACTAGCATGGAAAAAAAGTCCTAACTCAGTGCATAGTCTAGATAGTTGTACATAACCTGCATGCCACTCCAGCACACAATGGACATGTTGCACATAGCATATATGATTCCCTAAAATTCATGGTGATAGCCAACCAGGCCTATGCTTTTAACAAGGGGAAGACCTGAAAGGGTCTCCAGAGCATTCACCACTTCTTGAAAATCTGAGGTGCTCATCTCACTGTATAGCCTTGCCATCTGAACTGTCACCAGTCAAGGGACAACCAAGGCATACAGCAGCTTAACTGCAATGGGAGTCTGAGTAGCTGACCCTCAAATGCAGCTTGCAAGAGGTTTGTATCACCAGTATATTCCCTGTTTTCCTGCATGTATAAGCTGCTTTGAGGCCCGAGAGCTGTGTTACACTGTACAGATGCTCCTTATCTTGTTCCTAACATATGTAGTGCAACTATATACAAAAGTGAGACCAAAACTGCACACAATATTCAAGGTGAGGCTGCCCCAGTGCAGTGCAGCGGGGACAATCCCTTCCTTCAAACGGTTGGCGATCCTGTGCCGGATGCTCAGGCTTTGAACTAAGTCATAACAGCCCTTATTTATTAGAATTATGTATTGCATTCAGTCTTCTCTATTGAAGAACACCAGTTCTAAACCAAATGATCACTCCAGTCTTCCTTCACTAGAAAGTCTCCAGGGTGTTTGTGTTTTCTTTAAAGGGCACTGCACATATCACCACAACTAAGGTTTTGATAATGTTGAACAGGAGTACCTTCTGTATTTTGCAATCAATATAAATATTTATTGATACAGCATTTGCTTCCTTCTCATGCCAGATAAAACCAGCATCATGCTTCTGAGTCATATGACATCTAAGTCCTATGACTGCCCATCTCCTTTTCCAGGAACCTTTCAGAACCACTCATCACATACTTGCTCCCAACTGAATTTGACAGCTTAGACTTCCCCCTCCAAACTGCAAGATGCTGCACCTGCGTCAGAGCAATCCCTGGTATCAACAAAGGCTGAGAGGTGAAGGGATCAAGAGCAGCCCTACAAAGAAGGACTTGGGGCTGCTGGTGAATGAAAAGCTGGACATGACCTGTCATGTGCCTTTGCAGCCCAGAAAGCCAATCATATCTCAGGCTGCAGCAAAAGCAGCATGACCAGTAGGTTGAGAGAGGTGATTCTGCTTCTCTACCCCACTCTGGTGAAAACCCACCTGGAGTGCTGCATTGAGCTTTGGGGTCCTCAGCACAAGAGAGGCATGGACCTGCTGGATTGGGTCCACAGGTTTGGATCAAGTCCACAGGAGGGCCACAAGAATAATCTAAGGGCTGGACAAGAAACATTTGTTGTCAGGCACATGCTGTGACTCTTGGTGCAGTTCTGGGCAGGGCCAGGAGTTGGACTTCACTGATTCTTGTGGGTTGCTTCTAACTCAGGATATTCTATGATTCTGTAATAAATATAAGGAAGAAATTTTGTATGATGGGGGTGGTAAGGCACTGAAACAGGTTGCCCAGAGAAGTTGTACATGCCCCATTCCTGGAGACATTCAAAATCAGGAAGGGGCTTTGGGCAACCTGATCTAGTTGAAGATGTGCTAGCTTATTGCAGGAAGGTTGGACCTGTTGACTGTTAAAGGTTCCTTCCAACCAAACCATTGTGATTCTATGATTCTAAATTTTATCCTTATCTGTGATTATATCCTGAGTTTATCAAGACTGAAAGACTAGCTTAGTAATAAAACTAGTCTGCTTGCTTCTAGCTTGCTATAAAATTGTAGGTAGTAACCTAACTCTCTATTCTATTCAAAACACCCTGTAAAAATTCATTTGATGACTCTGTTGGGTCAGATATCAGATCAATTTTCTGAGCATGATTTTCTAAATCATTTGGCTTTTCACCATGTGATTTAATTTACGTGCATATTTGAGAAAGTGTGATGCAAGGGAGTAGTAAAAGCCCTATTAATCTCAAAATGTAACATCTAATGTGCTTCCTTTATCCACTGGCCAGTTACTCAGTCACAGAAGGGAACTGGGTTGAACAAATGGTCCATGTTGGCAGTTACTCAGCTCTTTGATGATTTTCCAAGATCTTACAGATGGTTTGATTTTTTCCCATTCCAGAATTTTTTTCTTAATTGATGTTAAACTGATGAGTTAATAATTTCACAATGTCCCTTTCCTTATTACCTGCTCTTTTCTTACTCTTTCACACTCCACAAGTTTTGTACACCTGCTCAAAGACATGCAGCTCTGACAATGGAAACTTTGACATCCAGCTGAAGACAGAAAAATCTGATATAAAACCCAGTAAGCCTGGACAAATTTGTTTATGTTGATAAAAAGAAGGCCAAGGACCCTTGGGCTCCAAAGCCAAATGGCACAGGCTGATTCATATCCACACAGCCGAAAGCCACTCGCAAAATACAGTCATTACATCCAAGTTAAAAATTGCTGGTAGTCAGCCCTGGCTCAGAACTCTGACATGCTTTGGCCCTTTTTAATCCCCCCAGCTCCATAAGTGGTCACATTCACATTGCTCCAGAAGCAGGCAGCAGGGTATGAAACATTTCAGCACACCTTGTTTTATGCTTGCAGGCTGGAAATCTGTGCTGGGCACCAGGTGTGAAAATATCCTGCTGTCTGCTGTGGATAATCTCCCTATCCCAGTATTTTCTCCTTATGCTTGTCAGACAACTATAGATGCTTCGTATGGCCCATCTCTAGTTCCGCCTCACTCTTCATGCTGAAGCCAGACAAGCTGCCCTCAATTAGGTCTCCATGGCAGATTAATTTCTAGTTTGGGACAACAACAGTGCTTTTAAAACATGCTCTTCCTGCTTGGAATTAGAGGTAGTTGCTGGGAACACTGTACATAAACAAAAATTTTGCTTTCCCCCCTTTACCATAGGCTCAGAGGTCCAGTTTGCAATGACCACCATCTCAATGGTGTGTCCAGCTGGATGACTGCAAGGTGTTGGACACTGAGGGACATCCTGGAAATTCATACCAACAGTGCTCATAGTGCCATTGCCTGCTGCACAACCCAAATGGTTCATCATCATCCTCATGCCAGACAGAGGGATCACAGCAGGGCTGGGCCCTCCAGTTCCCATACAAACTGCTTGGCCTCACAGGCACAGATGGCCATGAACACTCATCTGCCTGTTCTGATTCCAGAGCTGGAGGTGGCAATTTGGATGATGTGCCTCACAAGCACTTAGCAACATTCACCCCCTCCCTAAACACAAGCCCTCCACTGTCTGCGCCTTGCCTTCTCACAATGCTATATGCATGGAATAGATGATATTCATGCTGACAGCTCATACTGCTAACTCTTCTTTTCATGAGTCACATTGGCCACTGTTGTAACTAAGGGTCTACATTCTTATGCCCTCCTCTCTATTCACATATAACCTGCTGCCACCTCTCTACTCATGTTGCCCCTAGAGAAGCACCTGCCAGCCTCCCGTCAGGATTAGTCTCTGTAACTCCCTGACTGAAAGGCTCTGACATGGGTTTTAACAACTTCTATTTACAAATAATCTTTTGAATATCTATTTCCAGACCACAAGGGAGTGGGGGAAAAAGCATATTTAGCTAATATTTAATAGATATCATCCAGGTGTGCATGGGGACAGGTAAGTAAAAAGAATGTATTCCATCCTTCCCAGTTTCCATTTCAGTAGACTGGAGCTTTAGTTCCACCTGGCCAGGTATATCCACACTGCACAGCTGAGCAAGCTGCTCATGGCTCAGGAGATACCAACACCGACATCCCTCATCAAACTGCCCTATCTCCCAGAACAGCCAGTTCTCTTTGAGCAGGACCTGGTCACATCACAAAGGTTCTCTGTGTCTGTATGAACAGTACTTTCTCCATGGCTCCCTGAAAGCTGTCCTAGGATAGGAGCCAGAAGCTACTTCCCTCATGTTAATCCTTGGGGATCCTTTCGGTCAGGGAGAGCAAGCACAGAAACCATGTCTCCCTACAACTCTGCTCAGGATTCTGCTGCCATGCCAGGTGGCGGGGTCAGTGCTGCTGACAGGATCAACCCAATGGAACATCATCTTTCTCCTTGGTCCATCACCCAAACATTTTGGTAAAGAGACTGGCATTCAAAATGGTTTCCTGTTAAGAGTTCCTAGACTTGTGGAACAGAGTTTATGCACACGGGTATTCTTCTGGCCAAGTAGTCATTAACTAGGTAGAAGAGAGACTTGGAGAAGTCTGCAGATGCAAGAAAAATCAGCAATTATCTTCCCATATCTCAAGATACATCACTGAGCTGTGTATTGTACATCCTGGTCCCAAGAGGCCCACCAGCTATGTGTAAGGTGGGGAGGCACTGGCAGAGAAAATGACACTGACTCTTCAGTCATGAAAGCTGTAGTGCCCCAACTGTACTGTCACTCATCCATAGCTGCTGGTTGCACGTCTGTGAACTCATATTTGAAATTACCACTAAAAGGGATTTCCATGTGAAAGTTATTCTGATGACAACCTGGGCTGCTAGAGGCCCAGAGGTTACCAGAGATGATGCTTATAAACTGAATCAATCCTGCGCTCTGGAACGACCCTGCTTGGGTAGGGAGGTTTGACCCACTATGGTGCCTTCTAACCTTAGCCATTCTGTGGTTCTGTGAATGGTACTGATGGTTGTAATCCCATGCTCACATCTGTGTCATGGGCTTGTGTTATCTAATAATACAGGCATTTCCTATGCCTAACTCATTGCTCAAGGAGATAGTATATCCAGCAGCAACCTCTCAATTAAGAGGCAGACCTAGTCTTTCTGGCCAAAAACTTCATTCCAGAAGCTGTGAATTATCTCTTGCAGAACAATTCAAACTGAGAGTTAGAAAATGCATATCAATTTTTGACATTAAACCAAATTTATTAATCGAATTAAACTACTGCACTATTTAGGTAGGGTATGCATATCATCATCTAAATAGAGATAATTTTCAAAGCAACTCAAGACATTTTCTTTTAAAGAGAATGGTAAAACTGGAACAGCTCCTATTTTAAAACCTTGAAGCTACCAAGTATATTAGACCACTAACATAGATACACAGGTAGTTTCTACTGGAATACATCACTTTTAAGAGTCCATGGTATAAGTAGAAAGGGCAAATCATGAAAATACTAACAATTAGCCTCTTTTCTTGCCTCTAATCTGACAACAAATTCAAGTACTGCACCATGGTAATGACAAAAACTGAATACCAATTTGGAGATCTCTAGCCTAAGCAGTCCTTCAAGTGTTTTCCATATACATCTGGGCTACAGACTGCAGGTCTTGAATTGTAAAGAAAATTGTTTGCATTGTTATTCCTCACAAGAATCACAGTCATTTTTGTAGGCAAAACCAGAGAAACAGAAAAACTGCCTCTGAAGTTCATCACTGAAGCACAGATTTCCCAGGAGCATCATCTCAGTCCAACACTAACTGAGCTAATTGAACTGTCAGAATGTTTTGAACTGTCATAACTTGAATTACAGGTAATACAAAGATCTTGATTATTACTTCTGGAAGTATTTAGTGTTAGTAGCATAGACATCTTACAAATATCACCTAAAGAACTCATATGGGCCAGGTTCAAAGGGGTTTTTCCCCTTTTCCTTTATTATTTTACTACAACTTGAGGACTGCCATTGCATCAAACTACTGCCCAATATCACCTAAACATAAGGCTTATGCAATGTTGCCACTGCTTCGATACTAGAATTGATTATGTCATGGAAATTTTGGGATGGTTGTCAAAATCAAGGAGCCTTCTTACCCTTGCAATGAATGATAACAGTAGTCATTACACCCCATGGCATAAGCCATCACAGAGCAGGTATGACATACTTGCTAAGAGCTGTGCTGTCAGACACACCAAGAGCTGAGAGGCTCCTTTGCCAAAACTTTCTCAAGAACAGTTTTTCTAATACTGCCTTTAGCTCAGGGTGTACATTCCTGGCAAAACTGATCCCACAGAATGCTGAGATACTGTGATACCTTTCATCGACTCCTAAAAGAATTAAAAACTTGATGATAGAAATACTTTCACCAAGGTGTTAATACCAAGCATTTGCTGTCATTTCATTAGAGGCCTCATCAAATGTGCATACCCCTAGAATGAACTAAGGTTGAAATATTGTCAGTTTTGCCTAAATTTCCACAGAAAATTCCAACTAGTGTGATGTTTTAACCCAAAGTTACCAGAACTTCATCACCTGACCGGCAAGCCCCACCCTTCATCCCCACCTCCCAGCTCAGTGTGTTCTGGTCATCCCCCCAAGTACAAAACCACCTGCAGCAGCTCCCTGGGGCTCTCTAGACAAAGCAGGCAGGCAATCCCCAAAACCATAACTACAACAAAAGCAAGGACTGTCCCTGGTATATCTACAGAGCTGTAAAGTTTCCTGGACCAGGTTGTCTGCCTCCCAGTTTTCTTGAAATGAAGAGCAACATGCCCCTGAGAAGAGACAAAATTCCTCCTTCCTGTTCTCCTTTCCCTCATCCACCAAATGCCTGCCTTGTCATAGAGGATTGGGTTGGCCAAGCAGGACCTGCCTTTCACAAACCCATGCTGGCTGGACCTGATCCTCTGCTTGTCCTATATGTGCTGCATGATGGCACTCCAGGTGATTGGCTCCATGATCATCTGTGATACTGAGGTGAGGCTGACAGGCCTGTAGTACCCTGGATCCTCCTTCCAGCCCTTCCTGAAGATGGGCATCATATTTGACAACCTCCAGTCAACTGGGACTTGCCTTTATATTAGAATTGCTGATAAGACACTGACACAAACTGCTGTAGCAGATGTTCTCTGGAGCTGAGGTCTATACTGAGGGACTCTGAGGGGCTTTCCTAATCCTGCAAAACTGCAAAATCACCACTAAGAGAGGCATTGGGTTGTCATCCCTCTATTCCCAAGTGGGAAGCATTGCAGCTCAGTCTAATAGGCAGCTCTGACACCCTGGCAAGGCCAGCACCAGTGGCAGTGGTTCAAAACTGCTGTAACCAGCATTTACTTCCACAAAAATGTTGAGGTGAACTGCTCCAGCAGCCATGCTCTGGGGCTGAGGATTGTGCTCAGGGACTGTGGGGAGCTTTCCCAAACTGAAGAGACCTCAAAATTAGCACCACAACCCTCCAAGCGGAAAGATCTGCCGCCTTGCCCAGAGGCAGCTCTGACTCCTCAGCAGGGTGCAGTCACCCACCTGCTCAAGGGTTGCTCTCAGTTGGATATAGCTTAACCATGGTATCCACCTGACTGAAAGACACATCCCCTATCAGAAAGTTTGTGGCAACACAGAGGGAGCTCTCTCAAAAACCTGCTGCCCAGATCTCACGCTGCAGGGAGTGCCAGAGGATGGTGCTGGTATTGGATGGCAGCAGAGGCAACACCTGTTGAGGTGTGACCAGGTGGACAATCTGCTCAGCCTGGTGGCAGAGGTAAGAGAGGAGTTAGAAAGGTTAAGCAGTATCAGAGACTCTGAGGAGGAGATAGGCTGGTAGAGCCATGCTCTGGCTTCCCTGAGACTGGAGCAACCACAAGTGAAAACTCAAGATCAGAGGTGTCTTCTATCCTCCCTCCATCACCACAGTCTTCTTTCAAAATACACTGATTCCCCCATCAAAATTGTCTCAAGTACAAAATGTGTGATTCCCAGAGAAAACCCTCACCAGATTGTCCTGCAGGGAATCTGGAAGCCTTATCTTTGGTGGGATGCAGAATGGTGTCAAGTTCCTCCCGCCCCCCCACCACAAAACGTGCCAAAAAATCCACCTGAACACCAAGCTGCCATCCTTCATGGGTCTGTACTCTCAGTTCATGTAACATTCCTGAGGGTGGCCAACAACATATGGTCTGGTGGGGTAGGAATGAATACAGAGACAGTTAATTTTTTTAAAAGGCTTGCACAACGTCGGCTGTTGTGCTGACACATTTGGCAGTCGACTTGCAGACAAAACAAGCCCTCTTTTGTAAGTGAAATAAGACTCTTCTTTAAAAACAGGCCTTCCAGAGCCTGCTGTCACCTAGTGAAATTCAAAACTGATCCATCTCCCAAGGCCTTCAGGAGATCATATATTCCATGTATGTTTCCTTGAAATGCTCTTTTTAGCACAGATGGACAGACTAATGCCAGGCACCTGGACTTCACTAAAACTTTTCTAATATGCTCAGGATAACTAGAACCATGTGAATTTTTCCATCAAATTGTGCAATTAAAGCTATGTGAATAAAAATTTTCAATTTGAAAGACTTACACCTCTGGAAGGATAGTATTCCTTCTGCCTTATAAGACAAAAATCAATGGACCCTTCATTCTACTAAAATACCTTAAAACATTTGGCTGGATGCAAGAAGTCCTCAAACAGGTTTTTCAGAATTGTCTTCTGTTTCAAGTGTGATAAACTGGTGTGGTAGGAAACAAGGGCCACTCAGATACCTATCCATTTTTGTTACATTTGTAGTTTTGCTTATTGTAAGTCTTACTGTCTTTCTCCTCCGGAATGTCAGAGTCATTTAAAAGCCAAACACTAGAGTTAAAATAGTTTCTCATTTATCTCTTACAAAAGGGCTTTTAATGTTTATTATTTTAGCCTTTGAAATAATCTTAGTTGAGAGAGGGAGAGGGTACAAATCTGTTCTTTTTGTTTAGACATACCAGTCTTGCCATGGATCAGCTTCCCAAGCATAACTTCTAGCTAAAGTTTTGCTTTGCTAGCATAAGAGTCCTTTAGCTCCAGATACATTCTCTCCATAAAGGCAGTTATACCTGGATTGTTTCCCAAGACTGGTTATAACCATAGACAGCTCCCCAGTATTTCCCACGAGTCCATTTTTTCCAGTCACAGGAACATTTTTACCCTTCTTTTCTGGTCTACTCAAAGTTCTGACATGCTTGCAGAGCAGCAAGACCCTCAGAGTTCATGAAATACTACTACTTTGTACTTCAAAATTGAATCTTGGAAGTATTTGAACACTCATCCTCACCTGTTTACTTTGATTCCTAAAGTCATGTCAGCACAGAAAAACATAGCAGGAGTTTTAAAGAATATTCTTTACCTTTTCATCTGCCATTTTGTCTCCAGGG
The DNA here is from genome assembly GCA_035047845.1 of Dendrocincla fuliginosa. Classification (NCBI taxonomy): domain Eukaryota; kingdom Metazoa; phylum Chordata; class Aves; order Passeriformes; family Dendrocolaptidae; genus Dendrocincla; species Dendrocincla fuliginosa. Next base: position 63,738,132 of record JAWWMO010000138.1, on the reverse strand, counting down.
GGACCACATTTTTAGCACTTCTGCTTAGACATTTAGAGCTTAGGCATCTATAACATTTAAGAAGTTCTACCTAATGTTGCAAAGCTTATGGGCAGCAGGAAGAGAACTAGCATCTCCTGAAGAGTGTTGTGTCCTTTGCAGTTACAGAGGGATACAGAACATATCTCCTAATATTTCAGGACCACTTAAGGTAGAAGCAAATAGTCTCGTTCTCAGTTCCTTATAAAATAGACAAGAAATGTGAATTCCTACAGCCAGCTTAGACTTCAATATTTCCAAGGAAAAAAATGAAACTGTGTTGTCTGGGACACAATCCCATCTTAGAAACCAACAGGTGAGATTGAAGTGTCTCTTCTCTGAGATAAGGACATTATTTTTCTTCTCTTACCTAACACTCAAAAAATCTGGTCGCACAACCAGGGTCAGAGAAGACCCTCTGACAGCCAGACTTCTTGCTTGCTCAAGAGTAAAATTAGAGTGAGGTAAAGAAGTTCTGATTAAAAGTGCTTAAGTAAAAGGGGGTGCTACTTAAAGCAATTTTAAAATACCTAAATTATTGAATCACTATTATAGAAATATTAAATAGGTTAGGGCTAATATGCAAATTTCTGTCACCTGATAAATAATATCAATACTTCAGTCACAAAAGATAGAAAATACTCCAAAATGAGTGTTAAGATAGGATTAAGACAAACTTTCAATGGCATTGTAGAAGTAACAGTACATAAAGGGATGCTCAAACACTACCTAGTTTTAAGTATGATTTGAAAGATTTAAGGACAGTTGTCTGTTCCAAATACATTTCTTAGTAACATTACGATTAGCAAGAAATATAGCTTCATAAGCTTTATTCCAATTGACTGAAATTCCTTCAATGTTCCTTTGCACTGTAGAATTATAAATGAGTATTCCTGTTTCATTAAGATGAAGAAAGACCATTCCATGAAATAATCAGGCAGCTTGCTGTGACTACACAAGAAAGTGTGGGGTGTGATCTTCCTCATAATTTCCAATTTCATTTCAGAATTGTTGGAACACAAAGTTGAAGCAAATGAAGAAAATCCTTGGATACAGGCAAGCCATGATAATTGAAATAAATTGGATTTAAAATTCTAGTTCTCCTGAATTATTTGCTGCTTAAATCTATTTTATTTAAACTTAAGACACTTATCCTTCCTTCATTTCTTCTAGCGAATCAGTGTAGAAAGCTGCTCTTTATATTGCACTGAACAGCATCAGATATGTACTAAGTATGCAGAGCAAGCATTTTGTAAGATTAAACTGATCAATGTATTTTTACTTTTGCAATATACTAAGTCATAGCAACAGGCATTAGATTAAGGAAGATGTAGTGAGTATGTCTCATGCATTTCTGGTTAATTCTGTATATACGTGCATTCAGATAAGTAATGAAAACCAGACAGTATTTCTTAACTTATTTACAGATGCCACAGTTGGACACTTCTTTTGTCTATTAAATTCTTAAATCAAGTAGACTACAGGAGCTAATGATCAAAGCCAACACAGAATCACATACGGTAGCTTAAACATTTATTAGCTTTGTCACTGAAGCTGTTGAGGGTACTAATTGTTTTTCAAACAAAAACATACAATAATTGCCCGCACATCATTTATATTTGAAGTGATTACTATATTGGTTAGACAGACAGGACATCAATATAAAATTTAATTGAACAAGACAAATTGCATGTCAGACCTGCTGACCTTTTCAGAATTACATTTGTAATCTAATGTTCCTACTGGCATTGTCATCTTGTCATAAATACTAAGATATACCAAAACTAACAAAAAATAAATCCTGCAAACCAAGAAAATATGCCTTTGGATCTGATGGAATTCAGTTTTGAGACCAGACAGCACAGCATGGAAATATATGAAAAACAGAGTTACTATCAATTTTGTAAGTCTTACAGGTCTCATTTATGATCATCCACATCTTCATATTTACATCTCCACTTCTGATTAACTAGCTCAAACTATTTAAGAAATCACAACACACAACAAAAGAAACCAATCAAGAAAAGTATGCTCCATTCCACTAATTATATTTGAGGTGCCTAGCTCAACTAGTCCTGTACTCCCACCAAAATGAACTCCTCTTCCACTTGGTCAGGTCTCAGATTATCCCCATGAAAAACAGGGCTGTGTTTTGGTTTAAGTTATGTGAAAAGAAAATAACCTGCTCAACTCTTAAACAAAAAGTTACTTTGACCTAAAAGCAAGCTAACTTACCCTGGACTTTGGGAAAGCAGACAGTGGCCTTTTCAAGGATCTTTAGGATAGAGTACCATGGGATAAAGCCCTGAAGGAAAGACAACCCAAGGGAGCTGGCTGGTATTCAAAGGTTGTCTCCTCCATGCTCAAGAGTGATGCATCCCAACAAAGAGGAAGTTAGGCAAAAATGGCAGGAGGCTCACATGGATGAGCAAGGAGTTCCTGGACAAACTCAAAGACAAAAAGAAAGCTAGAGATGGTGGAAGCGAGGACAGGCAGCCTGGAAAGAATACAGACAAGTTGTTTGAGTAGCCAGGGATCAAGTCAGGAAAGCTAAAACCCTGACAGAATTAAACCTGGCTAAAGAAACCAAAGACAGCAAGAAAAGTTCCTATAGGTATGTTGGTGATAAAAGGAAGACTGCAAAAACTGTGGGACCCTTCCAGAAGGAATGAGAGACCTGGTTATCTGAGATGTGGAGGAGGTCAAGGTACTCAATGAGTTTTTTGCCTTAATCTTCACCAGAAAGTGCTCCAGCCATGCCACACACATCACAGAACACAAAGGCAGAGACAGAGAATACAGAACTGCTCACTGGTTGGAGACCAGGCTCAAAGCCATTCAAGAAACCTGAGGGTGCACAAGTCCATGGGACCTGATGAGATCCATCCATGGGCCTCTAAGGGAACTGGAAGAGGAAGTGATCAAGTCACCATCCATCATATTTGTGAAGTCATGAGAGTCTGGTCAAGTCCCCACTTACTGGAAAATGGGAAACATTACCTCCATTTTTAAAAAGGGAAAAAAGGAAGACCTTGGAATCTACAGGCCAGTCAGTCGCACCTCTGTGCCTGGCAAGATCATGGAGCAGGTCCTTCCTGAAACTGCCTTGAGGAACATGGAAAACAAGGAGGTGATTGGTGACAGCCAACATGGCTTCACTAAGTGCAAGTCATTCCTGACAAATATGGTGACCTTCTATGACAGGATTACAACATTGGTGGACAAGGGAAGGGCAACTGACATCATCTACCTGAGCTTATGTAAAGTGTATCACAGGACATTCATGTCTCTAAACTGGAGAGACATGGATTTGGTGGATGAATCACTTGGTGGATAAGGAATTGGCTGTGTGGTTGCACTCAGAGAGTTGCAGTCCAAGTGGAGAGCAGTGATGAATGATTTTCCTCAGAGGCTGGTATTGGGTTTGTCACTGTTTAATATCTTAACCTGCAGCAGGTTTGCCAATGGCAGCAAACTCAGTTAAGCAACTGACACACTGGAGGGAAGGGATGCCATTCAGAGGGACCCTGACAGGCTTGGAAGGTGGACCCAGGCAAACCTCATGAAGTTCAACAAGGCCAGGTGCAAGATCCTGTTCCTGGGTCAGGGCAATCCCAAGAACACACAGTCTGGGAAGAGAATAGATTGAGAGCAGCCCTGAGGAGGAGGGCTTGGAAGTGTTGGTTGATGAAAAGTTCCACATAACCTGACAATGTGCACTCACAGTCCAGAAAGCCAACTGTATTCTGGGCTGAAAAAGCAGCATGACCAGCAGGTTGAGCGAGGTGATTCTCCCTCTCTACTCCTCTCCTGTGAGATTCCACCTTGAGTACTGTGTCCATCTCTGGGCCCCCAACAAATGAAGGATGTGGACATGTTGGAGCAAGTTCAGAAAAGGGCCACAAAGATGACTAGGTCACTGGACCACCTCTCCTACAAAGAAATGCTGAAAGAGATGGGGCTGTTCTGAAGTAACAAGGTGAAGCAGCTCTAGGGAGAGCTTCTAGTAGGCTTCCAGTACCTAAAGGAGGTCTACAAGAGAGTTAGAGAGGAACTTTTGACAATATCATGTAGTGACAGAACAAGGGGTTTCAGCTTTAAACTGAAAGAGAAGAGATTTAGATATTAGGAAGAAATTCTTTACTGGGAGGGTGGCGAGACACTAACTTGGGTTTCCCAGAGAAGCTGTGGCTGCCCCATCCCTGGAAGTGTTCAAGGCCAGGTTGGACGGGCCTTTGAGCAACCTGTTCTAGTGGAAGTTGTCCCTGTCCATGGCAGGGGGCTTAGAACAAGGATGATCTTTAAGGTCCCTTCCAATCCAAACCATTTTATGAGTCTGTAAAATAGCTAATGAGACAGAACAGAAATCAGAGCTGCAAATTTCATTTGTTCACCTCTCCCAGCAGTCAGCTTCCTTGCACAGAAAGGAAACAGCACATTTTCTAAAGTACACTATAAATCAGCACAGGATAAATATAGAAAAGAAACAGGTTGGCAATTTTTCTATTTTCACCCAAAGTAGATAAGTCCAAACTATTAGTGATTTATATTGAATACATAATTACCAAAAAGGAAATGTTGGGAGTCACAAACTCAGTTTCTAAATATTCCAAAGAGTCTCTGGAGCTGTAGAAATCATTATGGAAAATAACCCTTAGAGGACTACATCTCTTCTCCCCCTATCCCCAACAGTCCTCCAGCCAAATAAATATTCAGAGATACCCTTTGACATAAAACTATATTCTAGTTACAAAACTAAAACAACAAACTGCTTCACCTTAATGAGATACCAAGTACACCATCCTGGCATATGCATTAGCCCTCTAATTTGAGGCATATTGTTTAGGTTTCTTCCCAGATAAACCTGAAAAGGAAAGGGATCAGACCTCATGATGTGTGGTTTAAATAACATTCTTAAACTGAAGTGCAGAGAAACAAAGGAATGCAATACTACTTCCATCTATTTTGTGAAGGGCTGTAAAAACCTCTGAAAATTCATCCTTTTCTTTAAAAGACCTTTGGGCTTTACTGCAATCATTTACCAAGCAGAAAGCAGTTTAACCAGGTTGTGGAGCAGTCTCCCCTTACACAAAAGGTATCCTCTTCTCAGTTTTTATTCAGACATCAAGAAAATTTATAGAATCTTCTATACAGTTGTATTCTTTGTACTGTCCAATTTGCTTTCACAATTTCTTCTCTCCTTGTCATTGCATCATAAGCATATGTGCTGCAACCTGTGCCAGAGCACCACAGTGTTTTACTCCAAGAAAGGTAGGAACTCAAGAGACGCAAAAGTCCTTACTGTGTTTGTTTCTACTGTGCTAAGCTCAGAAGTCCCATTTCCATTTTTATCCAGTGATTCCACTGGTTCCTGGAGGGCTTATACATCAGCTCAATTTTACTCAAAAGAGTTTTGGGGTAAAAAGTTCAAGAGCAACTATTCTACTCAAGCCCCTTGAGTTCCCAATGACATTTAGGAATTGGCTATTGGGGGTAAGAGTCAGATTAGCCTATCAAATTAAACGCATTCTCTTTTGCTTTTAAGAGTCCTTGAAAATGTTAGAGTATTTTCCCCCTTAGGCATGCAAATTTGAATTTTACAGTAAAGGTTATTTTACTTCACAACAGCAGTTTACTACCTATACTATGATGTTTTGCAATTTAATTAAAAAGAAAAAAAAATCTCTACAAACAAACAAAACAAACAACAGCAACAAAAAAAACCCCCACAATCCAATTATTGAAACACCCATGTTTAGCCTTGTAATACATTCAATGCACTAAAACATATGATGATTAGGCACTTAAAAGGAGAAAGTTAGCACTGTTCTATTTCCCAGAATAATGCATTTAAAGCAACCTGTCTTAATGTATCCAGAGTTTAATAAAAGAAATCTCCTCCTTAGCTGCAGTTTTCCCTGTTGGCTTCATATTCCTATTAGCTAAAGCCAAATGGTAATTTAGCAACTAAATCCTAGATCAATTAGTCTAAATATGAATAAGTTTTAGTATTACTCTGGCGTTGCCTGATGTAATTTGGTGCTATTTCTACCTCTACCTGAATTGGCATAGAATCACAGAATATGCAGAGCTGCAAGGGATCCACAAGGATCATCAAGTCCAACTCCTAACCCTGCACAGGAACATCCCCAAGAATCACATCACATGCCTGAGAGTATCATCCAAAGGCTTCTTGAACTCTTTCCCACTTGGTGCTGTGACCACTGCCCTGGGGACCCTGTTCCAGTGCCCAACCACACTCTGGGTGCCCAACCTAAATCTCCCCTGACACAACTTCAGGCCATTCCCTCAGGTTCTGTCAGTGGTCACCACAGGGAAGAGATCAGTGTCTAGCCCTTCTCTTTCCCTCATAGAGCAGACACCCGCAGACATCTGCACTGTTTGTTAGCTCCTTGATTCTTACTCAGAGACTCTCAACTGTGCCATTGCCAGCCGTGAGCTCCATGCATTCTATCATTCTGCCACCCCTTCACTTCTTCTGCCCTGCCTATCCCTCTTGAAGAGCCTGTAACCATCCAAGAGGGCACTCCAGTCACAGGACTCATCCCACCAGGTTTCACTTATGCCAAGGATGTCAAATCCAAAGCTTTGAGCTCCTCTTGTTTACTCCTCATGCTGTATGCATTGGTGTAGAAGCACTTCAGGTGTGATACATTGTAGCCAACACTGCCTGAAGCAGTTTGAGAGATCACATAAGTGCTCACTTTATCAAGTTTTGGCACAGCATCCCATCACTCATCATGGGCAAACCTGGTTTTGTCCCCTTCCCCTTCTAAGATAGTTTAAACCTCTGTCACCAAGCCCCACTAGTTTGTGTGCTAGAACGCTTCTTTTTGCCTCTGAGCATCCTGTCAGATGCCAGTAGACCAGGTGTTGAGCGGATCATCCCATGGCCAAAAAACGCAGTTTTTCTGATTACACCAACCTTGGAGCCACTAATTGACCTGATGGATCTGCCTATTCCTGTCAGTGTTATTCCTGGTTACTGGAAGAATCAAGGAAATCACTACCTGTACTCCTGATCCCTCTACCAAGCATCCCAGGGCCCTAAAGTTTCTTTTGATTGCCCTTGGACTTCTCTTTGTTACTCAATCACTGCCAGTTTGAACAACCAGTAGCAGATAGTAATTGTAGGGCCTTGCTAGGCTGGAGAGTTTTCCGGTAACGTCCTGTACCTGATCCCCTGGGAGACAGCAGACCTCCTTGTGAGCTGGGTTCAGTCTGCATATCAGGTCCTCTGTTCCCCTTAGAAGGGAGTCTCCTATTACAACTACCCTTCTTTTCCTCCTGACAGAGGAGGTCTTGATGCAGGGTACAGGTGATGTTATTTTAGGAGGTTCCACTACCCCAGAAGGACCTTTGCCCACCTCATCAGTTGTCTGGCCTTCTAGTACCAGAGCCTCCTACCTGTTGTGGTAAATGCCAGTCCTACCTGTCAAATTCTGAGAAGGAGGAAGAGCCAGTGACTAGCTTCCAGCCTTCATCTTTAACAGATCCTTGAGTAATAGTCCTCTGAGTGATTACCCTGCAGGTTCTGAGTCATGCTGAACATCCTGGCAGCACTTCTTTGTAAAAGCAATTCACTGGCTGCTGTTTCCTCACCTTCCCTTCAGAGTGCAGTTCTTCATGGAAAAGGGCAATTTTAAGGGAACAACTTGGTTTTGAGAAGAAACAGAGGACAGGATTCATAGTTCTGCATTATTTTCAAGAGAAACAGACACAGCTACTCTCAGCAAACCCCATAAGTCCCAAAGCATACAACATACCAGCTGGTCATTCAGTGTTTTAAAAGAGAAACATCAAGAGACAGTAAGTTCAGATAGTAGGACTATTTTACTTGTTATTTAACTATTAAGTACTTAGTCAGACCAAGGGTCCCTCTGTTCTAAATATGCTCCCTTCACCTAAAGCCACTGTTGAATGCTTAGGAAGAGCAAGGGCAGTACATTTCCCCAGAACTCCCAGTTCCCTACTGCCTTCACCTCTACAACTTCCCAACTCAGATATTTCAAGAAATTTTAGTCCATTTATCATGTCTTTGTGGATTTCTTTGCCATTAACTGGATCAATTTCACTTCACGCCCGGAGTAAACTCTTACCCTCTACTGCATCCTGTGGGAATGAGGTCCTGCAGTGAGTCAGACAAACAAAAATGAACATCCACAGTTTGCAACACTTCCCTTGGTTTCAGACATCCCTACCATCCCCATTAGAGATTCACCTTCTGTCATTGATTTTTCACCTTTCTCAGAGAAACCAGAGATGCAGTGAAAGGGCTGGCATAGCTGTGTGCTCCTATGAGGACACCTGACCAAAAATGGCACCAGGAATGCTCAAGATATTTTGCAGCAATTCAGACCTGGCTGTGGTGTTAAAACAAAGTTAATTGACTTTGCAATCTGGTAGTGGAAAGCCACAGGGGGAAGAAACAAACCTAAAAACTAACCAGCCAACCTAGCAAAAATAAAACAAAATGGAAGCCCCAATACAGAAATAGAAGAGTTTTAGAAAGGGAGTACATACCCCTACAGCATTACTGATGCCATGGAGGTAGGGGAAAGGTGGAAGACCATGATGCACAAAATACTCTGATTATTCACGACAAGTGCATTGTTTGGAGGATCATATTACAGCTGGATGAGACTGAGCCGACTTACTACCAGATGAAAGGTAAGTGTCGTGATTAGTATTTCTACAAACATACACTCAAATACAAGAAATAGTATGCAGCCATCTCCTTATCTCCCTGCCCATCACTTTAACAATTGGAACTATTCACACAGCTAGGGTGCTAAAAGAGGAAGTAAATGAGATCAGAAAAAGGTGAATGATCAGAAGAACCGTTGCAGGACAACACATCTGAACAGATCAGTTCGCACACATTTTCCTCTCACACACCCCCTCATCCCTGATGAAGTTAATGGGTCACAAAACTCCTTACAGTCCCTTAGAAGAAAGTACTGCCATTAGGAAGATGTTCTTGAAGTTTTAGTCTTCTATCAGAGAGACACATCAAGCCAATCAGAAGAGAAGACCAGCATGTTATTAAAACCACTCATATTGACCACTGTCCCTTTCCATGCTGCTTGCAAATGTCCCTAAAATCATTTAGATAGGCAAGACTAGACAGAAGAGAAAGGATGCTGTCTTGTGGATAGAAGGCTCGAGTTCATATCTACTCACACGAGTGCCTATTGGTGCTTGGACAAGTTAATATATACTTTGATTCCTTGACTGAAGGACAGCAGTTATACTGCATCACTAAACCACAAGAAGGCTAGAGAACTAGACTTTTAACTCCCCATGTGCTAGGAAGAAACATTTAAGGATCTGGTACAGAGTAATTTCACACACATACGTTGTCCTACTCTTTCAGTCAGTCAGCAAATCTTTTCTCCCTCTTCCTTCTCCATGGATTGGTGATCACTGCTCACAGCTGGCTGCCCTGGTCAGGTGATAACTGGTCACACCGGGGCAGTATCGAAGAGAAGCTGCCTGACTGAAACAATTCCACCCTTAGCTAACTACAAGAGGAGTCCAATTATACTTTCTCAATGCTGTTTTTAATATTCACAGATATCACATGCTGTGTTTCTTCATTACATTTATTAGCTGGATTCTTAGAAAATAGCTTGTGTGTTCCAAGTATAAGTCTATACCACCAAAAGAGCAAGTTCTTTTCACCAAGAATTGTTTGCACTTTTCTTTGTGATTTATCCAGTTAGTCATTTGCCTTTTCTATTTTTCCTTTGAGAAAACTCCCTGGATATGCAACTACATTTACTCCTATGACACCACATCTTATCACAAATGTAAATTCAATCATGGGGCTTTGCACTCAAGACTTCCTAACCTGGTCACTGAATGATACTTTGAACTGAAAAGAAAAAACAGCACACAGGAGCCATGCTCCATGGGCGTACTAGAGACTTGCTTTCACAAAATGCAATGCTGTGCAAAGATGCCAGCTGTAGTTCCAGTTTGAGTCAGTCCTCAAATAATGACAAAACAGCTAGATTGCTCCACAAAAATGGTATCAAAAAGCGTAATACCTCTCTGGTTCTCAGCATCTTCCTCTCTTCATTGAAACTGGGAATAACTGAGAGCTGAGGGCTGTAGCACCTTCTCTCTGGATATACACACATTAGGCTTCTTTAACACTGTCTAGTAAGTCATGGCCACAAGGTTTTAATAAAGTCTAGAAGTGAAATTGTTGCTTAGAACTGTGGTGTCTTGTGGACCAAATTAGTTACTGAAAACAGCTTTCCAGGGATCCCAGCTTGAATGATGAAGCCCTACATCCCCTCTTTTTTTTTTTTCTTTTTTTTTTTTTTTTTATTATCCTAAGCTGACTGAACCAGCCAAAGATCTCCTCTGTTTCCAGTTTTAGCCCTGCTACACAGTGAAAGCGCTGGGCACCAGGGACCACCCAGTGACAATACCAACAATATCAGCAGTATTCACAAGAGCATAAAGGTTACAATGTTGTTCTACAAAAGATCCAGTAAAGTGAAAAACAGCTTTTATAAAAAGTAAGCAGAAAACGAACATGGGGAAAACACAGAGCATGTTATGTTCCTTAAATTAGTCAAGTAACTTTTTATTTTGGCTTGAAATGCAACCCGAAATATCAGCTTATATCAGTTGCTGCTAATTTGCACCTCTGATTGTCTATTCCAAGCTATGTTTGCAATGAAATAACATGATATTTGACAGTATTTATTTTATTTATTCTTACTTCTGGATTCTTGCCAATACTGCTTCCTTTTCTACAAGGCTTTGGTCCTGTTGAAAGCAAGTAACATAACGATAGTATATAATACTAGTGACAAGACAGCTTTGAATTAGGTTGCTGTGCTCATCAGCACTATCATCTCAATGTTACTGTGCTGAAACACACAGGTAACCTCTGCAATGATTTATCTGTCTTCCTTGAGAAGGGATCTATAATTATTTTGAGGGGCCTCTGGTAGAAGTCTTACCTTGAAGAAAAAGGATGCATAGTAGGAGGCTAAAAGGATAAAACATGATTCAGAACCAGGACATCCGCAGAGCTTCTTGCAGGTCCTAGCAGAACTATTGACAGTCCTTCTGCCTGTACAAGGTATATAGCTTTCATACAGTGCACCTACTTGGGCAGGACTCCGAGAGAAATGTATCACAATATTCAGAATAATTCATATAAGGAGTCAAAAGGGTAAGATTATGACTGGAACAGAAGAGGGACAGCTTGTATGGTATCAACCATTATAAGGAGCAGTAGAGCTTCCCCCAAGATTCAAGTAGGGCATCAAGCTTTCTGAATCTGCAGCAACCTGTTGTTCAGCAGCTACTATATTCACCAGAAATAACACAGAGCAACATCTGTCACCACTGGACAGGCTGAAACCTGTTACACTCCTCCTGTATTGCAGATTTGCAGTGAAAATCACAACTTCTCTCCTTCTCCCTGAGCCCACATGCAACTCCAGAGCAGCTGCAGCAGACATTGGGTTTCAGCAGACAGGAAAGGAACAGCATCATTCCAATGTCAGAGCTCTGCCTGTTCCAGCAATGGCCCCATCTGCAGTAGCATTTCTTCATGGCACAGCACCTCACAAAGGACACTAAGGCATCTGCAAACTGAGGAGATAATCCCCCAAACATCTCCTTTTGAGGTCAGAAGGGACTGCTCAGCTCCATATCCTTTATTAATTCTAGAAAAACAAACAGCAACAACAACAACAAAAAAAACACCAAATAAACAAAGAAGGCAAAAAGTGCTAAGGACATGGAAGTATTGCCATCTTGAACTCCCAAGTCCTTGGCTAAAACTGTAGAACTAGAATGATGTTCTTTTTATGAGGCACCACTGGGCAGTTTTCCCCTTCCCCAGGTTCTTAACTCAAACCCTGTCTTAACCTTTTCCACAATGGGAAGAAAAAAGATGGTAGCTTTTTTATTAAATAAAGAGTGTTTCACCCAAAAAGGGGTGGCACGTGTGGGTGTTCATTTAGGGTGGTTTTATTTTGGTTAGCTGTGGGGGCACATATGTTTTTGGGGGGTTGAGGGCAGGATTTTTGGGTTTGTTAGTTTTTTTTTGTTGTTGTTTTGTTTTTGTGGTTTTCATTTTTTTTTAAAATTTGCTGTTGTCTCACAAAGATCTCACAACAGAAATCTCGGTCATCTTGGCAATGGATCTTGGTAGCAATGGAATCTATTAGTCACACAGAGCTGAATAGTTCAGATAGCTTTCAGCACGTATTGCTGGGATTTACTCTTTAAAAGGCAGGCTTTTTATAGATGGAATTAAGGGGTTTTTACCCAGGGCTTGTGACACGTAGTTCTAGTCAGCACTGAAGTCCCATATAGAAGTGGCTTTCAGCAGCACCAAGTTAATCGTGTCGGACGTGACTCCATGTTCCTTAGTCTACTCAGAAGAAATTCATATATCTATTGCTTCTGCAGAGTTTCTGAGAACCATGGTATATTCCCAAGAACCATGGTATATTCCCAAAACACAGTAGTTGGGGGAGGGCGGGGGGGGGGGGGGGGAAAGAAGAGGGGAAAAAAAGTCCTCTCTCTTTGTTTTGAC
>JAWWMO010000138.1:63698504-63725419 GCA_035047845.1 Dendrocincla fuliginosa | reverse complement strand
AAGGGGGAAAAGGGGGGAAAGAAGAGGGGAGAAAAAGTAATTTCTATTTGTTTTGACTGGGTTTGGATCAATCTCCACTATACCAAGCCTGCAGAGAAGAAACTTCAAAAACTGATTTAAAAAACCCCAAAATCAGTCATATCATATATAATAACTTGAACACCCTGAGAAAGATCTCTGGAATGTGACAATATCTTCGCTCGTCTGTTCCTGACATCTCCAGAATAACAATATTGAAAACTATTTTCACTATAGATCTTTATCTGTAAGAAAAATCTGCCAACAGTACAAAAGCCACAGCTTGTTTAGCCTCCATTTTTTGTCTAGCCAAGAAGTAATGGCTCCAGACCTTTAACCTTACGAAGCTGGACTTGATTTGTATGGTAGTCAATAACTTTGAAGTCAATACCTTTACTCATGTGAGTAATTCTAGATACGTGCTCAAGAGCTTATATGCTCAAGGTCTAAATTAAGATGAAGTACTTTGGCACTGGACATAAGGTCTCAACTGAACTACAGTAGAGTGTAACTAATCATTTGTTTTACATTTACTGCCAGAGAGAAAAAGAATTGGAGACTTGAAGCATGTTCTTTTAATGTGAATTTAACTGCTTATTCTTTATCCTTGAAAACCTAAGTAATGAAGAGCAACAACCTGCACCTATAATGGACTGAATTACTGGAAGTCCATACCCGGATTTAAAGGGAAGTAAGAGAGGTGCTTCAAAATATGCATTCTGGTTTGCATTAGAAATTGTGTGTCCAGCAGGATCAGAGTAACAGTTGTCCCCCTGTATTCAGCATTGGTGAAGCCACATCTCAAGTGCTGCATCCAGTTCTGGACTCCTCACTGCCAAAAAGACATTGAGATGCTGAAGCATGTTCAGATAAAGGCAACAGAGCTTGACGCAGATCTGAAGGGTAAAAAGAGGAGCCACTCTGCATGGGGTAAGGCAAAATGGCTGTTTATTGTAACAAGGTGCTGGCTTTTATAGGGTGAGCAGGGAAGGGTCTGGAAAAGGGGTGGAGTTCAGGGAGTGGCTTAGACAGATCTGCGACACAAAAGGTAAAGAGGGGTAGGGCTCTCACATAAAAGGAGAGAGAAGGGAGGAACCAGGGAGTGGCCAGCCATAGAAGGGTCTAGGAGACGTGCCATTGTCAGCGGCAACGACTGGCCGATGAGAGCTTCACCCAAGCCCGGGAAAACGGCAACCAATGAACAGGGGTATCTAGGGGGAACTGGGGTACATCGGACCAATCGAAACAATCGGAATTATTCTTATTCTATGCCTACTCTAATACAACACATAACTGCCTAAGTAATAGCTATCTGAACATGGCATCTTCATCAATCTTCCATGGGTGGTCTTGCTTCGGTCCACAGAGAAGCTGGGGTGTCAGGTTTCTTTTCTTTCGGTGTTCTGTTCTGTCTCCATGGCCGGTAAGTTGTCCTAATCCCCACAAGAGCTGGTCTGGAGCACAAGTCTAATGAGGAGAAGCTGGGGGTGTTTAGCTGAGAGAAAAGGGCACTCAGGAGAGACCACATCGCTCTTTACAGCTACCTGAAATGAGGTCGTAGCCAGGTGGGCTTGGTCTCTTCACCAGTTAACAAACACAAGGATGAGAGGAAACAGCCTTGAGTTGTGATAGGGGAGGTTTAGATGGGTTATTAGGAAAAATTTTTAAACTGCAAGTGTGGTCAAGTATTGAAACAGTCTCCCCATGGAAGTGGTGGAATCACCACTCCTGAAAGCATTTAAAAAACACATAGATGTGGCACTTAGGGACATGGTGGACCTAGCAGTGTTAGGTTAATTGTTGGACTCGATCTTAAAGGTCTTTTCTGGCATTATTTATTCTGTTCTCCACATCACTCTAAGAACTGATAGATTCACAACAGAATTCCCCTCTCCTTCTACAACTACTTTTAATGTGATTCTTCACTCTTTCACTGATACAGTCTCTATTTCAACATGGTTTTCAATTAAACAGGCTGTGCATCCGTCCTTCTTCCCCAGCACTACCATAATCCAAGTAGACCTTTACCCATACAAAATAGAAAAGAAGTCCCTTGATCACTAACACAGACTGATGCACATTTAACACACGGTTCCTTAGGTGGGGGAGAGGCATCAGAAATCACGTGGGAACTTCCTCAGCAGCCAGAGCCCAAAGCACTAAGCCCTTTATCAAGCAAAATGTGAGTCATTGCAGTCAAAAGAACTAATCAGGTTAGCAGATTTCATGCTGACTACATTTGGTATAATTTTTAAGTTTCTCTTCTAAAACTTCAGTTCCCTAGAGAATGATCATTTAAGTAGTTCAGAGATATGATTAAAAACATGAAACAGTTGACATATGCTAAAACTCAAAAATTAATATTCAAGGGGGAAAAAAAGGTATTTCTTAAAGCATACTCAAAACTCCTCTTATCATATCTTTGGTTCATTATTTTAGCTTAGTTCTTTCGGTGGTGCTAGCTCTCAACTGCTCCACAATAACTGAAGGCTACTAGGCATTAAAAATCATTACATAAAAAAGCCAAGTACCAAGCACAGGCACCTCAATAGTTTACCAGTTTGTCTCCCACATCATAAGCCAACACATTCCGCAATTCCCATATCAAACTATTCATTTTAAATGCAAAACACTTCAAATAGATAAAACACTCCTAAGGCTGAGTTTCCTCAGCCTCAGGAAGCCACAATAGGATCCAAGTTCACTCCTAAAATAATGAAAGAGAAAAATTAAATTACAATTTTTACAGATACCATGATTAAAGCTATGCCTGTTGTAAGTTACGGTACCAAAACCTCATTAAAAGGACCTCCAGCTTCTTTATATGTCTGCAATCCATATAAATCAGGAACCTCAGATCAAATTCCCTAATAAAATAACTGGTTTATACATTGTCCTTTCCTTAATAAAGCTAAAGTAAAACACAAGCATGTTCAGGCAACTATCCATTTGTGCTTTCTATTCAAGAGAGAACACTGTGCTTATCTCCCTTTATTTTAAGGAACTGGTTTTTGCTAGGTGCTGCTGCTCTTGATTGTTTCAGCTAGGACTTTCCATCACTTGCGGGGACTTGACCCTTCCACTCTTCAGCTAGAAAGAACCTTTTACCAGGAAAGCTCTCATGATTAGTTTTTAAATACTTCTCCTTCTGCAGCACTACAGCTAGAGGAATTTTTGTGTGTATTTGTAGTGCACAGCATTAATTAAATGCATTGCCTTTCAACAGGTCTCTGATCTTGGCTTTGCTTTGGATAAGGAACTAGCAGCTGTTGCCTTTGCTGGATTTGGGTGGTATCTAACTGCTACAAAACTGTTCTTCAGAGTGTGGTGGCAAAGCTGAGAGCCTGTTGCTGTGCAGCCTCATCCAAACTCATCAACTTCCTGTATCTCACAAGTGTTCTCTTCCTTCTTTTTCCACACAATATTTAGCTCTTAGAGTTTTGGCCTGTTAGTTTCATTTAATTTGTTTTATATTCCTAGTGACTGTTTAAAGACTTGATTTCTGTGTATGTTTCTTATAGTTCCTTTGTTGTTTTGCTCATTATGAGTTGCTGCCCATTTTGTCTAGATCTTACATTTTCTTCTTACATGTTAATTAGGCTGAAGAAAAGTCGAGAAGTTTCTCTGGGCCTGCTAAAGGATGTAAACTTCTCCTTGACCAGTACAGAAGCAGGAACAGACAGGGATAGAGCCTGTTAAAAAGTATTTGCCTTGTTTTCTTTTCTTGTAATTCAAGCAATATAGCTAGATGTCTAAAGAGGGGCGAGTTTGGAATCTGTTATATAAACTTACTTTTAGAATAAAGTAAGAATGGGACCTT
This sequence comes from Dendrocincla fuliginosa, assembly GCA_035047845.1. NCBI lineage: Eukaryota > Metazoa > Chordata > Aves > Passeriformes > Dendrocolaptidae > Dendrocincla > Dendrocincla fuliginosa. The sequence goes on along the minus strand of JAWWMO010000138.1, from coordinate 63,721,581 downwards.
CTTGTATGCCTGTCAGGAATTGAATAGAGAATAATAAAGCAACCTGTGTGATACATTTCCTTAGGGATATCCTGTCAGATGCCTTCTGCATTTTCAACATCACTAACTTTTGCAATGGATTGTTAAAGCTGCTGTAAAGCAACTGGCAAACCGGAGCAACACTCTGTGGCATGTTAGTAGGGGCAAAATCAAGCAATGCACCTGATTTGGGCTTTGTGTAAGATAATAAGAAGAAAACAATAAATCCTTCTACATAAGTGATGTGGGCCTTCCTAAGGTGCCTGCCAGGATGGTATGACTGAAGAGATAAATACAAGTCATTAAAATGCCTTAATGAAGGAAGAAAAAACCCTCCTGCAGAAGACAGAAGTACTTAGATTTGTTGCCTTTTTTACTCCCCCTAGACTGCTGTTTAAATACATAAGGATCTACTGTTTTCAGTGTTCTGATCTTTAATTCTGTGTCGTTCCAATTAAAAAATCTAATGGGAAGATACAAGCTTAAGTTACAGGAATGAGTAAGAACACACTTTCAAGGACAGACTTTTCATTAAGTTAACGTGCCTAAAGAAATCCAAAATCTGCTTTTTCACTGCCTATCTTACAGATACCAAATGGTTTGGTGAGAGAAAGGATGGATTATAAATAATTGAGTAGAGAATTTTCCTTGCATATATTCTATTTATTTTAAAATGTACAGTCTCAACGATTATTTTTGTACTATTTTTTTTTACTTCTATCCATTTGAGTATTAAATGACACTTTAAGGCTTTCAATACTATGCATTTTCTTCTGTTCTGATGAGCAAACTCAAACTTGTTACACTAGCAGGTAACACCTTTCCTGAGCTGTGGTGAAATCAAACTTCACTTTTATCAAGCTACAATGACAAAAGGGACAGTAGATAAATATTGAATTATTAATGCAATGATGTCCCAAATAAACACAATTCCGTAAAGAGGTAAATTTATTTCCTTTGAAGAGTTTTATTAGTTTGTTTTTCTCAAACTATTTCTACTATCTCATGTAAGACAAAAACAAAAATGCAGTTTTCTAATGATGTTGATTGTGTTCCTGAAACCTTCCTCTGCAGATGTGTAATACCTCTTAAACATAATCTTATTTCCCAGTGAAGAAAACAGTATTATTCTGTAAAAGTCTTAGCTTTTTTTTTTTTTTTTTAAAGAAAATTAAGTTTATACTTTCCACAATGTGTCAACTCTATCTCCCACCCTGTAGAAAATGGGTTTGGTATGTTTTGCATGCTTAAACATGATTTTTAATTTCAGCAGATTTTGACTGGGTGCTAAAAGACTCAAAAGCTTTCATTTTCTCCACTTTTCATTTAAGTAGGCAGGTAGTTGGACAGAAGAAAAGGAAAACAAAAAAACAAAACACCCAGTTGTTATAATTTCGACTGAGTGAAAGAATACAGCAGGAACTCCTTCCCTAGCACACATCAAATAAGCTGTACTTGGGATTCTTCAACTACAGGGAAATCTTCAATTTGTAATACATTGGATATTGAGAATTCAACCCCAGGGACTCCATTTGAAACCAAGTTTTATTTATTCTCTTTTTTATTGAACTCATGTAGAATGTTCCCCCCCTGCCCAGCATAAGACAGGCAGCCTCGAATCTAATCAGTGGCAAAGAGAAATTGCCATGTAAGCAACTGGCTGAGGCTAAGCTGGAGGTGGGGACTTGTCTGGGCACTGAGCATGGCAAGGTTTCTCATCCAAAAACCATGCAAAAGGATTAATATTCCCGAAACTCCTCCCCACACTTTGAGTCTATTCCAGTTTCATGAATCTATGCTTAAAGCAAAACAGACACTTTATCAAGCTGAAATTTCATTAAGCAGAAATTTAGGATGTTGGGAAGTGCTCTGTTGAATTGGAGCCTTTATGCTTCATCAGCTGATGTAACAGAACACTGAGGAACTTGCTGAGTTAACAGCAGATACTCTGTAAATCATGCATTTCTTTATTTGCTTTTTGAATCTCATATATATAATCGTTGTAATACTTTCCTTAAACTAATTTCTTAAATCTGCGGCACGCCAGGCTTTTAAAAGGAATTTGCTGCCCTCTGTCGATCAGTTGTATTAAACGTGACTCCCGAAAAAACTCCCAAGAACTTTGCTAAAGGCACATATAATTGTTTGGATATTTATTTCTTAAGCTCTGAACCTTTATAATGCAAGTCATGAAATAATGTATGTTTTGTATCCCAGTAATACTGGAGAAAGATTATACATTTACTGTTATTGTGAAAAACTTGATGTGTATACTCTATTATTCGTTATTTCTCTTTCTAGAAAACAATAAAATGGGTGAATGCATTTGGGAATGATGTGTAATGTCATTCATTATGTCTGTAATGTTTCACATAACAGATCAGTGTTCATACAAGGGCTTCTGAAATATGGATGGTTTTGTCATATTGAAAAGCCTGAGTGAATGCTCTCACTGCTGCACTTTGCTTTTCATAAACTAGAAAGCAAAATCACGCAACAAAAAGCTTTTAAGTATTGAATTAAGTATGTAATACTTACACACTGCCTCTAGGAGCCAGAAAAACCTCCTGCTGAAATCTCAGAAAGCACAAACAAGAAGCCTACAGCAACTTCATAACTGTCAAGCAGAGACTCACTTTTCTCACCCTTTCTATGAAGGTCACTAATCTGCCTGGAAAAATAAATAGGACCAGTTGTTTACAATATTGGATTGCAAAGCACATTTTGGAAAAAAAAAAAAATCTTCTAGTTAAAGCCTCTGTCAAAGTGAGAATACATCCTGGCATGGTAAAGAGTGAACAATTACCCCGGCCTGTTTAACAGATGGAATTGGTATTTATGTAGCTCCTGCTGGGAAGCACAGAGGCATTACTGAGACTGCAGCATGTGTGAGCTTACAAAAAAAGAGTAGTGGTTAAAGAACTGTCTTTTTGTTATCTACAATGACTCCTGAAGTCCAGGAAGAGCTTCCTTAAATATCCATCCTTACTTGTTCATCCCTTAAGCCAAAGATTTTGTTGCCTTTTCACAGTTAACACACTGAAACCTTTCGTCTTGGTGCGACTGTGGCTTTTGTTTGTGTTGCACCTCTGGCAAAGGGGACGTGTGGACATCCAGCAGCAGGTTCTGCACTCTCATGGAGATTCCTGTTTCCCTTTGGCACAAGTTCTTGAGCAGAATCTGAGCAGGTCTGAATGGTGAAAGCTGACACCCATTTCAATGACAAAGTGAAAAAATACCTTTTAAGGATCTACTCTGTGCTTATCTTTGTTCCTCCCTTAAATCAGGATTTCAGGGGTGATAGTGATTGCCAAGTTGGTAGGAATAGCATGGGATTAGACATTCAGTCTTTAGCTGCTTATCTGCAGTTGATCCTTGGAGATAGGGTTCTATTGTAAAGGTTGGAAATCCATGTAAATATTGTAGATTTCAACATTCAATAATCCCTTCTCAGATACCTTCTAGAATGGTTCATCAGACCATGATTATGTAAAAAATAGGTAGTAGCAAAGTTTGTGCTGTTGCTATCAACAGGGTTGTATATTCTGCTTTCTCCTTAAAGAAGAAACACAGAATCATCTATAGAGCCATTTATATAAACTTTAAAATGCTGGGTTTTCTGACCTACGGTTCAATTTCCTCACTGGATGATATGTATAATCCATAAATAACCTCTTGTACTCTAAAATTTTTTAAATCAATAGAACTAATATGTAATGAAATAGAAATGCTCCTCTCTGAGCATGTCAAAGTTACTTTTTTAATTGCTCTGAAGGAATTAGTTTGATTCCTTCTTTAAAAAAAAAGAATCGTGTCACCAACTTAATTGCTTTCTTCACTGAAGTCTTTAAAAAGGTGTCAGTGAAATCTTTCCCACTCACAAGCCTGTAATTCTGCAGAGAGAAAAAGACTAGAAATTACTGGCTTTTAACATATAGCAAACTGATTTCCAAACAGAAGAGGAAAACCAAAGTATAGAAAAATTAAAAATATAACACAGTTTTAAACCAAATGCTCTTTCTGCTCCTTAAGGCCATACTTGTTTTCAGTAAGAAGAAACTCTGAAAACCATGTTTTGTCTGATATCAAGTTCATTCACCTGGGTCCAGCATCAATCAGTGCTGCTTAAAGTAAAAATAATCTGGAGGATTTCTACCAAATGCACTGTAGAAAGCACCTCTGTGCACAATTCCCTCAGCTCTTCATTCTCTGCTCTCCCTGAGCAGCTGTATCCAGGGCATTCTGGGGGTCTGGATGAGACTGCACTGGACACCAGAGGCTCTTTGCTTCCCTGCAGAAAATTATTCCTGTGGAGTAGGCCCACATGTGGGTGCCACTGGCCCCGTGCTGGTCTGCATGTTGCAATGTAAGACACAGTTCCTGGAGGGTCACTCTCAGATATCTAATCAGAGATTGCCTTTCTATTGTTCTATTCGTAGAATCATAGAATGCTTTGGGTTGGAAGGGACTGTAAAGATCATCTTGTTCCAAACCCCCTGCCATGAACATGGACACCTTCCACTAGACCAGTGCTTCAAGACCCTCCAACCTAGTCTTGAACACTTCCAGGGAAGAGGCAGCCACAGCTTCTCTGGACAACCTGTTCCAGTGTCTCACTGTCCTCAGAGTTAAGAATGGCTTTCTAATACATAACTTGAACCTCCCTTCTTTAAATTCATAGCCATTCCCCCTTGTCCTATCCCTCCATGTCTTTGTCAAAAGTCACTCTCTAGCTCTCTTGTAGGCCCTTTAGATTCTGAAAGGCTGTTGTAAGTTCTCCCAAGAGTCTTTTCTTTCCCAAGCTGAGCATCCCCAACTCTCTCAGCCTGTCTTCATGGAAGAGATGCTTCAGCCCTCTGGTCATCTTTGTGTCCCTCCTCTGGACACACTCCAACAGGTCCATATCTTTCTAATGTTGGCATCCCCAGAACTGAACACAGTATTCTTGTATTTGTCCTTTACTGGAACTTATTAATTACTCTTGCTCTGAATAGTCAGATTTTTTTTTGTGTTACCTTCTTAGTTTAAAACCTGACTGGCCCCTTATGAAAATGCTTATGGCAGAACAGAGAGAAGCCACTCAGGCTTTCAGGTTCTGGATTTTTATTTTGCATGTGGATAATAACTTCTTTGTCATGTTAAACTAAATGTATTCTGAGCCATCTGCCATTCTAAAAGTGTCATCTGTATAACTAGTTGAACATAAGTGAACTTGCCTTTTACCACTTTTCTTCACCTTCTGTCATAGTTTAACTCCAGACGGCAACTAAGCACCACACAGCCGCTCGCTCATTCCACACCCCCGGTGCGAGTGGGAGGAGAATCAGAAAAAAGTGAAACTCACAGGTTGAAATTCAGCTTAATAATTGAAATAAAGTAGAAATTGATAATTATAGTAATAGTAATTTTAATGAAAATGAGAGGGGGAACTCAAACCCCAGAAGAACAAGTGATGCACAGCACCACTGCCCACCACCCACTGACCAATACTCAGCCCATCTCTCAGCAGTAGTCAGTGACTCACAGCCACCTCCCCACAGCCTCTGTACTGAAAATTACACTCTGTGGTACAGAACATCCTTTTGGCCAATTCAGGTCAGCTGTCCTGGTCATGTTCCTTCACAGCTTCTTGGGCAGCTCCTCACTGGCAGAGCATGGGAAACTGAAAAGTCCTTGCCTATGGATAAGCAGTACTTTGTAACAACTAAAACATCAAAGTTTTATTCTCACACTGAATCCAAAACACAGCACTGTACTTTCTACTAGGAAGAAAATTACCCCAGCTGAAATCAGGACACCTTCTTAATCACCTCTTGCTATTTCTTCTGTTGTTAGCTGCACACTGGATGATTAACATTTCAGTTGTGTTGCAAGACTATATGGTTTAATGATAGGACTGAAGGATTTTAAAAGTCTTTTCCAACATAAACAATTCTATGACTGCCCTTGACCAAAGTCTCAGTTCACCATTTCCACATAAACCCAGTCCTCAACACTTCAGTTAGTCACAAAGATTTTAAGCATAAGTAAAAACCATGAGAAAGATGATTTTATTGTCATCTTATTGTGCTTCATATTCCTTCTTGTGTGCAAAACAAAAGCAGAAAACTGTAAGAAAGTCCCAGAAACAGGGGACCTTCTACTCAATCTGCTCCATAGCTTTCCTTGACCTGTGGATGCTTGTTTGCACAGCTCGAGTAATGTGATCTTCCTGCACACTTTGATCTTAGAGACCCACTTAGGAAACAGGCACTTAATTCTATGGGTGGTGAGTAGGCACTGTGCTCCTCAGCAGGTGCTTCCTCCTCAACCAAGACCCTTTTTAGCTGTGTATGGTTTAAAATCATTGCTTTGAACTTAGGCAGTGAATGAACAGAAGTATTCCCAATGCCAGAAGTTATGAAGAAGTAGCAAATAGCAATACAGCATCAGTAGAGGCAAGCAGTTAACCTTAGAAAATAACAGAAGAGTCTGTGTGTGTGTGTGTATATATATACACACATAAGCACTATGCATATAACTGAAATAATAGAGGAAAAAGTAGTACACAGTACAGGGAAAATCTCTGAAAGCTGATGCATTGACCCAATATTCCTATACTGTTCTAGATACAAATTTCAAATCACTGACTGAGTCAAAATTGGGGCAGATCAAAAGAACTGTGTCATTTAACCCAAGGGCTGGATTGCCTAGAAGTGAAGGACATCAAGCAACCCAAAAAGGCATACAGCTTTGCTCCTTTTCATCCTTGGCTATAGAAGCATGTCCAGGCACTAAAATGTTGACTTCAAGGGAACGTTCAACATCGAGTGTTTGTCTGTTGACACAGTCTTTAGCTTTGCTTGGAATGGCTTTCCATATATTGTACAAAAAGGTCAGAGAGGAAAGATAAGAAAATGCATCCAAGAAAATATATTCTTATTACTCTTGCTGGAAGAGCATGCTGATAATAATTTATATATATACATACACACACACACATATATATGTGTAGATCACAGTGTAACATACATTCAACAATAACATTTTTCCAAGATTCTGTTAACATAAAACATTTTCTGCAGGTTCATTTATACAAACTTGACTGAACTTGCCCCATCACATTGCTTCAGTTACTGTAGAAGACTCCCAGCACTTTTTGCAATTCTAATGAGTGACTGTCTGCCTGGTTGATTAAGGTCCTTATAGTCTCCATCAATAAATTAATTAAGCTGAGTCAGTTTGGGCCCTAAAGCCCTTCTTGAAAATGAATTCTTGTTAAGGATAAATACTGAGTAAAGTGTAACTGTAGTACAAGCAACAAGAAAGTGCATTAGTTGAAATCTGGAAATGGGGCTCAGGTTAAGAATACAGGTAGAAATAAATGTCTATCTCCTTGTCATCTAGGTTAACAAGTGTAAGGAGATGCAGTGTGGGAATTTTCAGTGTGCAGTATACTTAATGTATCTGCTGTTATTTTTATGTGATTACAAGAGTTGGCTAGTGTACTAAGAGCTTTGGATATGGCTTCCTAAATGTTCCTTACCTCTCACCATTTGAGTCTTAATATATTCTGTATAAGCAAATTGTTTTAAAAAAATGCTTAATAATTCAATTTGCTTTACTTTAATGGTAGAACAGCAAGGCTTATTGCAAAAAAGGCAGAAGATGTGATCTACCCTGACTGTAGTGAACTTCAGTGGGAGGATCGCATGATATTTTCCTAAAAAAAGCAAATGAAATTTTTGGCTTGATAGAACTTCCATGGGTGGATATGAAACTTGTCAGGAAAAATATTTGAGTAGCTCTCAGCAATTTACTGCCAAAATGTAACTGGTACATCCTGTCTCCTCTTTGGTTCAACAACCCTATCTATTGCAGATACCACGAAATTTGCAATTCTTCAGAAAATTTTAGCCCAGGGTTGGAAGTCAGTGTGATCTCAGCAAAGCAAAGAGAGATGGGAATGGGTGGGTAACACTGGCTGGAAAAGGATATGTGGGATGATGGTGCCACACAGGGCAAAGCTGAGTTAACAACATCCTGCTGCATCAATATATCAAGGTGTATAAACAATCTTGCCTGAAATACAGGGAGTATTTTTCTCTGCTCCATGCTGGAATACCCTTTTTGTGTTTCTGTGCCAAATGTGACCTATTTGAAAACAGACTTGGTGAAAACAGTAAGAATTCACTCAGAAGCATGAAAACAGACCCAGAAAGGCTGGAGGAATCCCAGCCAAAATCAGAAGAGAAGATGACGTTAGAGAGCCTGAAAGAAAGAATGGTGAGAGGTGGATTGAGATACAGAGGGAGACAAATATAGAAAAGTCTATTGAGGAAAGCAAAGAGAATAACAACTTCTCCATGTCTGTGGCTGACAGGACAAGCACTGGAACAAGATCACAATAAAAAATTAGGATTGACCTTATTTAACTTTGTGCAAAACTGAAATTATCCTATAACCCCAAATTCTCTTTCTCAATAATTGAGTATTCATCATCCAGAAGTTGTTTCCAAGTGTAATGTGTTTCTCTTTTAATAACAGAGATTGCAGTGCCACTCACCAGGGTGTTGACACCTATCCAGCCTCCTCTGCAAGAGCTTCCTTTAAATACAGCAACGAGGTACAGTCTGTGCAGAGCTGGACTAGATTACTTCAATGCTAATTCCTCTTTTGCCCAGGGTTCATTTTGTCTGATCACTTTTTCCTCCTTTTTTATCTGTTGTCTAAAAATAATACCATTTACTTCTCATAAATTTGTCAAGAAATTTTAAAAAATTGTCCTCATACTTTGATTAGAGAATTGGGTGAAGCTGCTGCTAATGAATGCATTTTGAAGAGCTTGAAAGAGAGGCAGGAGAAATACAAAGAGTATAAATGTAACCAAGAAACAGCCTTGCAGAAGACCTGGAGCACAACTTGCTTGTGGCCAGAGAGCCCAAGAGGCAGCTCTACTGCTGCATATGCAACTGCTGTAGAGAGATACTGATGCTGATTGTTTTGAAGCAGCAGTACTTTCCAGTCTGAAATTCCGTTTACTCCTTATCTAGGGTCACATAATAAGAGGAACATGCTCTGAGCATTTCAATTATGCTGGGAAGCCTCAGCGCAATTCCATTTCAGCAGTTTGCAAGTTGTACATGACCTAATAATGATAGATGATCTTAATATTCCACTGTTTCACTTTACCACAATTTATTAGGGGTAGTACATGAACCAGCTCGAGAATTGTTGTTCTCCTTCAATCATCAATTAGTTTATTGACCACTGCTGGGCTGGGCATATAAAAGGATCCTATTAGTCTTCCAGGCTTCAAAAATCAAACAGCAGTTCTTGAATCTCTTCAAAGAGCTCTGTTAAGTCTATATATTAAGATCATGCTTCCTTTTTCTTTTCTGGGTACATGTGTTCTAGAAGAAGTTCTAGAAGAAAATTATTTTGAATCTCATCTGGTGTTATCAGCTTGCTCTTGAAGAATACATTCTGGTTATTGAATTAGAGCCACTACCTATAAAAACAAAACAAGGTGAGCCAAAATAGCTGTAACAATTAATTTTAGTTTCCGTGAAGTTCAGATGAAACTAAGGTTTCCTACTTCATGGAAAGAAACATTCTGAAATGTTTCTTTCAACCCAACTGAAAATTTAAAGTCCACATTGCCTAGCAGATTGTAATTTTTAAAAAACTGGGAATATCTTCATCAGAGTTTCCTCTTTATTGATGCACTATTTAGAAATTATGTTATATATAGGGTTTTTTTAATTATTTGGGATCAAAAATGAATGAAAATTGTTCACTTTCAGTTATTCATTTCAGCCCAACCAATAGTTCCCAAGAGGATCTAACCTATCAGCAAACTTTGAGCCAGTATAGCTGGTACTTAAGGGGTTGCCCCACTTCTTTATTTTCCTCCCTCTTATGCTTTTATCTATGACACTTAAGTACAATGACTGTGGCAAAGACAGGGCAAGAGAAACGTCCCCTTGAGGGGAGTGACAAATTAAGGGCATTATGTCCAAGCTCAGTGTTGTTGATGGAATTTGGGTGGTGGCAGATACAGTGCACTAAGCAAGAGGAGCCCCTGGGAAGATGGATTCCAGAGAACAACCTCTTGGAGCCTGTGGTGCAGGTCAGCCTTTCACTGCTGGCAAGGTATCTCACGGGTCCTAGTCGGTGGCTAGGCCTCCCAGGCACTGCTTCGGCTTTAATAGCAAGGACATCCACAAGGAGGGATAAGGAATTATTTCCATGGTGCCACAGAAAGGAAGTAAAAAGATGTTCAGATGTAACAGCAAAGATAAATTACATGGGCTCTGCTTCTAACTTTTATTCACAGTAAAAGAGCAAAGGGCTTTAGTGCAAGTCACCGGACCTGATATGGCCCCTCTATCTCAGCTTATCTCAGCATCACACTTGAGTCACTGCCCGGGACTGTCAGAGGGAGAAGAGGTGCTTGGCAGGATCAGTAGGATAATTCTAAGTGAAGCAGACATCTCTCCTATGATTAGCTGATCCATTCCCCCTTCTCTTTCTTCTTTCCCTGCCTCCATACCCTTGGAGCTCCTATAGCTTTTGTAGAAGATTTGGAAAGCTTCTCAGTGAGAAATGTTTGGGTCTAGCTGGGAGCTGACAGTCCTCAATTCATTCATCTCTTGTTTTTGTAGAGACGAAGTTGTTCTTCAGTAACACAAAGCTTCATCTTCAGGAGTTTGCACCACTTGGTTATGAATGATGGAAGTGCACTGTTCTAAACTCTCTGTGTATTGTTTCAGCTTCACAGATTATGAGTTCCTTTGACATTATCAGCCTAAAAATACAGCATGTGGTGTAAAATTTCACATGGGAACTGCAGTTTTGGGAGGGTCATTGGGGCCAGGTTGGAGTGAGAAAGTGATGGGAAATATTTTCTTAGTCTGGGAAGGAATATCTACAGATATGGGGTGGAAACAAATACAAACACTTGCCTACACCACTTTTTTTTTTTTTTTTAATTTTATTTTATAGCTTTCTTAACGACCTGAGCTCGCCGCTAGATGTCATTGGTGTTCCAGGAAAGAGAAAGGGTTCGGCGGGGCTGAGGAGCCGCGGGGCTGTCCCCATCTCGGTTACCCTATAAACCCCCGGAGCTATTGCAGACCGTCTGAAAACCGGTAATACAAGCATTTTTGATACTTTTAATCCTCAAGACTTGGATCTGACAGAATAGGTGGAAATCACGATGAAATCAAGAAAACACGTGAGCATATTATAATAAGAATTTTTAGTATTTTCATCATCAAATGGCAATTTTCACTAAGAGAAATGTAAATACAAGAGTGAAAGTAAAGAGGAAACACTTTTTTAAGGGATTTTTTTTTTTTATTTCTCCTGCTGTTAGCTAATGCTAAACACATCGAACATTTTCAGTTTGATTCCACTGAGATTTTTGTTTATGTAATAACCATCATCTAATACAGGCAAATAAATACAGACATACATAAGTAGCCCATTGTCTGTTAATTGCCAAAATCTTTAAAGTGAGGGTAAATCATCCATTGACAAAAAGGGAGTTTTGTTGTGTTTCCTCTTTTTAGAACAAAAGCAGTTATTGGAAGTTGCATTGGCAACAGTTATTTATAGAACAATATGAAAATACAAGTTTTAATTCCTATAAGAACTGGACAATCAATTGCATTTGAGCTTTAACAAATGTTAACCTTTTTTTTTTTTAATTTTATTTCACTTTCATTAAGGCACAGAGTACAACGTGTTTCATTCCATTCCACAAGAAATATTGAGCCTGATCCCAGGGCTGCTGCTTTCCTAAGTTTTGCTGAAAGTAAGGCTGGTCTTAGCACTGTGCTTAGACTTGTGGATGTCTGGTTTTATAAGGAAAATTACATCTTCTGAATAGTCTTCAATGTTTATAAGTGGAAATCAAGGATATTGAAGGGTCTTTGTTTCCTCAGCAACACACCCTGACTACACAGAAATGTAGTTTCTGTTTCGTGAGAAATAATGCAACTACATCAGAGCAGCGACACACAGGGGAACCCCACTGGTTTCTTTCCAACTCACAAAGTACATGGGTCTGTGTTGTGGTTATGTGTGCACACCTAGAGAGAAGAACATGCTGGGATTAGGAAACTACCCTAACATGCAATTTCTCTCTTCAGGTGATTAATTTATGACCATAAATTCATAAATCCTTTGGAAATTTATATTAGTTTCCTAGTTCATCAAAACTGTAGTGAACTTCCACTTGGGAGCCTGGTGGAAGTAAAGTGGAAGCAAAATTTGTGTTTTAACATGCAAACCAAATAAAATGAGTTGAAAATATAATCACCATTGAAAAAAAAAAAATCACCCAACCAAAAAATCCCTTCCTGTAATTTCAATCAGTACAAATTCAGAAACTTTTAGGAAAATATGAATGTGTTCACAGAAAAAAAAAAAAAGATTCTCTTTCTTGAAGTGTAAGTCAGAAACAAACTTCGTGGAGTAAATACAAGTTAGAGAGAGAGACATTTGCATTGGCAAGTATCAATTCACACGAGTCAGGAGACTGCAGATGACTCAGAAGTTCAGCTATAACAGATTGGTCACAGCTAAATATGCTCTTAATCCATCACTAAGAGTCCCTGGAATGCAGTTAGGTCAAGATTTAAAAGAAAAACCCACGGATACCAAAAGTTAAGACTTTAGGGCTAGATTTCCAGGGGAACAGACAGGTTGTCTTTTCAGGAACATTGTGCCTTGTAGCTTTAATATTCTTTAGGCTAAATCACTGTTTTCTGCCCTAGTCTGAAAAACTGCAGATCATGCAGTGGCATTCCTAACTTTACTGGTGGCTCACTATTTTAAAATCAGGCTGTTCAGTTATCAGTATTAACATTTGTTCATGTCTTTGTGTGTTTCTGTCTTTCTTTCTCTTTTTGGTTTATTTTTTCAGCTTACTTCTCCATTGCCTATGCAGCTGAGTGTTGAGCTGGTTCTACCTTTCTAGAATTATACAGAAAAACATCTTCCACCTTCCTCCATGGCACACAAACCTACTGATGCTAACACCAGTATGTGAGCATTCATTTCAGGGGTTTGCACACAGTTAGAAATCAGATTTCCAGTAATTAGTGTAAAATCTGAGGTGGCATTTCCACAGTGCATAAACGTTCTATCAGGATTTGTATTTTACACTGTGTCAAACTGAAATTAAGCCGCATATGGAAAGCAGAAGGGACTTTTTATGAGTAACATCTGAGTGCATTTGTGCCCTAGAATATTATTCACGGCAAAACATTATATAAATTCTTCCTATGGTTTAGGGGAGGAGGTGAACAAAGATCTGTTGTTACATATGGGTTTCTATGATTTTGTGTTTCATGGAATGAAAGCCCTATTGATCTATGGAAAGCTATCAATACATCATTTTCCCAAATATTTACATGCTTTTCTGCACAGTTACCTGTCTGCACACATCTCCCACCACAGGGGGGAATACAGCACCAGTTCAGGGAGTTCTGCAGTCACGTGGGCATTTTCCTGTCTCTCTCCACAGCACAAGAACACTGCACTGTGCTGTATTACACTGCAATCCTAGTCTGAGTCAATCTTTTCAAGCACTATTATTTTATTTTCCTTGGCAAAAATACGGCGTTGCCACTTCTATTCTTCTCCTCAGCTCTTCAGGCCCTCGGTTGCTTTTGTTCTTGCTTTGGATTTTTCCTTTTTCTGTACATCTTTGATCAATTCAGTGCAAGGTAAATCCACCCAGCATATGATTCATTCTGTCAGAAAGGAAGCTGTGAAGTGCTGACACTTTGAGACTCTCCATGTTTTTTAGCAAACATGTCAGGACTTCACCACATGTAAAGTACCAGCTAGATCTCCTCCCTTTAGGTTTTGGGATTAAGACAGGACAGAAACATGGACATCTGTAGTTATGAGGTTTGTATTTCCTCTGAGAAGGATTTATTGTGAGGACAATAAAAATCCCGCTACTAGGCATAGAACTTCTCTTCCCTCTGTCAGCCCATTCTCACCCCACCCCCTGATGTCACCTTTCCCTATGTTAAGTCATAATGCTCTGAAAAAAACATGCCTACTTGGGCCTATTGTGAACTTCATGAGCTGGATGACATGAAGTAATTTTCCCTGCTTCAGTGCTTCATGGGAAAAGGTCAGTCATTCAGGCTTGGAGGGCAGAGGCAAAAATCCACAAAGTTGTTATGAGATAAATGATATCTTAATTCCAGAGGAAACCAAGTTGAATTTAGGTAGTGGTGAATTATTCTGGCTGCTTTTAAAAATCTGAGTCACAATCTTTGACATTAACACCCATTACTGCAAATGTGTTCTGATTCTATATTAGAAACTATAATAGTGTCTTATTAGATCATTATGCAGACCATGGTTAGTAAAACTACAAAAGAGTAGTAGCAAGAGACCATGAGAGCTGTAGTTACAAACTGCCTCTTGGATTAAGTTCTTTCAAGCATACATGTAAAGAGACACTCTTACATGTACATTAAGATCAAAAGTGAAATAATACATTTGACAATGTCACCTTCAGTGGTCCTCAACCATTTGCACACTTGCAAAATGTAGAAGTTGTCCATCTGCATCGAGCTGACAAAAGTAGAGAGCAAAATGGGAATTGTGCAGCAGGCAGGCGTGTCACTCCATGGAGGTCCCAGCGGGATCCACCGTCTGGCTGGTTTGTACACACACTGGTCCATAGTGCCTCTTAAATAAAATTGCAGATGACACTGTGCCTTCTATTTGTTTAAACAACTTGTATCTGCAGTGGGGAGTTTCTGAATATAACCTTGAATATTGCTTCTTAAGAAATCAAATAAAACATTTAAGGAAAAAAATATTTGCCTCAATACCTGGTTACACATAGATAGGAATTATTACAAAAGTCCATTTAACGGAGGCATAGGATTTGATTTTATATGTACCATGCTGTAGGGTAGACAGTGATACTGCTTTGCAGCTTCAAAACTGGGGGTACCTGTTGTATTTCTTCACCTTTTGTTGGTTTACTGAAAGCATTTTGAATGTTGCTGTTTGCCCAGTCTGACAATGACTGTATGTTTCCTTTATATAATCCACAACATCTGGGCACTTCTCCATCTCCCAAAGCCAGGATATTCTGCTGCTTTTATTTACACATGATAGCGAAGCATTGTAAACCCAGATTTCAACAAGAGTCTGGCATGAACCCTTGCAGAAATGACTAACTAAAATCTTTCTTTGTAACAGCAAATTTTCAGGTATGAAATCTATTTAAGTAGTACATTAATGATGAAAATTTTATTACTCCACTTTCTTGGGCTTCACCAAAACACATCCTTACAGAATGACTTTTCTATTTTTTTATTTTTAAAAAAGTCTTTGCATTTAATAAGATCACTCCTCTTTGCTGACTGTAGGTATAGAAATAAAATAGCAGATATGACAATAACACAAGCAGAACTGGAGTGCACAGCTCTTGAATTCTACAGACACCTCACTCTTAACATCCAAACCCCTAAACAGCTGAGCTTCCATCTCTGTACTCAGTCAGACTCATCTGAGCCTTCATAGGACTGGCTTTTTTAACTTATGACAAAACTGTAAAATAGCTGTTTCTCAGCCTATCCACCTCAAAAAGGGCTTGATCTAGTAAGATCAGCAGAACAAAAAATGAAGCGTACAGACACTGGTAGTTAATAGGAATTAATACTCCCATACTGGAAGAAAAAGATCCACATCCCATTCCTTCAACTGCTTGAGGAAATACAAACCACATTTCTTCCCTTACATATAGATTCCTAACCATAAGCTGTAGGTTCTTCCCAGAACCAGTGGAAATTACAGAATGGGTCAATACAATAAATGGAGACAAATCTCTTGGACAGAAAATGTCCGCCAGGAAGTCCCTAAGAAATGTGGATTTGAAACTCTTAAATCAATTATTAAAATCATGTCATGGTCAGAGTGTCATGGTCAGAGGAATGGAGTGAGGTTCATGCAGCATACAGTTTTTAAAGGATCTGTTGCATGTCTGGAGAACCAGAGATCGGTATGTCTGACTTCTGTCTCAAGCATTGGTAGAAATAGAGTTGAAATGGCTTTCATAGAGAGAAATTATGTCTCATAGTGTAGTAAAGTTCTTCAAAGCAGAAAATACGCCTGTGGATAAAGGTCACATACTTGATGTAATGTTCTTAGGTTTCTAAAAAGCTTTTGATG
This sequence comes from Dendrocincla fuliginosa, assembly GCA_035047845.1. NCBI lineage: Eukaryota > Metazoa > Chordata > Aves > Passeriformes > Dendrocolaptidae > Dendrocincla > Dendrocincla fuliginosa. The sequence continues at coordinate 63,705,366 of JAWWMO010000138.1, read as the reverse complement.
AGGTCAGTTATCAGAATCATTTAAAGTAGATAGGATTTAATGGGATAAGAGGGAAGATCCTCCTGTGGATTAATAGCTGCTCAAAAGACTTGTAACAAAAAGTGGTGATAAATGGTCAAATGTAATTGCTAATGAAATCCCACAGGCATCCAGATGTTCAACATATTTTTGAATGGTATGGAAAGAAGGTGAGTAGCGAGGTAACAGGTTTTCTCAATGACACAAAATTGTCTGGAGTCGTCAGAATTAAAACCATTTATGAAACCTTTCAGAAGTATCTTTTGATACAAAATGAACAAAAGATGGCAAATTCAACACTGAAGAATAAATAAATAAATAAAGCTGTATCTACATGTGTACATGTACACAGCACTGGACTCTCACCCAGTTATCACCATCTGCAAAGGAACGATGAGTCACTTTGCATAAATCTTTGAAAGAGCCTTTTCAGTATTCTGCCATAGTCAAGAAGAAAAATAGGGTGTTAGGAGGAAAGAGGGACCAACATACAGAATAATACCACTTTAATAAATCCACAGCGCATGTACACCCCTTGAATACTGTCTTACTTCAGAAAAGATTTATTAAATAAGACACATGAAAGCTCAAGATAGATATTTGCATATCCAGAGTGTCTCCCATATGAGGATAGATTAAACAAGAACAAGATCCTCCCATTCCCCACATTTCACATACTCAAGTATCCTTGCTGAGCTTAACGCAAGTATATTTCAGAAAGTACTTTGGAAATACTGAAAGTAGTTCACAAGTAGAAGATTGCAATGTCTGCTCAGAGACACTCTAGGACTGGGTGAGACGAAGGAAAAGTTGTACAGGAAAATTGAGTCAGCCATTCTACAGCTCTGGATTGCACTTTTTAAATTTGAAACTGCTAACAAGGATGGTGCTAAATAAGAATAACTAGTTATAGTCCTGGCTAGAGTTTCTGAAGCTGTAAATTAACAGTGGGAAGGCAAATCTTTAGATAATAAAATTACAGATATACTTAACAAGAAAGCAGATGTACCTCTGAAAATATATTCAGGAGCCATGTTTTATATATGTATTATATAAAAACAAATGGAAGTTTCACATTACTATGAGATAGACCATATAGCACATCCCAGTTTGTTTCTGGTATCTAATAATCACCTCATGTCAACCTTCTACAAATTAAAATGTCAGAGCTTCTAATAAAGGGAAGTTGTAGATTGTCATAGAGACTTAGGGCAGCCTAATACAGACACCTTGCAAATATAGCTCTATCACTGCAGATGATGAGGCTCTATCTGAAGGGCAGCAGTATGTGCGTATTTACTCAATATCTCAATATTATTGAAATTCCTTTTGTCAGCTGAATTCAGTTGCTGTGACTACAGGGAAAACTGGTAGATCAAAAAATGAACCTTAAAATATGTGGTGAAAAAAACCTACTAGCTTTCTGAGGAGATATTGGGGGGTGAGGGGAGAAATAAGTGGATTTATCAGTTATGCCAGTTGGTGAGTGCAAATTACAATTCTAAATTTAAACAACTCTGTGTAAATAAAATCCTGTTGAGAAATCTGCCGAGCATGTCTAGTCTCATCCTACTCATTCACACACACATGCACATGTTTATTTTTCCCTCAATTTATAAAAAACCAAGTGAGAGGTAATGAAATTTTCTTTTAAAAGAAGGTTTAAATTTACCTAGACTTTTTTTAAACTGTATATTGTTGTATTTTTATAGAAACAAAAGGGTCTTGAAAGTGCCTAACACTGTCAGTGCATTAAATGCAACACACGAACTCAGTAACCTATCTGAAAGTAAAAATAGAAGCACGCTGGGAAGGATTAAATCCTGCCTTCATAAATAAATAGCAAATTGATATAGGACTGAAAATCTTTCCTCAAATTAAGGCCCTTTGCTTATTGACATATTTGGCCAATCAAGGTATTGCTCCAATGTTCACAGCACGATTTTCAAAGTTATCCAAAGGAGTTAAAACAGACATTGTATATAAATTGGATCTAAATAACTTAACAACGTCTTCTTCCTTACAAAGCTTTGACCTACAATTATATTGTGGTGCAAAAAGAATGATTTTATTCTTCAGAATAGTTTTCAGGAGAATTGGTTTTCCACATGCTTTTTTTTCTTACCTGTTGAATGTTTTTCAGAGTATGATAACTGCCTGGCTGCTGCCAATCAAATGCAAACCTGAGGCTCCTAGTAGTGCTGGTAATGATAGCTTCGCCACTGTAATTTACAGTTACAATTATTGTTGTTCTTTCTGAAATGTTTCTGGGAGCTACATCACAACTGCAAGACCTGCCTGGAAGATGTAGTTCATTTGCAGTAATCCTCACACTTTATAACAATATCAAACACATTCTGTTTTCTTTGCCAAAAATATTCCTTTCCCTTGGTGTCAAGTAAGATTCAGACCAAAGTTCTAAGCATCATGTCACAGCAGTGTCTAAAAATGGGAAATGTCAGGCAAACTTAGTCTCCATATCCATTCCGCCTGGGGTTTCCTCTTCTTAAACCATCTGCACAGCGGCTGAGGTCAGCTTTCCTTCTCCCTCAGCTAGTCCCACTAACACCTACTCCTGGCCTAACACACTTATGATCCCATGTAAGGTTGACTTTACCAAATATCAAAAGCCAAACTTGAAAACTGTCAGCCCAATTTTGGATTTTCTCCATATGATATGAATATCGAGACTGTTTGTGTGCTGCAGTTTTCTGCAGCAGACCATCCCGCTGGCAGCGATGAAAATCTTGAAGGCAAAGGGCAGCATATGTGAAGGATGTCAAAATCCAGAATTCCATGAATTTCCTAAGCAAAAGAACAGCATATCTCAAAGCAAATTAATGTCACTTTTCTTCTGAGCAGAGTTCTGAATAATATTGGTGTTTGCAGGTGAAGTTTCTGTTTTGGCACCCTGCTTGGCTGAGGTGGCTGAGTGATGCTTGCCATGGGGAGGGCTGCAAAGTGGCTGTTTCTCAGAGACTGAGCTGGAATTTGCTCCATGGGGGCTCACTGGCCTCTCAGCTCCTCAGTACCAGGCATAACAGTCTGAAAAATGCAGAAGGACAGGATCAGGCCCTGAGCAATTCTTTAATCCTATCTTATAGATCTCAGTGAGGAAAATCCACATTATCTTGTTGCTTAATACTGTTCATGGGATACAAGAAATCAGCTTAACAAAAGAATCCTCTGTAGGATAAGTGTAAAATATTCCTTTTGCTTTTAAGTTAAAATATTATCCACTGGGAGGTAGAGAATAGAAGGAAGAAAGGAATTTCTACCTGAAATCAATAGAATATTATGATTTTTTTTTAGTTGGTTAGCATAGCAGATCCTAATCCAGTCATTAAAGAGAACTTCATTTCTGAAATTTGGAAGTTTATTTTACTTTTTTTTTTTTAATTGCAGAGACAAAGGCCCATTATTTTATGAAAATAATATGCTTGGAGCTATCTTATATCCCTCTGTTGGTTAGTTATTAGTGGTTGGTGCATCTTCAGCAATGAAATCACAGGCAGAACCTTCAGTAAAATCCCGGTTTTACTGCAAGTTTTATTGTGCCTCTCATCTGCAACTTGTTCCACAAGTAGTTCTGTTTTTAAGCAAGGATAATGCTTTGAAACTCATAAAATGTGTTTTTGTGGAGTGCAATGTTGTATAGTGGATGTTGGGTTTATGCTTCCCTGGACAGTCAGCAAATCTGAGATAAAACTTTTCTGGCAGCCCTAATCCGATACACTTTACTGAGCCAGTCTGTGCAAAAAAATCATTCTCAAAATACAAGCGAGGTCCTGGGCAGAACCCTGCATATGTAAATGTGAAGAGTTAGAAACCAGCTCTGAATGTAAGCTGGCTTAATACATAAATAGGACAGGTTACAGCCGTGGCATCTGCAGCCATACAACTGTGTTAGCCTCTCGCTTTGGGCAGGGGTTTTTATTAACTTTTAGATTGTGTGGATGCAAGAAAAGTTTTTTGGGGAAAAAGAAATAGCTGAAGATAGGAGAGCAGCTTCAGGCAGGAGGAGTATGAAGCTCTGAATTTGAGCATGTCTCTTTCCACATCAGTTCCAAAGTTTGGTGCCTCCCAAAAAAGTCAGAATAGGGTAAGCCACAAAACATAACCCCGCAGAGCCATAGTCTGTCTGTGCAAGCTTCATTTCTGCCTGGCTGAACGCAAGGCAAAAGATTCCTCTCCCATGTTCCAGAAGGGAAATAGGCTCTTCACAGCATGAGAAGCCAGACTGGTTTTACGATGAGAATTCACTTTTGAAATGTGGGTTTGGGGGAGATAGTAGAGAGAAACTCCAGGGGATGGATTTGCTCAAGCCTCCCAGGAAAGTATGACTTCCAGGCATCTCAGACTGCCCACAACACATCACCATATGTTGGCATGAGTGGGGCCACAACGTGTCACTCCCAGGCCTGCTGGAGACCATCCCATCAATCTGTGCTTTTCATTCGGTGCCCCTACTGACAGCTGCGACTGCTTTCCTTGAATCCTTGGGAGATGCTTTCAAATCTGAGGCTCAGATGCATGTGTCTGCTTCCCATCCAGGCAGAACCACGGTAAATCCACCCAATTCCCCCTGAAAACCTGCTCCAGGACTGCAGGTCTGCAAGGTAGTATCTGGCTCCGGGTCCTGAGCACCACCCTGGGCTGAGAGCCTGATGAAAAAGTCCTGATCCAGTCCACCAAGGTCTATGGCGAAGTGCCCATCCATCCTGTGGAGAACAAAAGGGTTGGGCTTGGCAAATCATTTCCGTTAATGTAGGAGACAATTACTGATGCCTCTTTGCAAATTGCTCTTCTTTGACGTTTTTATAATTCAGTAATTTCCAGTTGTGTTCCCATGTTTGCCTCTTTTGTGTATAGTTTTCCTATTTTTGAGTGCATGGTTCACAACATTTAAACAAACACTAACAACAAATTACCTGCTCAACTGGGTTCTGTGAAAAGGGCCCCTGAAACTTATTTACAAATTAAGCGTACTCGGGCGTGGAGGGAATAGTCACCGGGAGCAAGTTGCGGGTGCGCATCAAATCACGCTTGGTTCTTCAGCCAGAAAAATCCTGCATTTGGGGAGGGGTGAGGGCTCGGTGGTAGAACTCTGTGTCTTTCTCCCAAGACTTTCTCACTGGGAAATAGCCACCTGATTTTTTATTTTCCCTGTTGACAACTCTCTGAAGAAAAGATCCAGCAGAGAATTAAATCAATACACGGACAACCCTACACCTGACTCATTTGTTTTCCCATTTAAAGAATTAAGTCTTCTTTGTATTTGTTTTTTTTTAATTCTGTCCGATTGTAGTAAAATAAATATTGCATATTTATGTTTCAACATCTCGGTTTAAAACACATTGAAGACACGACACAAATTTCTCCACCCTCCACAACTTTCTGAAGTAGGTTTTTTACATCGAATTGACCACTGCAAATGCAATCTCTTCTCACTTAAAACACATAACCGTTAAGATGGGAAGTAACTGCGTAATTTATTTTGCATTTTTAATCCTACGGATCTCCGCAGTATTTCGCTGCAGGGTGGTTTTGATGTATTTCGCCTCGGACTGATGTTAGATCTCCTGCACCCCAACGTATTTGGCTAACGCTGTTCTCCCATTTCGATAGCTTGATTTCGTTACGGTTATAAATAAAATTCATGATGCACTTTATATATTATTTTAGAAAAATGAGCAAAGCACGGGCTATTTTTAAAGCTTCCGATCTTTTAAGCAGATGGCTGTGTAGCGGCACATTAAAATTCAGACGCACGTCTGTTTAGATGACTTTTATCGCCATGTCAATACCCTGAAAACTATTTATGCCTGAGGTTTTCGCATCCTCAGAATTTCAGCTCTTCCTTGGTCCCTGCATTTTATGTTTTTCTTTGATTCCCTGAAAGATAAAGAAGAACCTACCAATATTTACAATCGGATTTGTTTGGCTCCTTCCGTCGCTGCATTTCGAGACATCTTAATTGTTGTCCCGAACATCTTTAACATTTAAAAGGTCCGGTTGGACAGAAAAGTAAAGACATTCTCGCTTTACAGTAAGAAGTTTTAAATTAGGGTACTGTTTGGTTGTGGGGTTTTTATTATCATTACTTTCTGAGCTAAGAAAGATGCAAAGTTTACTGTGTATGAGCGCTGACTGCACTGCAGGTAAAGCGTAGGGATCGGGACCCTCTCTTTCTTCCTTTCTCCTCTATGTTTGAGGCGGGGGCTCCTGGCAGAGCCGCGGGACACTTTTTCCCACCTGGGAGCGGAGAACGCAGGGGCGGGTGCCGGTACCCCGAGGCACCGACAGCACCGGGATGGGGCCGACCCCCGGCCGCAGCCAGACCTTTGTGCGGGCAGACACCCGCTCTAAGGGGCTTTGCCTGCCTTGAAGCCCCCGCAGGTCGCACCTTTCCCTCCGTGTCTGTATCCCATCACCTCCACGAGGTTGCCTCGCTTGTCGGAGGCGATCAGAGTCTGTGCGGGCAGGGCCGGTCAGCACTCTGGGCCGGGCGGGTTTCTCCACACGCCCCGAGGGGATATAGGTAAAAATAAAGGAAAAAAAAATAATCCTTTTTTGGTGTCGTCGGAAGAAGAAGCTCCGGGCAGGAGGAGGAGAAGGGTCCCGGGGAAAGCGGCGGGGAGCTTGAGTGACCCAGGGGAGGAAGGCGGAGGGCAGCTGTCCTCGGGCACTCGAGTCGAGCAAGCCTCTTTCATCTTTTCTGTCGCTTTGGCTTAATTTACCTCTGCCCTCCACTGCCCTGTGAGTTTAATCACATCAGATCTCCTTCAAGCCAGAGTCAACGACTGGAAAGAACGAAAGAATGAGAAAGTAGAGGGAAGGGAAG
>JAWWMO010000138.1:63672202-63698482 GCA_035047845.1 Dendrocincla fuliginosa | reverse complement strand
AAGGGAAGGGAAGGGAAGGGAAGGGAAGGGAGATGGAGAGAGAGAAAAGAAAAAAGAATGAAAGACAGGAAATGAAAAATGAAGGAAGGGAGAAAAATAATATCAATTCGAAAATAATTTTTCATTTATCTTAGGAAAAAAGAATAGGTAGGTGGTCACAGAGCTTTTGGTGACTTTTAACACACCAGCAGAGATGCTGTTATTGTTCCTTGGGCACACAAGCGCGACCCGCGGGGGTAACTGAAGCTCTTCCGTGGGGCCGAGTGGGACTTCGCCAGCTTCTCCTCACATTTATGTGTGTGTGTGTGTGAAACCATTTGTAGCACTGACATGCAACACAAACGTGCCGCCGTGAGAGTCGGTTCGTCCCTGGGAACCTTTGTAATCTAGGGCTATTTGGGGGATTGTTTTCTTTTGGTTTGGGGAGGGTTTGTTGGTGGGGTTGGGTTTTTTTGAGAGGGGAAGGGATTGCAGCATTGCAATTCTCGGCATGGTCCCTTGAAACGAGCAGAGGAAAAGTTTGCTTTGTTGGTTTGGTACCAACACCGTCATGCAGGTTTGCAATCTTTTATTCGCATTTGTCTGAGAAAGAAGAAGCAGGAAGATTCACACCGTTTCCTGGAAGCCTTGGTTAATGGGAGCGGATCGATTAGTTGTCAAGCCGTGCTCGGGTCTGCTTCTTCCCCCCAGTCACGGGAAGAACCGGGGGCTCCCGGCGGCTCCGCTGCAGCCCTCGCTCCCTCATCCTTCCCAGCGCTGCGGGCGAGCGGGGGACCCACAGCCTCGGAGGCCGTGGCAGACTGTGGCAAGCTGGGGTACAGCCAGGAATCCCACCCGAGCGCTGCATGTGCCCTCTTGTTTGCTTGTCTGTTTATCGCCCTGTGTGTACCTCTCGGCCCTCTGCCCTCCCGCCGCCGTGCCCTTCCCGGCCACAGCACATCGCAGCGGAGCGGGGAGAGGGAGCCTTCCATCGGCTGGCAGCAGCCGGAGGTCGGGACACCTCTCCCCGCAGCATCTGGGCTGCCTTTGCCCGGGGCCGGTCCTGAAGCCCTTGCGAGACCACCCCCGCTTCACCTGCGGGAATCCCTGGATGAACTCGGAGGTGGGGGACTCTCCCCCCTTCCCCTCGAAGGAACAGAGGGCTTGAATCAACGGATTGACAGACTTCTGTCACCTTTGAAACTTTTTTAATGAGCAAATGTGTTCCCTTCCAACCCCCCTTTCTGCCCCATCTATTCTGTTCAGCCTCAAGCGGGCGGCTCGGAGGGAGGGTTGAGGCAGAGGGGCGGCTTCTCTCGCTACCGGGGGGGAAGGGGAGCTGCTGCCCAGCCCTGCTCCTTGCAGCACCCCGACGAAACAGCAACGCTCCCACTTTGCAAAACTTGGCTAACCCAGCGTTCCCGGCTGTTTTCCAGGAATGAACCATGTTGTTCCCTTCTTTCGGTCACAGAAAAGCACCCACCCCTCGGTCAAGTGCCGTGTGCGCTCACCGAGAGCACCCAGGGACGTGACCAGAAGATATTCAGGTCGACCTGTGCCCCCTTCCCAGGGGACAGAGCGAAGGAAAACCTGCTGACCGTCACGGCCAGTGACAGTCCGGACAGGCCCGAGGGGAACCAGAGTCAGCCCTGGGAAGGTTCCCGGGGGTCGGCAGGAAGAGGACCAGTGGATAAAGGTTTATCCACGAGTTTGTATGTGGATAAAATAGGACTTTTTTTCGGTCGTCCCAGCACTGCCGGCGGCGTCAGGTTCCCCGCAGCCCTTGGAAAAACGCCACTCGAATGTCCAAATAACGTAAAAAGTAAGAGCAAGCAAACAACATACACACACACCCATGTGAGTGAAGGCGGTGGGTAAGAGCTAAAAGCAAAGCGGGGCCCAGGTAGGATGGACAACTCTTCCTTCTGTTTGCCTTTGTGATTAGTTCACTTTCCAAATAACATTCAGGTGTACTGTCGGCAGCGGTGGTAAGTTCTACTTCGTAACCTTCCTGAAATTTTCCTACTGGTCGGTACAAGTCAGACATTCACTCTTCTTAAAAAAAAACCCAAAACAAAACAAAAAAAACCAAAAACAAAAAACATCTTCTAATGCGTGCAATTAAGGCTCTATCAGGATTTACACTTTCACATAACCATTGGGCAGCACCTCGGCCCCAGGAAGCTCTACTACAAGGATGGATACTTTTCCTAGAGACACCTTTTCCCTTTTAGAGAAAGCAGGCTATAACAATGTAAAAGTTTGTGAAGTCACAAATAGCTTTAAATAGACATCACCATTAACAATCACGAACCTCGCGCTAATAGCCCTTAAATACAGCGCTAATAGCCCCCACGTGGAAAGAAATCCCCAAGTGTTATAAATTCAGTTTAACGACCAAAAAACCTCCCGGGCAGCGGCGAAATACGAAAAACTCCCTTCTCCAAGTTCCCTGTCTTTGATTTATTTTTAACTACAGGCTCATGGGAACGCGGCTCTGGAAAATCACGTCCAGATGTACCTAAAAAGGCGCTTCCTCTGCTAAAACGCCAGCTCCTAAAGAAAAAGGGAAAAAAATAAATCTTTGAAATAGTTTGAATTTTGGTTTTACCATGAGTGCAATTGTAAAAAGACGGGGCCAAGTGGCAGCTGTGCTCTGTGCAGAGCCGCGCAGCTGGAGGGGGAGAGCAGCTCTGAAAATAGAGCGCAAAGGATCTGATCTCCTCCAGGGCAGCGCTGTACCCGGCTGGGAGGGAGGCATCTCGGGCTCTAGGGCTGTTCATTTCCTTTCTATACGTTTCTATACTTTTTCGTTTCTTTCCTAAGATGCCTGGGTTTACCCGAAGGCGGGCGGGCTGCGGTCAGGGCTCCTCTCCGTGCCGGGCTGCGGGCAGGCGGTGCCGGAGCCTCCGTGCCCCAGCTCTTTCGGTAAAGTACCAAAGATTTGGCTATTAAGAGTAGGTTTGCGGGAGGAGGGAAGAGACCGGCCCTGAAAAATGAAGGGGCTTTTCCCAGGTAAGAAATCTTTTGCCTAATGGTAAGTAGGGGTGTCTAGTGGCTTGAAATTTTTGAACGAAAACCATCTATTTCAGCTAAGTTTCACAAATTTTATTAGTCTTGTGGTTTGGTGCTCTTATAATTTTTTTTTTCCCTTGAGGATTAGATCTGAAATGGAATAGGGAAAGAGAAACAAAACATGGCTATGCTCACAGCTTGCTCTCATTTCTTCGATTCTATCTAATATTTAATGTAATAACAGCAAATAATGACGGGACCAGTCGTTCTTTCTCAATTGTACAACGTTGGATTCTTCTGGCACAGTAATTTGTGGCTGGATGTACCTGTATAGATTTATTTTAGGATTTTGTTTCCTGATGAGAGATTAACAAATCTCCCGAGCAGTCGGCTGTATGGAGAGTACAAAGCTGTCCGTCCTCGCTTTAGTATCGGGTATTATAAATCAAATCCAATCCTTTTCACCTCGTATTATTGGAACAGGTTTTTGGGAGCTGGCTTTTGTTGCAGGAAATCCCATTTAAAAATTGCTTTGTAGGCCATTTGCCGCAATCCTCGACATTGATCTCATTACAGTTCCCTCTCACTGCTGTTTATAAATCCTGGTATTTACCAGCCCTTGGCAGCGATGCCTGGTGGCGTTGCTTGCTAGGGGCTGTCATTGGGAGGAGGATAAGAAATAGAATAGAGGCTAGGTGCCACTTTCTGCGTAGTTTTGTCTGGAGGAAGCATTATTATTTATTGAAACAGTAGGCCAGAAGTAAATCTTTTGTGATGACTCATCCAGTATAATCTCTTAAACCTCCGGGCTGCCCGTTTTGCCGAGGACGTGGGTTCCTCTGCTGAAGCCTTCTCACGCAATGGCCTAATTCAGCCAGGAGGGGAGAAGCACCGCTCTAGGTGGTGGGTTAATTGTCAGATTTAATAGTCTGGAGAAATATGAAAAGATAAATTAATAGAATTAATCTCGGTTAAAACTGGCTATTACAGAAATTTTGGGGAGGTTTGCTTCTGGAATATATCTCCTGGTATGACTGTGTGGTTGAAGTTGTGGCTAAATTGCTGATAACTTAGGCGTCTTCTGGGTATTAGCAACTATACAGATAGAGGGAAGAGTTGGACCTTAAAACTTGACTTTGTCTTGAAATGGGAAGTTCTGAAATACGTGTTGGGTGAAAGTGAAACAAAACGCAGTGATGAGTGTACATTTTCATTTGGTACTACCAGATAAAGCCGCTAATTAAACACAGGCTGAAAGTTCCTTTAAAATCTCTATTTTTTTTTTTTTTTTTAATAGCAGCTGCGTCTAGAACGAAGGAAATATGTGGCTATATTTGACTTCTGAAGTAGACGGCATGAAGATTTTAAGCCCATTTCTGAATAATAATAACAATAGGATTATCCCAATGGCTATGTTTAAAAGCTTCCTCTTAAATTCATGTAGGGACAGAACTGGCATGTAGAATAATGCCTTTTTTCTCCCTAGGGAGTATCTGTACCTGGTGCCTAAGTCCTCAGTGGGGTTTGCCTGTTGCAGTACTGCCAAGCTGGTCTGTGGTTAGGTGTCCTCAGAAGAAACATAGTCTCAAATTCCCCAGCCAGCAACCGGGGGGGGAAAAAAAAAAATAAGCCCAGACATTTGGAAAGACCAACAAAATGAGCACACAGATGTTTCTATTTTCCATTTACAAGATTTCAGGAGAAGACCAGGCTTGATAATCCGTACCATACAGGATATCTCTAGAAGCTCCTTTCTTGTAGTGTGTCCTGCCTGACACAGCTGATAAATTTTATGAGCTGCTCAACAACTGAACTATGCTCTTAAGGTCTGGAAGAGCAATTGTCCAGCTTGAGTTGAAGCACAAGCCTGGCATGAGGGCTCATGCATTCCTTGCTAACTATGGGGTTGTCTAGGGTGAGGATTTTTTGTTAATGCTTTTTCATTTTAAGAAGCTAACTAAAGGCAGAAAACTAGGCAAGACTTGGAGCCAGGATGTCCTGAGTGTTAAGTCTGTTATTGTGTTGTTGCGATTTTCTCTCCATTTTCAGTTTGCCTGTTTTGCTGCATTTTTTTTCTCCCCACACTTATTTCTTACTCTGATTTCTAATGCATGGTAATGAGAGTCCCTGTCAGATTGACGATTTCTGTATTATTATGAGTTTCTCTGGAGACTGTCTGGTGCAGCCCTCCTGCTCAGAAGAGTCAGAATTAGCTGATGAATAGTTAAACAGATTTTTCTGTATTTCAGTTGGTGCCTGTTGTGTTGTTTTGCTGGACCTCAATGAGTTCAGCTCCATCTTCTTTACTCCCTTTTGCCACAGGAGCATCTCTTACACATACAGATAAGATTCCTGGAATCTTCTCTAGGCTGAACAGTCCCAGCTCTCTCAGCCTCTACCCACAGAATCCTCCAGGTTGTAAGAGATCTTTAAGACCATCCAGTGCAACCATCAACCCAGCACTACCACACTAACCCCTAAACCATATCACCTAGCACTAGAACCAGATGCCTCTCACACACCTCCAGCAGAGACATGACAGACACTTCAGCCCCTTAATAATCTTTGTGGCCCTTCAGCAGACTCACACCAGTAAGGCCATCCATGTCTCTCATCCTGGGCAGTCCAGAGCTGGACCAAACATTCCAGACGTGTCCTGCCATTGTTGAGCAGAGGGGAAGTCACCTTCCTTGATCTGCTGGCAAATTCAGTTTTAGGATCCCACTCCTGCATGCTCAGAGTCTCTAAATTCTTCCTAAGACATCTGCCTTTGCTTCTTTTTTATATTTTCATTTCTTCAGGAACTCTTTGTTCAACCATACAGGCCTGCTGTAGCTTTTGTTTAATTTTCCACACATTGAGGGAGATTGAAAATCAGTCAACTTTTTTTTTTTTTTTCTCTCCCCTTCCCCTCATCCAGGAAAATATCCCGTGGGATTCTGCCAGGGAGATATCTGAAGGAGTCATTGTGATCCTGCCATTTGCTCTTTTCCTTCCAATCAGGACCCTCAGCTTCAGAATTTCATGACCACTACAGTCAGGGCTGCCTTCAGCCCTCTCATCCCTGAACACCATTTGCAAGGATGATTTAGAAGAGCATCTCCTCCCATCTGCTCCTTCCCCAAGAAGGTGACAAGAAGTTATCACTAATGCATCTTGGAAAGAGCCAGGATAACTTATACGTTGTTGTGTTGCCCTTTTGGCAGGAAGTTAAGCCTTACTGTGAGCACTTTATAATAATAAATTATTAAATATAACTATTGTTAGAATAAATTATTTAATAAAAGTAAAGTTCAAAAATGCAGCCTTTATTCATAGTGATATTTTAAGTTTCAACTTGCCTTCCTAAGTACATAATGAACTGCTAAATGGAAATTACTATGGTTTTTTTTGTGGTGAAAACCAGACCCAGTTCAAATGAAAGCTGTACCTCTTATAAAGCACTGTGTTCTAGGGACACATGCCCGAGAGCTGTTGTATTATAGAGGATCTTCCAGTGAGGGATCCAGTTTGAGACACCTGGATTAAGACTGGAGAATCAAAGTCTATGGGTTCATCGTGGCTGGCGGGTGAGCCCCAATCCATCTTCTTACTTGTTTCCCCTCAGCAGGATCAGGGAGAGAATTGGAAGGGTAAGAAGTGAGAAAATGTATGGCTTGAGATAAAGGCAGTTTAATAAGTGAAGGAAAAAAAACCAAGTGATGTAGATATAATCACTTGCTATTGGCAGACCAATACCAGCCAGTCATCAACAGTTTCTTTGAAGAAACCACCCTGCAGCTTTATTGCTGAGTGTGATATTACACAGTATGGGATTCCTTTTTGTGGGTCAGCTGTCCATCTGTATCTTCTGCCAAACCCCTGCTCATGTCCTGCCTGCTTTCAGGGGCAGAATGAGAAGAAGAGGAAGCCTCGATACTGTGAATCTAATGAATCAGCTGATGAATGCTGTGCATTTTTCAGCAATAGATAATACATTGGTGTGATATCAGTGATGTTTTGGGCACAAGTACAGCACCATATAGGCTGCTGTGTAGAAAATGATCTCTGCCTCTGTTAGATCCATTGCAAGGCTTTAATTTGGGTTTGGGTTTTTTTTTTTTTTTTTGGGGGGGGGGGGGGGGGGGGGGGGGGAAAAAAAAAAAAGAGCTGTCCTGAACATCACAGTGTTGTAAGTTTTGGTGTGGTGGGTTTTTTAGGTTTTTTGTTTGTTTTTGTTGATTTTTGGGGTTTTTTGTTTGTTTTTTTTTGGGGGGGGGTCTTTTTGGGGGGGGTCTGTGGTTTTTGTTTGTTTGTTTTCTGTTGTTTGTAGTTTTTTGTAAGGGAAACATTATGATGACCTTTCTGACTAGTTTCTTTATGGAAAATTAGATGACAGGTGAGAGTAATAATATCTGATAGAAAGAATAGTATGGCTTCAATAGCACCTTTTAGCTGATTGGCAACTTGGAAAGGAGGACTCAAGGTGAGCAGAAGAAATCATCCTGTTCCTGTCACAGAATCCCTCCATGTGTGCTTGGGTGGGATGGGATGTCAGTGCTTGGGATCATATGGAAAGAGTCCAAGGCAGGTCAGTTTGGTGAGGCTTCATTTACTAAATTAAATACTTCTTTCTAGACATAGTAAGAGACCCAGGTAGAGTAGCTTTTGTTTCTTTACTTACAAACTTTCTTTGGCCTAATTAATTGCCTCTAATATTTAATGCCTTGCTGTGTTTCTAGAGAGCATCCCTCTCTGACTGAGCTGCTGTTTTTCTAGGCTTTCTGTTTCCTCTTAAACTCAGGACAAATGCTCAGCTTCATAGAATCCTAGATCACAGTATCTTTGTGCACACAAAGAGTCCCACTGGAATCACACAAAAAGTATTTTATGAAGAGGGTGGCTGTGAATTTATGGCTAGCAGGTAAATAGCCTCTATGTAACCTAAAAACTCAGTGAGAATTATTTTGTTTCCTTTCTGTGCTGTTGGTGTTGTTTCACATCCTCTATTATCTTAATCACTTTTCACTGTTCAGAAATTGAATACATTTGAATCTTTGAGTCACAACCTCAGTGACATTACCAGTGCTTCATCAAGTTAATTCCATGACAGTGAAAGAGATCTGATAAATTTGTGTTTAAATTGCATGAAAAATTATGCAAATTTACCCTTTCATTTCTGGATGATTTACATGAGTATGATATTTTATTGGGAATTACTTTTACCCAAAGATTAAAAAGAAATTCTCAGGCTGTAGCTTAAATTATACAATCATTACAATGCGGTGGGTTTTTTTCTTTAAAAATGAGCTCTTGTTTGTTAGTCTCAGAATATGCATAAAATTATTTCAGGAATGTTCTTGGGGGGGGTTGTTTGTTGTTGTTTGTTTGTTTGTTTTGTAAAGGGAGAAAATATCCATTGTTATGGTATGTTGAAAGATTAAAATGTGTTGCAAGTGACTTTTAATGGGGATACTTTATACTTTCCTAGCTAATAATCTTGTCCAGTGGGATGAGGCAAGCAAGCAAGCAAACAAAACTAATGCACTAGCTTTCATTGAAAGATACTCTGATGGTTTTTTATTTAGTATTTTGCAAAAGACTTTAACATCTCTCTAAGCATAGAATAAAAAGACAGTTTATTCCCTCAACAGGTTTACAATTTAAACAATTCCAGAATTCTCAGCAGAATCTGAAACCTCTGTAGTCCTTCAGTCTGCTGACTGGATGGTTGGTATTTCAGCAGTAATGTAACTCTGCTCCAGTGTATAATGAAATGGGAGCCATTTCAGCTTATCAATAAGGTCATTAAAGTGAAACAGTAACATTGCTTTTAGAAGCAATATTACAGAAACTTCACAGAAGTCCACAATCCATAACACCATAGCCCAGCAGTCTGAAGCAGCCGCTGTGTCTCACCTGAACCTTTGCCTCACCCACCTGAAGACACTCAGTCACCTAATGACTGACCTCATTGCCCTGTGGTTTGCAGAGAGAGGTCTGAAGGTTTTCCTTGGCATGTTGACAGGAATACTTTACAGGTAGTGTGAATGGACTGCAGAAAAAGGAAAAACTGAGAGATTCTTATGCAAAAGGAAAAAATCATGGTTTGTGGCTTCCAGTGAGTGCCTGCCACCCCTGGGCTCAAGTCTGGCTTAGAGAAGTAAGGGGCTCTTATGTGCCAGGCTGGCACTTAGACATGTGTGTTGCTCTACCTCCAGGAAAGTGGTTGCTTTAGGTGCAGACAAAGCACATGCCACAGCTGCTAACCACATGAAGCACACACATGAGCAATGCCATGGGTAAGACAAAGATACTGATAGTTGTGGGTCTTCTGCCTCTGACAAGGGATGCTGCTTGATATTGTCTTGGGGCTGACCAGACTTACCCTCATGGTGAGAACCACAGAGGGTGTTTCCTTCACAGAAGGCTGTGAGCTGTTGGCAGCCTGAGTGCTAAATGGTCTTGCTCAGTTCAGCAAGATTCATACCTTTGGCTTAATTTATCTTGAGCCCCTCCAGATATTGAAATGCAACAGATCACTGCATGCAACAGACTGCTCTCCTCATGGGCCGCTCATCCTCATGGGCATCCAACAGAGCCTTGCTCTCCCTGAAGCTGCCTGCCCTGTCTATGAGACAGAAATACAATGTACTTTTCGCTTACCCCTCTTATTTATTAAAAAAAAGAGAAAAACTCTGATATCATCTGATATAAATACAGCTAGTTCCAGCCCATTACTGAAGACACACCTGACATAGCAGGGCTTTATTTGTGAGTTTGAAGCACTGGCAATGGTGCATCTGTCCTGGACCAACTCAGCATTTCTCTGAAATTTAGATAAAGTTAAACGTAAACATCTCACGTATGTGAGGCTGATGTTTCCCCAGGTATCACCGAACAACAAACCCCTCTTTCCCCTGACTGCCTAGCACTGTTGTCCCCATGCCTATGGGAAGTTAGCAAATAGCTTATTTTCTACTAGCAACTTTTCTGCTGAAGAGAGGTACCAAGGCAGGAAGAAAAAACTAACACTGGACTCTGGGATCTTTCCCAATCACAGTGAATGGTGTTGTCAGCACTCTTGGCTTTGTCTTCTGCTCACCAATGTCTGTTGCCTTTCTTATGAGATTTCACCCTTTCTTCATGGCATGGTATTAAGCAAGAATCAAATAATACTTCTTAGATTTCTGTGCATAATATTATGCTTCAGTCAAAATCAAGTGATTGACAAAAATAGAATTATAAGAACAAAACTGCTTTTTTTACAAAACCTTACCTCACTTCTGCTGATCAAAATGCAAAGAAAACTCAAGGGCGAGATTTGTCTCCACAGTTCTTTCAACCAGACTAGGCTCTATGCTTCACACTGGGAAGAGCTGGGGCTTGCTCAGGGACACTAGTACAGCTGATTGCCCTGAAAGAAAACTCTCCTGTTTATCAACTGATTTGTGTCAAGGAAGTGCTAAAAGGAATTTTCCAGCTGTTGCTCCTGAATGCCAAAACTCACTGAGCTGAATTTATTCATCTACCTGACTATATCTGAGAGCAAAACTGATCTGTCATCTCTGATCTTGCCTCTGCATATGATCCACACATTAAGATCATGGGTCAGGGAAAGAAAAGCCAAATGAGCAACATTTTTCTAAACCAGTTTCCCTGCCAATAGAGTTGTGTAAGAATGATGCCTTAGGCAGGCTACCTACTTCTCTGGGTGAGCAGCTGAAAATTGTGTTTGGGGTCCCTCACCTTTGTTCTGCATTTGTTCCTTCACTGCCTCATGCTGGGCAGGAGACCCAGGGGCTGTTGTCCTCTTTTAAATGCAGCTGATTTCTGACAAGACCATAATGGAGCTGTCAGGTTCCTCCTGTGACCACACTAAGTGGTTTCCCACCAGAGGAGCTTATATATTCCTTTAGTCTTCAGCTCACTAGGAATCAATGCTAGGTGTTTGGAAAGTGATTAGAAAAACTTTAAAAGAAGTTGAAAGCCAGCTTCAGTACTGACATAAAGCTCAAATTGGGTCTTAAACTCTGCATTAAGTAAAAAAACCTTGAAGAGCACTTGCAAAGAAAGTATGAGGTGTTGTTAAGATCAGCAGAAATATCTCTGACTATATTATTTATCCAGTAAGATGTTCTTCCTGGACAAAAGCTCTGGAAGGCAATGCAATACTTACCCCTAGGTCAAGTGTTTGGAATCCAAAGGTAAAATTCTCTCCTCAGTTCGTGGCAAAGCTCTTTGGCTTTAATGGGAGAAGGTGAGGTTTGCTTTATTTTCCTTTTAAAGAGCCTCAAATGGTACAATGGTTACTTTATGGCAACAGCAAAATGAGTCACTTGTCTCAATCTATCAGTCAAGTTCCTAATGGACACGTGTCCACATATAAAAAGGAAAAAAATCCCAATTAGCGTTAATTGGCATCCTTGCCTGCAGTTTCTGTGGAGAATTCAGTAATGGGCATGGGAGCAGAACTCCCTCCATTTCACCCCAAGAAAGGTCTCCCCAGCAGACCAAAAGGCTCTTGGTTTTGGCACTAGGAAGCTTCGTTACCATTACAGTGGCCATGTACAGGACCTTGGCTCTTTGGGCTGGCACTGGGGTCCCCTGGAGAAAACAAAACCCCTTGTGCTGCTGGCTGCTCACAGGCTGGAGTTTCCAGTTAGCCCTGGAGAGTTAGGGATGTCTGGGGACAGTGCTGGAGGCAGCTGCCTGGGCAAGGCGTGCTGCCCTTAGACAACCTCCTACAGCAGGAGGAAGTGTTCTCTCCCTGAAATAGGGAGGTGAAAAGCAGAAGAATTAGCTGGTCTGTAGATCTTCCCTGCCTACCAGCCCCTACCCAGGTATTGTCTCACTGGACTGAAACAGACTGTATTGTTGATAGTAATCACACTGTGCTTGTTTAGCCATGTTTGATGGGCTGTTTGCTTCCTTTCAAAGACTGTTTCCCCTTGACAGCTATGAGTTTAAGACCACGGTTTGAAAACCATGCAGTGTCACAGGCACAGACTTAGCAGAAGAGTGGGCTTAAAGCATCATTCTCTGGGAAAAAGACTGCAGGATAATACAGCCCATGTCCACTGTTGTACAGCTATTTTCATGATTGCCATGGGGACTGACGAAGACCCTTGCATAACTTCTGTAAGTCAAAGAGAATGGTGATCTTCCATCATTTCAATGGCTTTAGATTTTCAAAAGCTTTTTAAAGAAGTAAGCAGAAAAAAATGCATGGATATTTTTCCATAGAGATAAATACCATTTGCTTTCAGACACAACTTGTAGGCCTGATTTAAGGATAGGTTGGCTGGGGTTCTGAGCAACCTGGTCTAGTGGAAGGTGTCCCTTCCCATGGCAGCGGGTCGGAACAAGATGATCTTTAAGGTCCCTTCTAGCCCAAACCATTCTATGATTCATTTCATCACTTAACTTTATGATTAAGAGAAACAATGGGTGAGAAATAGAAGCAGATCCTTGCATTACACCTGCTCTTCCCCCCCTGTTTTCTGGCAGCCAACTTACTCTGATTCCCTTGCACTCTGAAGTCAGCAATGCCACAGAGAGGGAAATTGAAGGAAGAGATTTTCCTTCCTCCCTGGCTCTGGCTTCATCCTGATAACAGCCATGGTCTTTGCTTTTCATCTGTCTTTATTTTTTCTTTATTTGTTCCTTTTTTTTTTGTTACTCCCCAGTGTTATATATTTTGGGGGTTTGGTTTTTCTTTTTGCCTTGTTACCTTTCAGTGTGCTTGTTCAGTCAACTGTCTATGGCTCATGTCTGTCAGTGTCACTGATAGTGCAGAACAGCCACATGAGCTGAAAGTAGCACACGTGGCAGGTTTGGACTGTCCAGTCAGATTATGGGTCAGACTCATTTCTCCAGCAGTTGTTGGTGGGGAAAAGATGCAATGAGAAGCAAAAGCTGAAATTTTATTCACCTCCATCCATCTTGATGCTTGCATTTACTTGTCTTACAAGAAAGAGAAACCTGGTTTCAGTTGTAACATAAGGTCTCAGAAAGTTTTCTTCTTCCTGCTCACAAATGGGAGTTAATGTTGATGTAACAGGACAGCAGCAGTCTGTCAGATTGGACCAAAGAGGATAAGATTAACATAAATTTTGAGTGATTTTTGTGCTTCCTTTTGATTTATACTTCCTGAAAAAAGCCCCATCTCACACTGCCCTATTTGTCACAGTGAAATTTATAGTTTCATCTTTTCTCCTGCTCCAAGAAAACAATTGAAATGCCAGTTAAATACAGTTATTGTAGTGTGTTTGTAAGTACCTTGTTGAACATTGAGAAAATTTTTAGCTATACCATAACTACTACCCAGATACACAAGTTAACATACCTAAAACAATGCAGATGAAAGACATTTATAAATAATTCAGTAAAAGATAAAACAGAAATAAGTTCTCCTTGCATATTCTGCCTACTGATTTACATTAATGATTACAAAAATAAATTACTGTATTAAAATAGTTTAGAAATCACTATAATTCACCTTAGTTTTCTGAACTTCTGTGACTGTGAGTCAAAGTGGGAATTCAACCAGGCTTGTGGCTTTTGTCCCCTCTGGGTCGCAGCTGGTTTATGTGGTGTTTCTGAAAGTTTTTTCCAAAGCAATGGTTGATAACAACATCACAATGTACCAACAATCTCTGCTGATTTGCTTCTTGTTTTGAGGAAGCCTCTGCTCCATAGCTCTACAAAAGAAGAAGTAAAATCCCTTTGGTCCTTGGGACTATTGTCTCACATCGCCAGACTGAACTTTCAGCGAGGCATTCATCTGCCTGTGGAATATGATCTTCATAACAAAACACATATTAATTCTTTTTGTCTGAGGCCAAGAATAGTGTCTCTCATAATCAGCGTTGTCTATGAGCATACTGATTCATTAATTCTTATCTCTTGTTGATGTATTTACAATGGTAAAAGTAAGATTAAATTTGGGCTCAGAAAATATTCCATTAATGCAGCTGTAATCAATGTTGTAGCAATGGTGATAATACAAAACATACAAACCACATGGTGCTTTTGTACTATAAATACTGCACAAGTGTGTATTTAAAAGAGATTTTCAGAGGCATAAATACGATTTTAAAAGCACAAATCTCATCTAACTGGATTGTTACGATCTCTTCTCATGAGGATTTTAAAGACTCTGAAAAATGGTTTTGACCTAAATCGGAATATATAACTTTTATTTTTTTAAAACAGAAATCTTCACAAGCCAGTCTAGGTTGAACAAAACATTTTTTCCAGTGATTTAAAGTAATATCATTATTTACTTCTACTATTTAAAATAAAAAGCTAATATTAACTGAAATATGAAATCAACATTTATTCATATGAAAACCAAACTTTTTTTTGTTCTATGCATAGAACACTGGAAATTCTCCTGCATTAAAAAAATTATTTTGTTGAATTCATATTTTCGACTGATTAAATATTTACTAAGTAACTTGATAAGCTTTCAGCTGGGCATTAATCAGATTAAGATGTGCTAAAAATTAAGTTTTTTAATTTGTGGGACAGAAGGCTTACTAAGATGTGATCAGATGTACTTGAATTCTGAATTACTGGATGAATTCTTTGTGTCTGTGCCCTGCAGTAGACAGGCTTACAGTAATGGCCCTTCT
Source organism: Dendrocincla fuliginosa (assembly GCA_035047845.1). NCBI lineage: Eukaryota > Metazoa > Chordata > Aves > Passeriformes > Dendrocolaptidae > Dendrocincla > Dendrocincla fuliginosa. The sequence continues at coordinate 63,683,870 of JAWWMO010000138.1, read as the reverse complement.
GGCTTTAATATTGATTGACCAGATCACTTCATATAAAATCATTTGGTACTCTCTGTGCTGAATGGCAATAGATAGAAGACTCCAGCTCTAAATCAAATACTTGAATAAATACTTCAAAGTGCTCAGAAGGTTCTTATTTATTCTCTGAAGGAGCACTGGGCAATCAAGATTTCTAAGAAACTTCAAAAAGCTGATGAAAGAAGCTAAGTGCATTGGGAAAAATCTGATACTGCAGATTTTCAATGGCTTACCTGTAAGGATAAAACATCCAAGGGTAGCTTGGATTCCAGGCACACAGTGGGTGCACTGATGTGTCAGGCTTACACACACCAAAGTCCATGCGTTGTACACTTCCTGAGTAAATTTTCACTACACTCTTGCAAAGTCACTTTACTGTTTTTCCTTGGACACAGGCTTTCTCTCTACTACTCTTTCCCAAAACTTCTTGTTTTTTGACCATTTCAAGGCTTTTTGTACTTCTGTGTGGTAGTTGATGCACACACCTGTGTTTACAGAGCTTTCAAATGTTGCAGTCCCTGAATCCAGGCAGGAAGAAGAACAAATACATAATATTCAGCAGCAACAGAGGAGAGAGCATTTCTCTTTCTCAGTTTTTTAACCATCTGTAGATTTTTCAATGTTATATCGCTTTTGGGGGATACATTAACACTTCCCTTACAAATATTTTTTTCCCAATTCTGGAGTTTGAACAAACCTGGGTTGTTTTATCTTCACCTTGGCTGATCCAACAGTCACAAATAGTTTCTTCCACAAAAGCAGATCCTCTTTTTTCCATTTTTTTTTCTTGAGATTCTCTTTCCCTCTGTGTCCTTCTTCTTGGCATTTAGCGATTTTTTTTTTTTTAGCTTGGTGTTTCTAACCTTGACATTCCAATCTCTACTGACAAACTTGCCTTTTGCTAGTGAGGAACACCACAATCCCTAAATGTTCCTCTTTGTGTGAATGGTTAACAATCCTCTGTGATTCCTGGTCACACACATACATGGAACAGTATGTCTGCCAGCATGTGCTGAATCTCCGTTATACAGGAATGCTATATGCACTCAATAAAGATTCAGAATTTCACTGAATCAGAATTCATAAATCAGACATAGATTACTTAAAGTGTAGTGTCATTTTTCTTCCTTGGGAAGCAGTGCATAGGAGTGTTTGCTGGAGTGTTTATCTTGGATCCTAATCACTGAGAAAAGTGGGGAAAAAATCATGGAATTTATCAGAAAAAGGTTAAGAGTTCTGATACTGTGCCAGATGATCCTTGAGGTCCCTTCTAATCTGGTCTTCTATGATTTTTTCTGTAAATAATTGTCACTGTATCAAAATCCCTTAAAGAAAATTCTTCCCTTTGTCCTTCCTGAATTGTGGAGAAGTCTTCTCTCATAATATCCAACTCATAATATCCGAAGCAAGACATGCACTACCATGGTGACAGCGGAGAGTATATATAATATTTCTTCTTCAGCTAGCTTCCCCTTGTAGTCCTAACAGAACAGTATAGAATCCCAGTCACACACACTTCAGTGTATCTCTTGAGGCTTTTCTTTTATTTACAGCCTAAGAACCAAAATAATGTTTTCTAACTGGAAATCAGAAAAAAATAGAGTGGGGCATATTGTCTGGAAATTCTGCTTGTAAAGTACTGTAGAATTACAAGTATTCCTGACCTCACACAGAGACAATGGTAGAAATAAAATTTTCACCAACTTCCTCTGCTGTGAACTAGACCAAAGCTTCTCCAGTGGAAACTCGCACATAATTCATGAAAATATGGTTTCTCTTTTCTTTGTTTTATAACCATGCTCATGTTCTTTTCTTTTTCAGGGACATCAGATATGGCAGATGCAAAACAAGTCAACAGCTACTCTGCAACTCTCTGCTGGCTTCACAGTCTCAAATTCAGACAGATTCAGTACAGAGGTAGAGATAACAAACACACTGACAACCACTGTATGGGTCACAACGCAGTAAAAAATATAACATAGTCATTTCTGTTGCTGCCATTTCAGACTGAGAGGCAAACCAGAGGCTGGTAGCAAACTGTAGACAGATTTTTTTAAAAAGCAATGATGGTAATACTACAATATAAATCCTATCCAAATACATGAGATAGGTATTATCCCTTGTCACCAAGGAGTAGTGAATAAAAATCAGTGTGGGTTATGTATCTGTATGTATGGTGCTGAAAACAACATAAAATGATTCCGTGTTCAGAGTTGGATTTTACAGTTTTAAGATTTCTGAAAAGTAGAAGGCAGTAGAAAACAGAGGAAGGGAAAAAGAATGTGAAAAGGATAACATGGGGGGAGGGGGGAAATAAAATTCTGGCAACTGAAAATGAAGCCAGACAAACTGAAATTGCAAAGAAAACAGGTTTTAACCAACATGGTGATTCAGCAGGGGAATATCCTACCAAAGGCAGCCATGTGAGGTCCATCTTTTTTGTCCTGACTGAAGACAGTCTGCTTTTCTACAGGAGGCAAGGCCGCCCCATAGAAATGATGCCTTAGCCAAGAACAAGCTCTTTGGTTCAGCAAGACAGAAGGCAAACAAATGTGTTTGAGAGGTATGATAGACTGAGCAGTCCCTGACCTAAATCTCCTTGTGTTCTGCATTTACAAGCTAATAGAAACCACCACCTCCAACTGGAAAAAAAAAATAAATCACAGTTATCCTTGGCTGTTGGTCACTGTTGGCAAATGGGTTAGAGTTCCCTGTACAGGAATTCCAGTTTCTACTGGTTTCATCCAAGAGTTTTCCTGCCCTGGAAGAATAACATCTATCTTACTTTAAATGAGTTTTTGCCACTTAGATCAATAGAGAGTAGTTTTTGGATCTTGAGGCAGGGAAAAAAAAATTAAAAAAATTAAAAATAAATAGTTCTTTTTATTCATGGAAACCAAGGAGCAAAGTTGCTCTTGTAAAACGGAGGACCAGAGACTGCAATAACTGTGTATTTTTCAAGAGCATTTGGCAGGTTAACTGGTGCTGAATAGTGATGACAAAATGTTCAACAAACCAAAAATATTCCATCTGTTCACTAAAAAATGGGATTCTGTGAAGCAAGACAAATAACAGGAAATCCAGAATTCTTTCCCTCCTCAAGACATTTCGACACTAGCATATCAACCCACTCACTTAACTAGTATTAAAAACCATTAAACCTGGTCTTTGAAACCAATTACCTCTAGCCTAAGCCCCGGCAGAGCAGGGAGGGCAGGACATCATAGAATCACAGAATAGTTTGTGAAAGAGACCTTAAAGATCATTTAGTTCCAGCCCCCCCATCGGAAGGGCTGTTCCCAGAAGACGTGGCTAAAAGCACGGCTGGCTCTTCTCCTCTGCAAGCCCTGTGTCCCCGCGGGGATTTCAGCACAGTAGGCAGCACTGCTGCAGGGCATCTGCAGTCTCTGGAGGCGAGAGGAGTTTTACTTGTGAAGAAACTCAAGCTGTTTGGGGCGGACTGGCTGTGTGGGCTCTGCCAGGCTGTTCTTCCACCTCTGCTCTCCCCACCTCCCTGTGCTCACTCAGATGAGCAGCTCTGCAGAGGGACAGTGTACAACAGGAGAGGAAATGGGCTGTTTACTCAACAATACCACTTCATGGCTGGTTTTGACAGCAACACTTGCAAAAGCTGTGAAAAATTTTCTCCGGGGAACTAATCTAGGACTTCCTTGAAGAAAAGTTGGGTAAAACAGACCTTTTTGAGATGCCTGTCACCTCTAGCCCTGTGAGCTCCTGACATGTCAGCACTGGGGGCAAGCTATAGCTGTCTTTTGAGCAGACCATGCAGCAATGTTGAGCTGTTTGTGCTGCTAGATAATTTTACCAGGGAAATGTTTCACAAGCCTAGTTTGGGTAAAATCAGTGACTTTCTTTAGAGCACATTGTCCTTGGAGCACACTGTGTGCCCCTGAGGAGAAAGGCCAAGGACTCCAGTCCCTGTTTCTGTTATGTTTGTGTGTGTCTCTCTTTTTTTTTTTTTTTTTTTTGTTTTTCCCCAGTAGGTAGACCTTACCCCTCTTGTTTTCCCATCCTTTAAGTCCTTCAGTTGCTTCCAGGCCAGACACACAAATATCTTTCCAATTTATTCTTTAAATAAAAGTTATTTAAATAATTCTGCCTCACCCTGTATGTGTATTTGGGCAAGTGTTTAGGCTATTTTGAAGTAAAGCTGATGAGGATTATCTTCACTGAGCAGTGCAGGAGAGCACTGCCTCACATCACCACGCTTGCATAATTCACTATAAATACATATAAATTTTGCATCGTCTGATTATTATTCTTCTTAATCTAATTAGAAAATAGTTTTATAGAAACAGAACAAAAGGAAACGGTCTTCTCTGATTTGATTTCACATCTCTGCTTGTGCTTCTGCTTTTCTGGTAGTAAAGCATGCACATGAAAACATGCAGCCGATATGCTGCACATCGGGATGCCCTTCCAAAACCTCCCTTGCCGCTAGCCTCGATCCCATCTCATGCTGCTTCTCAGCAAAGACAGTTCCAATTTATACCCGTTTCCAACCATTTCAAACTGACACTTTTAATTCATCTCACTGTAGTTACCAAGGGCTTAGCACAGAGATAAGAAAAAAAAAGAAGAAAAGGAACGACTACTACAGTCTCCAAATTATCAGGCTCCTGTGACCACTTTGAGCTGTCTAATCCCACCATGGATCTTGTATTTCTTCTTGTACCACTTCTTGTATTTCCAGGTAAATTCATTTCCTTTCAGGAAGGGAAAGAAGAAGTAAGTCTGAGGATTCATCTCCTTCAGTATTTGAGAATTTATTTGATTGCAGTGACCAATTTTCAAAGCATTTACAGTGACAGCAGAGGGGACAAAGCCAAGGAAGGCAGAGCCACAGTGGCTGCTGCTGTCCAAGTTTGATAATGGTGGGGATCAGCTGTCCCCTGACACTAAATACTACACAGCTGCACGTAGCAAAGTTAGTAGCTCACTGAAAAAGCCGGGTTCAGATATCAAAGATATGAAAGATGTATGGAGATGTTAAAATCAAATAATTTTATGGTAATGATTTACAGGATAAAATCATAACTGGCCCAAACAATTGACCCCATTCCTCTGGTAGGGGCTGTTGTTCCTCGGGGAAGGACACCAAATCTCTCCTGAGTCATTTCCACCCAGCTTTGAGGCCTTGAAAGAAAACTGGTCCCCAGGTAGGACATCACTCACCCACATGCTACATCACCTCTAAACTGGCTGTAATGATGTCAGGTTTTATATCACATCAGCCAGAGCTCTCCAGGTAGCAAGAGCTGGTTCTAAATCATTACAAAGTTGCTCTCTTTTTGTCCTTTACTTTTCATTTAGGACTCAGAAAGAAGTGTCAAAAAAAGGAAATTGTGAAGGGAAACTCTTCGGCCCTTCTCTGAACTGAAATTAAAGGGAAGTTTCACAAATGACAAATCACTGGTACATAATTCGATGATGCTGCCAATTATTTGTTCACATTGTGAACCACTCAGAAAACACCCCGCGATGCTGCATACAGATAAACCAGAATTTTAGCTAGAATGAATGCATTACTCCCAATCAAGCCATGCTACCTTTTTTCTTGACAAAACATAATATATTTTTAAATAGGGATTATAGCTTAAGCAGGGTACTTTTCCCTAACATCTGCATAGAGGTGTCTCTTTTGGGATAAGATCTTGTTTATAAATGGGGCAGGCATTCTTAGCAGGCAGGAACAAAGAAAAACGTTTTTATTAGCAGCAGGAACCACATGAACAGCTTTGACCTCGATTTAGGATTTAGCTTATCATTTCACACAGAGGCTTGCATCAAGAATTTGACACTGGTGCCCTTTTCTAATTTGTAAAGCAAACTAAAGGGAAAATAATGGAGTACGGATAAGTGCTGTTCATGAACCACTGAGCAGGCTCTATTCCATTCTGTCCGAATTACTCCACAATCAGTCAGAAATCTCACGACAGACTAGGTTGTCTTTTTGTTGTTTTTATTCCTCTAGGGAAAAAAAAAAAAAGGCAAATTAAACCACCAGGCCTGTCTGTCCCTATCCTGCTGGCGATGAGGACTAATGTGGAATCGGCATTCCTCGCACTCATTGCTGCATCCATGGAGTAAAGTGCTGCTGGGGCATGGGGAGAATATTTGCCTGTGAATATTAGAGACATGGTCGTGTGATCGCAGAGCAACCTAAGGTTAGGTCTTAAGCGTGGTAAAGCGCTGACAGCTTTGCTCCAATTGGCTCCATGACATTCCCCTCTCAGCTGTGATCCTAATGGCTTGAGATTGGCTGAATTCTTCTAGCCCCAGCAATTAGTTTTCATTTTCTAGAACTCAGATCAGTTGAAGTGTTATTTTTTGCACACAGAGGGCGCGTTGGAGCTGGGGCTTAACCAGCCCAAATGTGCTCACTGTGTGAATCGCCTTTCATGCAATGCCACAGTGACCAATGTCCCCTGTGCTGACTCAGCCGGGTTTTTGTCCCTGACATCAACAACAACAACAAAAAAAGCTACACAAATTGCATTAGGTTTTCCTGCTCAGAAGAGCTGTGCAAGAACAAAAACATACAAATTATCTTAGCAGATACATGGTATCAACATCTCAGCCAGAGAGAATTTTAGTCTTTCTCTTCAACTGAAAGACAGCACAAGGCAAGCCCTAATTGTGTTATTAGTTTCCACACCTAGAGATGATACCACCCATCTACACACCAATATCTTGTTCCTATGTGTCACAGCAGCATCACAAATTAAAATTTCTTTGCAGCCACATTTCAATGGGCAGCCTTTCCCCAGTCCTGTACTCTCCTGGCAGCGACCACTGAGAAATAAGGATGAATTTTCTAAACAAAGACATACATCTGCATTGCTCAAAGTAATATATAGATACATAAAATACGGGAACTGCTGAGTGGCTTTTCCTCAGATTACTGAGAAGCACGTATTTCCTCCATATATTTCATAACACCAGGCACATGGCCCCAGTGCAGTGAGTTATGGAAGGGTTTGCTATATGTGATTGTATGGAGAACAGCAGGACTAAGGGCTCCCTCTACTTTCAGCCTGTGTTTCCCTGGTACGAGGGAAGAGCAAAGGGTGCACAATGTATCTCTTTGAATCAATTTGTGCATATACAGAAAACACATGAAAACACACAAACCACCATCTGTTGACATGGTTTTGTATCATCCCTGGGAAGAGGAAGCATGAGGAGAGAGGTTTAGGCTCTGACTGTCATTAGGGAAATCTGGATATAGACAGGAGGAGAAAGTAAAGAAGCCAAAGCTGAGTAGGGTGGAGATCTAGAGGAGAGAGAAATACAAATATAAATGAGTGAATAAGGGAAAAAATTACATTATCACTGTCTTCTGTCTCAGTCTGCCTCACAGTTTCCTGTCCAGTTCTGCTGAGCTGCTTGGTGTTCAACACCCTTGCAGATCTCATGCTTCCCTGTCATGCTTCCTTGGAAAGTATCTGGAAACATGAGTGCAACATGCCTTTCATGCCCTGGATGTGCCAGTCTCTTGCCTGCAAGCATAGTGGTAAACATCCATCTTCACTTCTGAAGTCCAGCTCTCTCTGCTGATTTGACTGTTAATTTTTCAAGAGAGTTATGCTCTCTTTTTTCTACTTGTGATACATAACGTTTTGGAAGTAATGTCTGTGACAAGCCATCATCATGACTACTTTTGAAGCATATTTGGAGCACTGTGAGAATAAAGTTGCATTGTTCACAGACCTGAGCAAACTGAGATTGTGTCACTGGCAACAGCTTAAAGTGCTTTTGAAGACAAAGCAACACACTTTAAACTAAGTGACATACAGTTAAATCTAGCCCTTGTCCTTGGCTCAACATTAGTATTAAGAAGGTTTGCTCAGGGAGTTCCTCACAAGCATAGGATCAGTGTGACAGGAAGATGAAGAATCCTTTGTAGGGAAAACCGTAGCTTGCAGACATCAACCAGGAGTGCAGAAAGAGAAGACACAATTGGAGAGTGACTGAAACTTGGCAAGTTCAAAAAGCCTACTTCATAATTTAATGCGCAAACAGCACACAGGTGAAGACATAAAATAAACATGGGTTTTGCAGTGACAGTCTGCCATATCCATGTCCTGGCAATGGCTGAAGAATCCTGTACAATATGAATCAGGGATGACAGAGAAAGTCTGAGTCCTTGGCCCACCAGGCTTGTCTCATGGCAGCAAGTGAGACCACCATGGTGTGGTGCTGCGGGGCTGTGACAGGAGGCTGTGGCTGGTGATACTTTATCTGTATGTCTCCCATCCCCAGAAGTAGCTGAAATACCATTTGTGTTTCCAGGCCTTTTCAGAGCCCTTCTCCAAGGTTACTTTAAATGTACTCAGCAAAGATAACTTAATCTGCAGCTAGATGAGGGAAAGGATCAGAAAATGCTCCCAGCCATTTTGGTGTGTCTGTGAAATGACCCTCTTGATCTGATTCCTCTTGACTCATCGCTTTCCTGCTATCGTGTCTGCTGACAAGCTCTGGTAGACAGGACTGAGTCTCACTGCAGGAAAAATAGGGGAAAAACCATGGCTCAGCAAGTTTTGCCTGGAATGGTAAAAACAAGTGATAAATTAATTCATTGCAAGCAATGCAAGTCTGTGCTTAACAAACTGCCCCTTCCTGAAGTTGGAAAAGGTACCTGTGCCAGCACTTTCTCCTCCACCTGCCAGCACTGCTGACCATAAAGGTGATATTCCTGCTGCAGTAGCTCTTTCCCATTGACCCCTAACACTTAATCTTCATTCTGCAGTGGATAGGAGTTCATTTTACAATTGAGCATGTCAGGGTAAACAGCAGAGGTGTATTTCTAGTATCCAGGTTGGGAACGGAGCAGTGGGCAGGGGCAGTGTGTCTCAGCAGCATGACTGCAGCCTACGGCCATGACTGGGGAATTCAGGCAGTAGAGAGCCATATGCTCACAGCTCACCTGGGCATTATGTCAAGTGGCTATATCTTGTAGGCTGTAGAATCAGGCACCTCCAGAGGATGGCTGAAGCCCCTGCACAGAACCACTGCCTGGAGGGTCTTAAACCTCATTGTCTACCCATGGGGAAACCCGTTTCCAAAACAGACACCTAAATATAAAGCCCAGACATAGCATGAATATCCCTAAGATTACCTTTAGATTTGTGTCTTCTCAAAAATTGTTAGTAGGAAGACTAAAAATATATGTGTGTGTGTGTACATCTATATATATATATAATTTTATTTTTATTTTAAAATACATGATGCTTTGACTTGTATTGTTTTGAGGTGATGATAGATACCCAAATTTCCCAAAAGAAAATCTGTTGGGAAAAATGCAGAAACATTCTGGCAGAATGGAGAATTTATAACCAATTATCTGTGTTAAATAGGTTGATATCTTCCGCACTTCTTCACATGCAATCCCATTGCTGAACTTCTAGTACAGCTGCAAACAGTACCAGTTCTTTAACTCCTTGTGCCTGTTATATGAAAAAACAATCTAAGAAAATATTTGCTGAAATAATTCAGGACCATGTCAGACCAGGAGTGATTTTCCTAGAGGGCATTTCTCATTCCACTTAGACCTTGATAGGCTACGGAAATACCTGAGTAGTATGTTTTCTGGCTCAGCACATTTTCAAAAAACCCCTCAGTTATGCTTTATTTAAAAATCTGCATTAGCTTTAAAAACCTTACTGGATGGCCTAGTTTTCTGTGGAATTATAAAAAAACCAAAGTTGTGCCTTCGGCAGAATGACCTTATTCTTTGCATTCTTATTCCCTGCAGCTCTTATGATTTTTCCTGCTGGGATATGTTGAATTGTGTTCCTCATCAGTCAGTGGATAAAGTAGGGAACTGGGTGTGCAAGCAGTAGCCATGTGGGAGACTGAATCTTTCCAAGATATAAGCTCCCATTAGTGGGCACATGGTCTTTCTCACCCATCTGACTTCATCTGTCTGATTTTCTCACCAACTTGAGCATAAGCAGGAATGTGTGCCCTGGTAGCTGCACAGTCTGGGAGGTGCATGTTCTGCCTAGGTCTTCTCCTTCCTAGGTGACTATTTCTAGTCATTAGGCAAATACGTCAAGGATGGCCATCAATACCATCAGCTGTAAAATAAAATATGCTAGAGATAACAAAGGTGAGAAAATGGGAGCTGCCTCCTACCATCTCAGGACTCTGCTAGAGAGGACTATCCAGTCTACACAGCCCCCTCTCCTGCATACTGAGGTCTTTTGTCCATGGGACTCAAAGTCTCATGGAAAAAGAGATGGACCATGGAGCTACAGAGCTTTTGCAAGGTGCCTGGCTTTTACTCCCTCCCATTGCTTCACTTTGTATGGGTGATTAAATATTCATTGGACCAGGGAGAGTAAAGCAAGAGATTGAGTCTATTGCCCAGTTGTTCAGGTGCTCACCTGGGATGCACAAGATGCAGGGTCAAGTCCTTTCTCCAAAGATGATTTAATTATTTATACAAAGTGGAACAGCTCCAGCAAGAAGGATGTACATGCCGGCAAGCCTGATGACCCTCTCTTGCTCTGCACAAAACTTCTTTCCTTTTAGCTGTGCATGTTTTCTCCTTGCCATGTAAATGTTTCCTGTTTGCATTTTGACTTGTTAACATCTTGTTCTTGCTCCATAAACCAGGGCTGGCTTGGACACTGCTCCATGGCAGGATTCATGGCTGAGGCTCATGGCTGAGGGAGGCACAGCGCCTTGCCCACCAGTGACTCATTTTTCATAAGTGTCAAGGATTGGCCTTTTACTGAGCCGAGTACCCACCTCACTTCCTGGCACCTCAGCAATCTTCCCCATCTACACAGTGGAGGAAGCCCCAGAAACTGGAGTGAGTGCCAGGCTCTGAGAGGCAGGAGGGAACATGAATTTCTGCAGGGTTTTCCAGAGCTCACAGGGGCTGCTGTGAACAGAGGGGCAGTGAAAATGGTGAACTTCCCTGATAAGAAAGAAACCTGTAAAATTTTCTCATCTCGTTTGTCTCTTCTGAAGTATTTTAATGTGGATCATTTATTTTACTCCCCTAATGTCAGTGCTGCTACTGTTATTTTTTCTCCTGACTGACACCATTAACTGAAATGGAAAATTAATGTTTTCCCTTTCAAGGGCTGGTGGGAATGAACTGTGTTGTGTTATACTCAACACACAAATGATCTTAATTTCAGTAGCATCCCACAGACTTTAAAAGTGTCAGGATTAAGGCAGAGATTAAATAACCTAGCCTGCTTTACAGGAAGGATATTTGAACACCCAGCTACTAACACAGTCAGTTTTCCCTGGCACATTGAAATTGAGTATGCTACCTTCAGCTCATTGAATGGTTTCCATTGTGTTCTGCAGTGAACTTCATTAGGTAAAAACACAAAGATACCAGTATGGTGTTTGAATTTACACTCACAGTTGTAACAGTGATGTGAAATTATTCAATTCCTCAATTCACACATTTAGTTTGTTCTGCTACTGTCTTTTTTTCAGTGTTCACAAAGGAGAAGTTCTCATAAGGACAGTTACTGAGCGCAATAAAATACAATTCTTTACAATTATTACTTTTTAAAAACAAAGCCAAACAAAACAAGATTTAAAAAATAACTATTATAAAATACATAGTGCTTATACTTGCTATCAAAATCTGATTCTG
>JAWWMO010000138.1:63647221-63672102 GCA_035047845.1 Dendrocincla fuliginosa | reverse complement strand
CTTGCTATCAAAATCTGATTCTGTTGGTTTTGACTAATGGCTTGCACACTCAACAGAGATGGCATTGTTTATTTTCTTACCCAAGTTTACATTTATTATTACTGCTAAGTTTTGTGTTAGCACACGCTGTTTTAAATTAAATGAATATCCAAATATTGTTCTGAAGTTGCTAATGGTACCATATGTATTGCATTTGCTTGCATGCTATTTACAGAAAAACTCTTAATTGTACTAGCATCGCCTGAGGATATTTTTGTGGTAAGCAATTAGGATTCATTTTCCTGTTCATGTAGAAAATCACTTCATGAAAACACTGGAATATAATAACTTTTGCCCAATTTATACATTCTTGCTTTGATAATTTGTATTAAGGGAAAAGAGAACTATTGTTTAAAATCTGAGTATCTCAATAAGCTTTTAATGGTTATTTCTAACTGAATAGTTCCTTTCCTATTCATAAAACAAGGAACGTAACAAAATTTAAACATTTACTTCTAAACTTAACCAGTGAGTCTATCTGTCCTCTGGTTTCACTGCTGAGAAGTCCACAAAAGGGGTAAAATAGGCAACAGAAACCTAAAAGTTGGCTGAACAATTTACCATCAGGGAAAAAAAAATGAACAACCCCCTGAGTGCATCTAATATTTAGAGAAAACTGAAGGTGAAAGCCTTCATTGTCAGAAGGCAGGTGAATCACAGACTGACCTGGCAGTGAGTCACATCTGTGCCTCAGCACAGCCACCCACACCCACCCTTCTTTTCGTGGGGGTCAACACTCCAGATGCTGCATGAAACTGTGGGGCTAGTGGGAGGCAGAAAAGGGTCCTTGTTCCTCGCCAGGGCTGGACCCATCCCTGGGCCTGCAGTGACAGAGGAGGATGAGGCTGAGAGCAGCTCAGTCAGTCCCACACTTCAACATTGTTTGGGAGTGATTTGTTCTTCATGACAGGGTCAAGCTGCTGTGAAAAGGTTAAACAAACGGGCTTTGTAAGCTCCTTTTAGGGGAAAGCTGGTCAGAAGGCCCCTTTAATCAACAATCCCCTTCAGCCCTGGGAAAAGGCACCAGCCAGACTCACTTGCACGGCTGTGGGAAGCCGGGGTGAGGGTGGGGTGGAGGCTCCCTGCCCTCCTGAAGCCGCCTTCGGCTGGAGAAATGGAAATCCTGAAAGGGAAGGTGTTTGACTGGAAGTGCTGTTGTGCCTCCTCCTGTGCTGAGGTGATGCCGCAGAGGAGGAGGAAAAGGAGGCGGGGGAGGAGGAAGACATTCCTCTGGGGCCAGTGTCTAGCCCAGCATCCCTAATGCTGTCTGCACCCATCCTGTCAGGAGGGTAATGAGGGGAAAGTTCCCAGACTAAAATTAAAAGCACCTCGGTCTTTGGCGGGGGCTCGGAGGAGGCTTGTCATAGCCGCCTCCACCTTCCCTCCGCCGTGGCTGCAGGTCTGGCGCTCTGCTGGGAGAGGATCTCCCGTGGGTCAACCCCTGCAGACAGCAGCTTTTAGTTCAGGCTCTGTCCTATTTTGAGGTGAATTTGTATGAGGTGAAATTGTGTACTGCAATACACATCTGAACTGCACCTTCTCGGAGCTGCCTTAGGGCAGGGATGGTTTCTCCCGACGCTTTATTCACAGGGCGGTTTAGTAACTACTACTGGCTCTGCTCCACTCCCAGAAGAGTGGCAGCAGCCGAGGGTGACTTTGTCTCCAGTCATGAGTGGTGAAAGCAGTACGACATGGCAGTGAGGCTCCTTGGCCAAATGTAATATACGGAAAGGGTGAAGAGACACGTGGCAAGAGCTGAGCTGGGCAGCAAGGATCCTGTGACACTCCTCTCTCTGTCCTCAGAGCTACCCTGCCCTTCATAGCTGAGTCATTTGTTAAATTGGGCCCTTGTCTCCTGCCTGCTTGTCCCGACTAAGCATCCTCCTTCTCCACACTCCATCCCCAAGACGTAGCTGTGAAGTGCCCAGCATCCACACACAGACATGGGCTTTGACTCCAGGAGCAACATTTGCGGGAAAGCCCAGGGGCTGTTATGAGCAAACCCTGCCATCTTCCGGTGCCAATTCCAGCCATGCCAGAACCATGTCTCTGCCTGCTTCCTCTTTTACTTAAGTCCTTACATCCCTCAGCTTGTTCTCTTCAGCTGCTTTCTTTCAAGCTGATTTGGTACTGATTTTCCACAGCGAGCCCAAGCTTATTTTTGACTACTTCTCTTCAACCTGCCACTGTTTCATCCTCCTCTCCTTACTGCATCCACCCTCCTAATTTGTTTTTCCTCTCTCTGCCTCACTGTCCACCTGTTCCAGCACCTTCTGCTTCATGTACACTCACCACCTTACACTGCAGGCAAATAGAAAATAGGAAAAGTTCCCACCTCCCTCCTGTTTATTTTCATGCATCTTTGGAGGCACACTAATTGCTTGTATGAGCACTCCTCATCTATTCCAGTGCAAAATAAATAAGTGTGGTCAAAAAATGAATCTGCTGCCCCTCAGTTGCCATGAAAGGGACCTCTGTGGCCGAAATTTAGGGAACAGTACTGTACTTCCTGCTTTGAATTCTTGTTCAAGTAATTCTCTTGATGATTGAAATAAAAATGCAGGTTTTCTTCCTCTTATTTGGTTGATCCTGCATCCTTTCTGCACCACTGAGGCCATTTCTCAGAGAGTATTTCAGTATCAAAGACCTGGATCACAATTATTCAAATAAAACAATGAAGGGGAGAAAGGAAAGCTTAATACTTCCATTCAGTAATATAGATAGTGCGCTTAATAGCCTTGATGTGAACTTAACAGCCTAATCACCTTCTGTGCCACTCTGATCTCTGACTGCCATACAGCTCATGCTGAAATAGCCATCATGTTTCACAAAGAAGGAACAGATTTAGTGAAAGGCCAGTCTTGCAATACTTCTTCAAAATATAGCAAAATGGGCATGGTAGTGCCTGCCAGCTAAGGACCTGGTACTGAGCTACTGAAGCCAGCAGTGCCTCTGCCAGTGGATTGGGCTTGAATTAAGGGCCTGAATTCCAGATGAATCAACATATTTCTACCACCACAGTCAGTCTTCAGCTGAATTTAATCTCCATCCTGCATCAGCTGTCAGCCAGCTGAATAGTTGCCTTGCCTGCAGGGATGATAGCTTTGTAGCAATGAAACACTGAAAGAGAAGTCAAGGAGTCATCCAATCACCCGGGCCACTCTCCCACCATTCCATGCCCAGCATTAAAATTAAGTAAGTCACTTTAGATAATAGATTATAGATATTTCTTCTAATCCACAGTTCCGTAGCAGAAGTCCTGGACAACAGAAAACTGTTGTTCCCCCACTCTTTTTTCCTTCTCTTTTTTCCAGTTTATTTAAATAGAGACACATCTTTCACCCCTTGTGTTTTCCAGATTTCCGTTATCCTGTAGACTCTTTCCTGTTGATCGTTATGAGGGCAGCCAAGCTTCCTAGCTCTGCAAGCAGCATGTCAAAATGCCATTAGGCTGGGGGCTGTGAGGCACGTACCTTGGAAAAATGAGCAGGGAGGGAACCAGTGCTCTGGAAATGAGTTGCATTGCAAAAAGGATGTGGTTCCTGTGAATAGTGGTTCTGAAGAAGACATGGAATCCCTACAAAAATCTGAAAATCTGGGGCAGCTATTCCCCAGAGTGACTCGTGTGTGCAATCACACCACAGCTCAAGACACCTTGTTTTCTCTATATTGGGAATTTAGATTATTCAGGAGCCCCCAGGCAAGTAAAGACTGATTTGATATGGCCAAGGTAGGAGAGATGCACTTGAACTGTTCAAGAGCAAGTGTGTGGCCAATCCTGCTTAGCATCTGCATATCAAATCTCTTATAAGAGCAGGAAAGTCTCTTAAAAGAAAGATATATTATTTCATGGCCAGAAATAATGTTGCCACACACATCATGAAGACACTTTCATCCAGATGAGAGATACAAATGTTTTTGCATTAAGTTTAATTTTCTTTTCCTCATCAAAAAGATGCAGATACCACAAACATGCAGTTCTAGTAGTGGGGCATGGAAATGGTCCTGTAAATTATCCATAATTACTTATAGGATCAGATCTGAATTAACTCAGCTTGATGTTCAAACCTAGACCCTGACAACATGTGGTTTGCGTTTTGGAGTACCAAAGTCTGGGCAATGAGTTCAGTATTCTGTGATTTTTTCACGTGTTCTTAATACTAATTGCTTGTAGGTCTGACTTTCCCAAAACATGATCATAAAGAACAAATTTGCAAAGTTAATTTCAGCATTTCCTCACTCTGAAGAACTTTGTAGGTAAGTGATATTAATGAGATCTCAAGCAACCAAAACTGATTTCAGAGGCTTAAATATCTTACAGAACTGGAAAAATTCCAAAATGCAAAGCTCCAAGATGTTCAGAGTATGTACAGATTCATCTCCCCAACATTAAGGTCCATTAACAACATACCACGTTGTCAGAGAACAAACAGCTGTTACAGCCTACCTGAAAAGTGACCTTTGGTTTGTATCTCACAAAGCTGTGCAAGCACAAACAATGTTAATCTTTGGCAATGATGACATTCTAGATTTGGCACAAAAGAGTCAGTTTAACATCTCTTTTCTGCAGAAATTAGGTCCTTGTTTTCTATGGGGCAGGAAATTCTGTCAGCAATATACTAATATGACTTCTGAGATCTCTGGCAAATGCCAGCTCAGGATAATATCTTACAGACAGACTTCTGAAGACTCCCAAAAGGGCAAAAGACACCTCACTTCCAAGAACAGGAGGATTTGGTATATGCTGTATTATGGTCATCCTTTATACATTTTATTTAAACCTGGTGTTTTTTTTAAATATACTGCCAATGTGACAATATTATGTGAGAGAACACAGTTCAGAAACAGACACCAGCATTTTCTGGGTAAGAAGAAATAAAAAATTCAGAGGAGTGATGTCAAAGTCAGTGATAGCAGAGTAAATTGGGTAAAACCAAAACATGGGGTAGTAGCAAACATGCTTGGCTGGAGAAGGGCTCTGCAGAGCCCTGTTGATGATGAAGAGAGAATGTGTAGGTGCAGAAGTGAGAGGAGAAAATCTGCTCAAATTGTGTGTGCAGCAAGTCAGCTGTGATTGGCATTTCATAGGGAGTTCTGTGCCCATACTCAAAGGCTTTATCACAGCTCACAGGGAGCAGGGCACTTCTCTGTGGGATTTTTCTCAGAGAAACATGCTTGTTCTGTTATTGATTTTTACAAGAACAAAAGCAGGTAGGAGTTTCCTGCATTCTGGATCTGAGCAAGGCTCTAGAACAAGGAGAGGACTGAGGATGTGTGTACTAGAGAAGCATCAAAACTCATTTTAAAATATCTTCACCTTTGTAGAGTCAAACCTGGAAAAGATTAGGGAACACCAGGAGGCAGGGGCTCCCTACATGACGCCTGTGTAGCTGGGTATTTATCTTTCATCTTGTATAGTCATCTATTTTTTGTGTATTGAGACTAGTACCTGTTTGGTTTAGTCCCAGGGAGTGCTAGCAAAAAAAAAAACCAAACCAAAAAACAAAACAAAAACAACAAAAAAACCCAACCAAACAAAAAAAATTAAATATTATAAGATCTTTATTTGAACGAAACTAAATACTGTGGAAATGTTCTCTTTTTCCATTTCCACTTTCCAAACAGCCAATAAAGACAGAAACACCTCTAAAAATAACTTTTAAAGGCAAGCAAAAAAAAAAAAAAAAAAAAAAACAAACTAAAAACCTCTGCTTTGGGATAAAGCTAAAGGGGAGAAGAGAGAAGAATTTTCCTGAAGTAAAATTAGTGGGAAGATTCATCTTCGGGAGTGCTCTGTGAGGACACCCTCACCGGGCACCCGCGTTCACCTTTAAAGAGTGTCATCGTTTTACTGAGGGGCGAGGGAAAGCGATCAAATGAACAATCCCCGGCGCGTCCAAACTCGGTTGTTCTTCACCCCGAAGCCGCGGCCCGGGTGCCGCACCCCGTCTGGGACGTGGGGCCGCCGGGGCGGGTGTACCCCGGACGGGAGAGCTACGGGGAGCGACCCGCCTGCCCTACGGGCGCTGGGAACTGAACGAATTCCCCTCGCAGCTGGGAAGAGAAGCTGCTTTGGGTGGGCAGAAATTTAGTGCCCTGTCTCCCAGCCTTCTCTGCCTTTCCGCTGAGGACCCTCGCCGCTCAGGGCTGCGTTGCTCCCATTTTGCCAGGAGCTGCTTCCCAAAGGTTTCGGGAGGGCTGCGAGCCCCTCACTGCTTCTTCCTAAGGGAGGCTGTGAAACCTGGGCTCCAGGGCTGAGAGGGTCTGCCAAAACGAAATCAACTTGAAAAATGGGTTTCTCTCATAAACAAATATAAACAGAGTAAAAACCAGACAAAATTAGATAAAATAAAAAATAAAATAATATAAAATAATTTGCCTATCTTTTATATCAGGAGTGGAAAGAGGCTCGGGGCACAGCCTCCCAGACCCCCGGTGCCACTGGAGGCATGGTGCGAGGTGGAGCAGGAGGCGCTCCGAGGCCTCTTATGGGGCCGGACTATCGGGGGCGTCTTCGGAATCTGCCCTGCCCCAGGTCGGCAGCTCCGCTCGTGGTGGGGATGGACACGGCCCGTCGGGATGCAGCCGTGGGAACCCCCTCTCTGCCCCCGAGCGTGGCCGGGAGCTGGCCCCAAGCTTGGAGACGAGACCGCAGGACCTGCGGAACCTGCGCCGCCCGTACGAACTGGGCCGGACCGACGGGCCGGAGAGAGACCCGGGTAGCAGCCCGGGGATGGGCTGAGCATCAGCCTGAGGTCGTGGGGCCGCGGGGGGCTTTGCGTTGTCTCTCTACCCCCGGCCGGCCCCTCCAGCGTGCCTCGGTGCTTTCTCACCCTTCCCCTTCCTCCCCTCCCTGCCAGTACCGCAGCTTCTTCCATCTCCTTAAATTAACACACAAAGGCGACCTCTCGCCCAGAAGTAGGGCAGAAGATTTTTGTCACTGGCTGTAAGACATCGAAAAGCCCCTTTATTATGAACAGCCGAGTTCCTATCCAGGGCGGGGGGCAGTCTCGCCACCCGGCTTTGACGCTAAGCTTCATCCCTGTGCACAGCCTTTCCCCCCAGCCTCGCACCCAGGGGTCAAGGGGGCGAGACACGGCGGTATCCTGCCTTCCAAGGAACAGTTTACCCACCCTCGGACATCCCCACGGCATGGGGCTCTGCCGGAGCCCAGACTCGTTCCCATCTCACCTCATTTCCCCAGGCCAAAGCAGCGCCCCGTCCCGTGGCCGTGCGCCCCGTCCCGGCTCTCGTCCCCCGGGGCGAGTCTGCGGGCAGGAGGAGGCCAAGCAGGGGTGAAGAACAACTCCTGTTCCCTGGAGAGAAACGCAATGTATGAAGAGCCACACGTGTGGATCACACACCCACACACCCACACCGCCGCTAACACGCCGGGGGGTCCCGGTCAGGACGCCGGGACCCCGACAGGCCCCCAGCGCATCTATTTTGTCATTCATTTGGTAACACGCTGAAACCTGCATCGTGCTGCCTGCTGCAGCATTTGCTACAGACGCCGTGCAGAGGTTAACCATAATTATCATGAGAACTCTGACAAAATTATCTTCTCACTGTAAAACTGCGTGTACTGAAAATTGACAAATCCAGCAGTTTTAGTGCTGAAGAATATTTTTTTCCCAAATAAATACTTCGAAAACCTCAAGTGTCACCAAGTTGTTGGTCTATCTAATGAAATAAAGGCAGGAGAGAGTGTGCTTTCCCATCAGTGCTGCAAGGCACAGTACCCACGGTTGGAGGGATCCCACGGAGTCGGGAGAACCTGTGAAGGTAATGCTGGATGTGGACACCCTCCTTAAAGCTGAGCACTATCGTTCTCTTTGTAACGTGAGGGCAGAAAGGAGGAACTGCATCTCGTCTTTATTTATTAACTGGCAGAAACAGTTACTGTGTTTCTTAGAGACCAAACATTGCCATAAAGAACTTAAGAGTAGCTTTACAATCCACCTTGCACAGAGACAAAGGTCTCAGGGTGGGAGGTGGGGTTGAAGGGATGAGGCTCTGCCTCTCTCCACTTCGTCTTCCAGTAGCTCCAGAAAACCATACAGTGACTGAACACAGACCGGCTGTGCAGGTCTTTTCTGTTTATTTGCCTTTGGACTACAGAAAAAAAAAAGTATATCAAGGAATAAACAAACCATGCAAATGACATTTCATTAGGGGAAATAACAGTAGGTGGTTATGATGACATTATAAATGTACTGAGTATTTCTCATTGCATTTTCCTGTGATTTTAGCACTCACAAGCCGAGACTTGTTTTGTTTACATATGGAACAAAGGCAAGTGCTAGAGCCTAATAATTCATATATTTTTTTTTACTTAAATAGGTTTTGCTTCTGTTAAAAATACACATTCGAGTCAGGTAGATAACGAAATAGAATTGATCTCGAAATCTCTTTGTCTCCTTTGAAAAAACATATATTTAAAATACATTGCTTGAACATACCAATGAAAATAAAGTCAGTTTTTCTACCAAGGAGATTGGAAAAAAAATCACAATAAATGATACAAATAAACAGTATGAAACAGGTGTAATAGAGAAGTTCTTTAAAGAAAATTTAAGTGTTCATCTGAGGAAAAAATTTGATCATACAGACAAAAAGGATGCATCTGGGAGTGGGTTGGTAGTCTCACCTTGGAGTGACAGAGTAATTTTGACAACCTCAAGACTTAAAAGCAATATCCAGAGGAAAAAAATGGGAGAAGATCTGCAATTTCAGCACCAGAAAAAAAGTATTTTCAATGTGAGAAACAGCTAGGTCACTGGTAGGTAATGAATAGGTTCTAGATGTGCCTGAAGATGGTGCTGTTTAGATGGCAGAAGGAAGGGCTTGGACAGCTGCAGTAAACTGATATATTATGAAAAAAAAATAAATTATTCACTCAAAGTTCTGTAAGTGTCAAGCAGGTTACTCCAGCAGCAATTCCAAAATCTAAACAGGGGAGATGCCTTAAAAAAAAAAGGCTTAACAGACAACTTAGCTGTTGAATAATTTCACTGTGATAAAACAGTTTCTGGTAAGGAGAAAATTCAGACCCTGATACACATCAGCAGATCTCACTCTCCCACTCCAGCATGGACAAGGTCCTTCTGCTCACCCTCCTGACACCCCACCCTGCATATAGGCTCTAAAAACTTTCATCTGTGCATCAGACATTCTAAGGAAAGGAGAAGTTGAAGGGAAGTACTGCTGCCTGATTTTTATTCAACAGATGGTAAAGGAATTTAAAGTGGAATTTCCCACTATGTACAAGATTTAATGTTATTACACTTGATTTTAATGTGAATGCAAAGTGACCTGCTATAGTTTACAACAGTCAATTCTAGTCTCTTGGCCAGACTGTTGAACAGATTTTTTCTGATGGTTTTTATAAGGTAATTTTTAAAAGGGCACTAGGAACTGCACTAGTACATTCAAAAAGAAATGCACTGACATATGTAAGACACTTTTCTGCAATTAACAATAAATAATCTGAAAGGAAAGCTAGGTTTCTGGCAAAATACAGCTCTTGCAGAATTTATGCTTTCTCTTAAATTGCACAACATTTTTTAACACCATACGCCAATCTGGAAATCTTAAGCATAATAATTAGCTCCAAGTTTTTGGAACACTTCATAAGGCCTGGATTAATCCCAACTGTATTATCTGGTGTCAGTTACTGTAAATTGGAGATGTAGCATAGGACTTACCAGCCAGTGAATTGTGCAATAATGACCAGATGCCATAGGCTATTCTTGTGTATATATTCTACCTATAACTGGTGCTAGATCCAATTAAGGGGAAAGTCATATTTGCTCCTGATAGAAAGCAAAGAACACTGCATTTTGCATAAAACAATGTCTCCCAAAGGTCAGGCTTTAATTCAACGCCCTGCTGAGCCATTGTACTGTAATACGTGTTGCTTTTTAGAACTTCAAATTTACTTCTTTCCAGAAAATATTATTCCAGAACCATCTAATGACCAGCCATAGTACCTCAATAGCTTGTAGGATCGAAGTCTTGAGTGGAAGTGCAACCTTGGCATGGATTAAGGCATAGGAAGCCCTTCTTGCAATCTATTGCTCTCTCCCATGCTCCTTCACTGTAGCGGCTTTGGCTTTGTGTCCCCCATCAGTGTGTGGCTGCCCTTCGTGAAGAAGTCCTGAGAGCCGGGTCAGCATTCTACATTAGTCTTGCAGTGAAGTCTCCACTTCAAAGATGTCAAGAGCATCTCATTGTCTTCTGCTAATTTCATTACCTTTCTTAGTTTTGCCCCAGAACCAAGTTAAAGGTGGACTAAGTATCCCTGGAAGGACAGCTAATGCAATTGAATTGCTCTATGATACTTGTTTTCCTTCTTGGTCCATAGCAGGAGAATGAGCCCTCGATCCCTTACTCAAGGGAGCTTCTGACCATAGGGCTTACATCCAGCAGACAGAATCAAATACTCAAATACAAAGTGAATAATTGCTTATGATTTGATGAATCACTTTGTTTTTCAGTGTGTCCTCTGTAAACAAACAAAAAAAAAAAAAAGAAAAAGTAAAAACCCCCACACTAGACTTTAATGATGCCATTTGTCTCACTGTCTTTGCTAGAGCTGTGTTGCTTGAGCCATGTAGGATTAAAAGGTCCTGCTCCATCATCATGTGAGTCTCCCAAAGGTCCTGGGTCATACTTGAAGTCCTGTGTAAATATCTTGGATGCCTTTGGGAATATCAAAGCACACTAAGTAGCTACATTCAAGCAATCTAACTATGTTCTGGACACGTGTATCTTAGCCAGTCCCCATGAACTCTCCTCACAGTCAGTGGAGGGTGTTTGGCACTTTCAGGGTGCAGTGCCTCTGAAAAATGTGGCCTGTGAATGAGACAGACCATGTTCTATGTTTATAAGTTTCTGTGCATGTTAGGATGCCTAGGCTAGCTGTAAATGGCTAAATTATAGATGATTTCCACTCCAAATAATCCAGATTCTCTCTTTCTGCTTTATGTAGTAATAAAAATGGAAGTGATGCTGGTGGACCCAGAACATCTGTGTTTCTCATTCTCCAAAACCCTCACAGATTTGGGTTGGGAAGGAGAAAATAGCTTGTTCAAAGAAGTCATAAGAATGCTTCCTAAGAATGTAATGATGTTTCCAAGGCATTAAAATGGCAGGGAGGGGCTAAGAAAAAGTTAAGGGGGAGCAATAAACTCATTCTTTCAAAAGAAGAACCTTGACAAGGTTGTCCATATAGAGCAGCTTGTTGTTTGTTGTGGTGGGGTTTCTCTTTCAGTCCCAAGGCTAAGCAGCCATAAGACCGAGTCCCATATAAGGACGATGGTGTATACATGAAGCTCAGTTTTCAGGCAGTGGTGAAACAAGGCAAGCTGAATATTTATTAGTCCAAGGTCATCTTAGGCAGGGTCAGAACTTGAACAGAGGATTGCCCTGTGTTGGTCTGACTTTACAAATTATTTCTCTCCATCTTTCTAGGGATACATGGGTTTGGCAATTTACCATGTTTTCCAGCTAGATATGAAATTTGAAGCAGAGTTTATGGATACTTCTGTAAGGTTTTTCTGGGTTTTATTTTTTTCTTTTTTTTTTTTTTTCCAAGTAGACAGAAAGACTATGTGGCTAATGAAAAAAATCAACACTTGGAAACACTGCTCTTTGAATTCAGTTATTAACTGCTAAATCATTTTTAAAGCAGGTCTGCTTCCTATTTTTTCCATTTCCAAATATAAAATGTGTCACTATTTTGTCTAGTGTGTTGTTAGATCAATATCCGAATAATTAAATGCAGCAGGACAATGAACAGTTTAATTAGCCTTGAGGTTTTCAGAGTATTAGCTATTAAAACTAAGTAGGAAAATTGGCTTCCTCTGAAACCTTTTATTTATAAATTGCAACTTGGCAAAAGTACAGATCTAAGTTTAGTGTACATTTGGATTGTGCAATACAGAACTGACAGAAGTAAATCTTAATCCACCTAGAACCCAGCAGTCATTTTTGTCTGAGATGGGTTGCACACACTTCACTCTCACACCTGGGAGCATCCTGTTGGGTTCTGCAGCACCAGAACCATTTTGAAGCTGTTTTTCACCACAGACCTCACCTGTGCTTCACTTTGAGTAAACTTTTAGTAAGGGAAATGAGAAACATGCATCCCTCGGTTCGGGCTGAGAGAGCCCTTTGCAGAGGTCTGTGCTTGGCCAGGGCAGCGATGTGGCCTCGAGGTGGCACTGTGAAAAGGGCCATTTGGTCTTCAGTTACACTGACTCCTGCCCTGGTGTTTAAGCAATTAAAAAAAGGTATCTACATGCCATATCTACAGTCAAAGGTTAGCGAAGATGTTCTTCTATGTCATCTTATTTTCACATGTGTTTCACTTTGATTTTATTTTCTTTTATGCCTCTAAATACAAGAACACATTTTGAAAGAAGATTAAAAGAGGAAATTAAAGCACGGAAGAAAGAAATATTTTAATCTCTTTTTAAATGAGTGCAGAGTCACCAGACACTTTTCTTATTTATTTAATTTTCACAAGGAAAATATGCAAAATGCTGATTCCTGCTAGCAAAAAATATTTTCTCATGTATTGCCTCACAAGTGCACTATTTCATACCGAGGAAGTCTGGCTAAATGTGCACATGGAAGAAACATCAGATAAGACTGCAGAATAGAAATAAGTTCAAAACAAAGACCATGTGGCCTATGGGCAAAATAACTATCTTGGAATAGGTCAGATCCAGAAGATTCCCAGCTCAATGAAAGACACAGTTTTATAATCACTTTCCTCAGATTTCATCCAGACCCAAATTAAGACAACCTTAAGATTTTTATAACTCTTTTCTTAATCATGCTGATTATGGTAGAATTTTAAATAAACTGTGTCTACATATCAAAGTAAATTTCTGATTAGGTACAGATACAATCTTTAGAACTTAGTAGCATTTGAAAAATTCATAGTAACAAACTAATCTAGAATATTAATCCGAATTTAAATTGAACTTAAAGAATCTATAAGTCCTCATTATGTGTCAAAAAGGCTCCCAAAGTTCTCTAAATAACACTGAGGGATCAGCAAGATGCAAGTACTGCTTAAATCCTTACTAATCCTTCTCATGCATCATGCAAACTGTAGATTTGGTCCTTATGGAAAAAAGTAGCTCAGATTCCCCAGATTCAGATTTCTCAAGAATAAACTAGATTTAAATTTGTACATTTTAAGGCTAAGATACCTTTCTTTTGAATCAGATCTCATTGGATTTTGGGGTTTTGGTTTGAGTGGGGGGGGGTTTTTGGTGGTTGTTTTTGTTTGGGTTGTTTTGGGGTTTTTTTATGTGTGGGGAGGGAGTTGTGTGTATGTGTTTGGTGTTTTTTATTTGGTTTCTGTTTGTTTGTTTGTTTTTTACACTGGCTCTAGTAGATATATGAAAAGGAAACACCTGTGTGTAGGAACACTTGGAATTTCAGCACAGGATAGAAAACAAAGACCTAACATCAGACAAGAGATGTTTGCTCTTTTTGACTCTGAATTATGATCTCTTTTTAATTCACTGCTGATAGTGGAGGTAGGTTCCCACAGGACTTCACTGATCAACATAAAGTCCAAGGAAATATTTCATTGTCCCTTCATTAATTTTTTTCTGATTTGAACATGAGATTAAGATAAACATAACCGAACATAGTTAATTTGGGATGATATAACTGTTGCTCTTAATAAAACAATTTAAATTATGAAGGAAATTAAGAGTTTCAGATAAAACAATTGGTCTTTATCCCTGTGGACTAAAAGAACAACAGATCTAAGCAAATTTAATCTACTGTGGTTTTATCCTTAAATGAACTTGATTTTTACTTCACTCTACCATGTAATAATTTGGTAAAAATTACACAAAATTTACTTTTTATTTAAAGGAATGGCTGCCATGCAGCTTTGTATGACACAATTTTGAGGCTATGTGCATACATTTGTAAGGATATGCAAAAGATGGAGTGATGAGTCAGGTCCTTATTCTGCTTCTGCTGTTCTTCACACTAAAAGGCACAGGTGGAGGAAAGGGAAAGGTTATCCCAGCCAAACAAGACAGACAAAATCATAAAATGAAGAAATAAGGTAGGCTTCATTTCAACCAGTGTCAACCAGCTAGATGTCAGGTGTTTGGTTTAATGTTAATGTCTTCTACAGTGACTTTGAAAGCACTTGCAGTAGTGATCATCCCTGCCACATAGGGGTGCACAAAGAGGGGAGATGGATTACCCTCTGCAGGTGGCCCTCTTGCCCCTCTGCACAGTAGAAGTCAAGATAAATCTGTTAGTTTGACATCTGACTTCTGTCTGGCTCCTGCCCCAAGTGGGGACCATGTGGCACTGGAAATAGGTGCTGCTTCTGGGGAGAGCCATCTTGTTTAACAGATGCATTCTCCATCCCAGCAAACCCTGTGGAGATCTGGTGGTGTTCAGGCCTTTGGTCTGACAACCAAGAAGTACTGATAAGATCTTGCTAAGTCTGACTGTCATGATTGTCAAACGTTCAGGAGACATGTGAGAGCAAAAGCTGTGCTTGGTGTCTCAGCAATTGCAAGCAGATGGTGGGCGTGTTTCTCTCTTGCTAAATGTAAGAGGACAGCTTCTTAGGCCTGACCAAGCCTGGGTAACCTGTCGGGGCTGCCAAGGGGATTGAATCCCCCTCACCCTAAGCAAGGAGCAAGGCAGGGTCAGGCGAGCTCTGCCAAAGGTGGAGACAGAGCACATCATGTTTCAGCAGCTCTGTGAAACATGGCAAACTGTTTTACCTGCTGACAGCTCTGGAGAAGAGCGATGCAAAAAGGCCCCAAGCTCCTGCTGTAGAGCGGGGCCAAAAGCCCAAAGTGCTAGCATCATTCCAGCTGCTTCCCCTCTGCTGTTTCCCTGCTGACCTGTGCAGGCAGTGAGACAGTAGATGTGAATGAGGGAAAGACTTCTTAGCTCACTGGCTTCCTTCTTGGACAAGGTAGACATAATCCATGCATTTTTGTGTGGGACCATTTGTATCTGTGAGGAAGTACCATTTCAGATCACCTGGAATAAGCTTCTGTAAACTTCCTCTTGTGCATCTCAAAAGTACAGTTGGTGTGAAGATGAAAAGTAGGTTTTTGAAAAAAAGTGGTCTGAGGTACAAGAGATATGTCAACTCTCCAACCCCAACTTGCCAAATGTTGTTCTTTGCTGCATGGAAACCTCATTTGAGCACAAGCTTGTTTGCTTATTTATTAAGTACATATGTTTTATGGAGTGTATGATTGGCAGAAAACATTCCAGCTTTTGGACCCAAGGGCAAAATCCTTCTTTCCAATCTGTACAGATGATCTTTATGCTGATATTTTGCTCTTCCTAAGGGATTTCCGTGTAGTGAGGAAAGAGAAATATCAGAGCTAAAATCCACCAGGTGTATCTGAAAGGAAAAACCTGCTTTGTTGTCGTCCTCATCACCTCCCTCAGAAAAGGAGAAATGTAAAAAGGAAAATGCAATAGAAAATATGATTGATATCACTGGTACTTACTAAACTGAGTGTTCTTTACTAAACCTGGTGGCTTTTTGCAATGAGATGATAGTTCCATCAGCTTTAGCAGGACTTCATAGCTCAACAAAAGAATGGAGATACTTCTTTCACACTTATCTTAGGCATTTTCTGTGAGAAAGAGCAACATTTTGAAAGGGTTTCCTTTCCGCTCTTTAGATGTGTGTGATCTTGGATCACCCCTCTAGTTTCTCTTCCTTTTTTTTTCACCAAGTGTAGTCATTTCCAATAAGGTTCAGGAAGGGTTTCTGCTTTTGAAGGTCCCAAATGGCTTAAATCACTCCTAGCACAAATGCACTCTCTATTGTGGAAACTGAAACCTGCCACACCATAAGGTGATCTGTATATTAGAACCAGATATCCCATCACATCTGTATTTCCAAGCAGCAAAGTGGTATGTTTTGAGTTAACCTACTTTTAGAGTGGCTCATCTGATAGAGATACAGCTATAAATACTGCTAAAGGGCTGGTGTTTGCCAGGCTTTTGCAAGGATATTGACTGGGAAGAGAAGGAAGTGTAGGCAAGAGGTACTCCCCTTTGCAAAATACACATCACCTACTCGAACTACCATAACTGCACGCCATGATGACAGGGCACTTTATCTTCCTGCTAAGGAAACTGTGATCCCTTGCCAGATGAATAACAGGGTTTTGGATTCTTCAGGCTGGATCCTTGCTGGTCACAACCTCTAGTCCTAAGTGCAAATGGTGTGACACGGCTTGGCTCTTCCACTCCAAGACAAATCTACCGGGAGCTGTCTATGGACTTTATTATCCTATAAATGCCCTGACATGGACTGGAAGGGGTCTGATGGGCCAAAAGCTGCCAGAGAGTAAGTTTACAGTGAAGACTGTGAACAAGCATTTTCCTAAGCCTGTGCTGTGATCCTGTTTACCTTGCCTATGCACACTCAGACAAGAAAGACAAATCATATGAAGTTTTTGAGCAGTACAAGAGAAGACCAAGTCATCTGTGACCTGGAACAGAGAGGCCATACCATTAGAGTGTGCTTGCTAAAGAGAGCAGTCCTACCTCCAGCTGAGTGCCTTCCCACCACAAATTCAGTCAACTTCATTTTCTCTGCAGAGCTGCTCTTCATCCCCCTGCACCATGGTATGTATTGTCATGAAGCAGCAAGGAAGTTTCCCCAACACCAGACAGCTGGAAGTAGCCATGCAAAGTGATTCACCTGACTTTTCCTCTATGACAGTCACTCCCTGAATGTGTGGACAATGTTGGCAAGAAAAACTTTATCTTTAGGAGGAAGGTAGAATGAAAGGTTAAACACAGAGGTCTCCACTTAGTTTGATTAGTCCACGTCAGTAGATGTGGGAGGAGAATTTTGCATGAGAGAAGGATGTAAAAGGAGCATTGGCACATCTTCGTCTTTAGTCAGTAGGACATAGCCCTACAACACACAATGAAGGTGTACCTTCAGCTCTCCTCTCCACTACTGTCTCCATTTAAACTGAGACTTTAAATTCCTCAGGGCAAGACATGGATTTACAAAGTGAAATATGGAAATGTTCCTGCAGCAAGTCAGCTTGTTGCTCCTATTTCAGATAACTACACCATAGATTTTATTATTCATAGCCAGAGGCTTGTGTAAATTTCTGGGTTGACTTCTCATGTCCTCACAGGGTAGAATGTGAGCAGTGGTGTTCAAGTTTCATGACGAATTACTGTGGGAACTGGCTTGAGCTATTGTAACACAACTCAAGGAGTTTGTGAAGTCAAAGGGGAATCTTATGAGAAGGAGCTGATATGGTTGGGTTTCCTGCTGAGCCCCACTGAGATCCTGGAGAAGATAGCACTTCTCAGCGCTGCTTGCCGAGAGAAAGCAAACAGAGCTTTACCACTGAGTTCACTCAGTGCTTGACCCAGCCTTCCTACTGCTTCAGGGTTTTCTAGGACTAATCAGACTTGATAACAAAATAATTCAGAACAAGCAAGTGAATGCATTTGGGGTTTCCATGGATTTACATTAGGATCTGAGTTCATTACAATATTAATTTTCACTAGGTCCAGTCCTTTCTAAAGGCATTTCAACACTACTTTCATGTTATGTCAAAATGTAATTTTTGTATACTATAATAAATATATTCATATGTATGTAACTGTATATATCTCCAGATATGTATCTCCACATATGCTGCAGCATTGCAAAACCACTTATAATCTATTACAGAACCTTTTGAAAATTACATTCATTCTCAGATTTTAATGACTCGCATAAACTCTTAACTACTCATGAAATTCTACAAAGATTATTTCTGGACTGACTCAAAAATTCATGGTTTTATATCATCAGTGAAAGGCTTTTTTTTGGGGGGGTGGGAGGGATCTGTGTGCCTTATTCAAATATGATTTGCAGAAGCATAAGTTTCACATGACAATAGAAAACACTTTCCTTGATCTAATGACAGCTTTAAAAGTTGATATGTTGTCCTCTCTTATGATAAATGACTTAAAAGTAAGTGTCAAGGAGATGCTTTCTGTTTTCGATCTACACAGACCACACTTCCTTCTTATTAATATATCTCCTAAATAGATGTGATTTTTGAATAAAGTTTGATGTAATTTCACAAGTTTTCTTGGACATTTCCCTTAGATGCAAACAATTTGAGTTATTTTATTATCAAAGTGAAAAAGCTAGTATGATTTTTACTCCAAGGTTAATGTTATTTGGGGGCTAACTTTGATCCATGCATCCATTTTCCTTTTACACAACTGTAAAAGTACAAAGGATGTTTTGTACTGTAAGTTCTTGATACTTGCTTTGATTGAATGTGGCTCCATCCTGGAATTAATCTAAAACTCCTGAGTCAATCAGATTTAAGAAGGTATGAGTTTTTACGAAATTCACTAAGCTCCAACAGTTTTTGAAGTTTGATCTAAGAATCCAATGTATCAACACGTGAGGAAGTTCATTGCAGTTCTTAACAACATTTAATGCTCCACTAAAATCATTCAAGATTGGATGAGAGAAGGAGAACAGCATTTTAAAGAATTTTTTCTTAAGAATTCCCAAGTCCTGGCAGAAAATATTCAGACTCAAACTTTGCATACATACAAACTAAAGAGGACCTTGTTAATTAAAAATTAATTTGATTTTCTTGTCTCATATAACACAAAACTCAAATGTTACATGTTATTTCAAAATTGAGACCATTACATTCTCTTGTGACAGTGCAATATTTTTTTTCCAGTTCCCTAGATCTTTTGATTTAAGCAAAATAATGAGTTAAGCGCAGTGCTTCATTTCAGGAAATCTTAATTTTCTGGGGGAAAATAGTTCCAAAAGTCTTACAGATAATAGGTTAATGTTCTAAAAAGCTTTGAAAAGTCTTTTTTTTTTTTTTTTTACAGTGTCTCTGTATTTTCCAACATGATTGTTAACAGAACAAAATATCCATGGTTAGGTCTGGTAAGGATCTCTTTCCATAATGCTCTTTTGTCTGTATAACAATAATAAAAGCCTTATTGGCACCTATTTCACATGACCCCCATAATTCTCCTGTGGCTGACCCTAACCAGTACCAATAAAACCATGCATTCTCTCACTATACATGTTTTGTAAGGAAATCAATGCCAAAGACCTTTCTGGAAAAGTCACTTTAAAACTGGATTGTATTATAATTGTTAGCTCATTTCAGTAGGGACTACTCTTTTTTCCCCTTTTTTTCCTTTTTTTTTTTTTTTAAAAAAAAAAAGATATCCTATAATTTGCTGATGATTTATTTTCTCCCTGTCTCTCCTTTTCCGGTAAAACAACTAAATAGTCCTGAAAGGGCCCTTGGATTTTAACACATGGGAATAGATATTCCCCCAAATCATTCTCGAGGTGTTATCTTAGTTAATATATTCACGTACCCAAGGATATTTCCCAGTTCGATAATTTATCATTGGTTAAAATAGCCCTCACTTAGCAAGAAACCAGCTCACAAGCGATGCGATTCATGCTCCAAGTTGTATAGCATCTCTAACGAGCAATAAATAGGCATCGCGGACAGTCAGGACATGCCACGGGCTGGAAGTTTCAATCCAAAGCACTTAGTGACTATCTGTGAATAATGAATACATTCATGGGACACAGCATGGGTTGTGCAGCGTCCTTGAAAGGGGAAAAGTTCTCTTTCAGTGTCACTGATCTTGAAGAATTCTGTTGGATTTGGTTTATAAAAATAATACACTTGGAGGGGGGGAATATAAAAAATAAAAGTTTCTCTGTTTCCTCATCTTCAGGGACCTCTTTGAAATTTACTGCAAATTCAGAAAGGAGTCCAAAAAGTGTTGCTGCACTTAGGTGCTCTTTAACTCACATATAAAGGGCTTCTGAGTTCTCTATCTGTAAGAAAAAGGGTTTCCCATTGCCGTGTTGTCCTTGCCCTCTGTAGATTCCCAAAATGGAGTAAGCCCATGAGGTGCCCACAGGACCTTTACCCAGGTAGCGGGGCAGCGGGACAGACTCCTCTGAAACACCCGCTCTGCTTGTCCCTGAGAGCCTCAGCAGGGCATAATCCCCTATTCCCGGGTCCCCGCCACTTTTTGAGGGCGACAGAGCCGGAGCAGAGACCTGGCGAACTCCGCAGGGACTAGAGG
Source organism: Dendrocincla fuliginosa (assembly GCA_035047845.1). NCBI lineage: Eukaryota > Metazoa > Chordata > Aves > Passeriformes > Dendrocolaptidae > Dendrocincla > Dendrocincla fuliginosa. The sequence continues at coordinate 63,651,912 of JAWWMO010000138.1, read as the reverse complement.
TGACCTGGTGGCAGAGTTTGAGCGGCTCCCCTGGGGACCTGAGCGGGCCCTCGCCTTCTGGAAGAAGGAGGCGGAGGGAAAGAAAGATGTCACACAAAGGTTTAGAGGTCGATCTTTATTTGGTGGGGTTTCTATGTTTGTTTGCTATTTTGCTGTTTGTTTTATTGTTTGGTTGGGTTTTTTTAGAAGTAGGTATACAAACCACCCCACCACCACCTCTACTCCTCTAAAGGAGCTTTGGACCCGAAAAAACAATGCTGCTTTCTAGAAAGAGTTTTTGCATTTTGGTGGCTCCCGACTGTCTACTGAAGATGTTAACATGGTCTTTATTTGTTTTATTTTTATCCTTAAATAGAATCTTGCTGAAACAGTATTTTGTTTATAAGTATACACGTATATACGCATATATGTATACATATGAGCATGTGTGTGTATAAACATAGTATATATAATATATAAACCATAGATAAAAATTATAAATTATATATATATGTATATCAACATCAAGCAGAGGCAGATATTGGCCAAAAATATTCCCTTACCCCCAGCGCTGCCGTCTGATCTCTTAGGAAGGTGATAGGAACTGAGCGATCTGTTAAGCGCCGCTTTTTTGGCACAGAGAAAGGAGCATGATGCACCTCCCCAAACCACCTCTGCCCGCAGCACTGGGGGGGTCAATAGTCTCCCGCAAAGATCCGGACTCAAGCGCTCCGCGGCCCTTAAAAGCAGAGAGGAGCAAAGGTGAGGGTGCGAGCGATAAAGCCTGTCTTTCATTCTGCTTCTATTTTATGACACATCCAAGGCAGTGCTAGTGAAGGGAGAGCAAGGGGAGACATCAAACACTAGCAGGGTAATTGCATTCACATTGCAGAAAGCCCGCTTCTCTCCATGCCGGAGGTGGCCGGACAGCGGCAGGAGTGGTCGGCCCGCCAGCACCGTGACTCACCGGAGGCTCTTCTCACGGTCGCATACGCTTTTTCAGCCCCAAATACAGCCCACAGTCTGCTGATTCCCTAAGGAGCCCAGTCCCAAAGCCCCGCTGCTCCCTGCTCTCTGCGCGACAACCGGCTGTCGACCAAACCCTGCCAGAGGCTCAGGATCCGTCGGAGACTGTGACGAGGGGATAACTCACGGGCATTCCACGTTGGCGGGCAACCCACTGCTCATCATGCAGTGATGAGCACGGACTGGAAGACAGGACTGTTCAGCCGAAGACATCTCACCGGCAGCGGGGCCGGGGCCACAGGCCGCAGCCCTCCCACACCTCGCGGAGCTGGACCGGACCTGGAGGTCTCCAAAGCCTCGGAGAAAAACATGTACCTGGGAAAGAAACGGAGTCAAAACTGGAAAAAAAAAATGTGTCCCCACCACCTGTAGTGTAAACCGGTTCTCAAAGCCATCTCTGCCGACAACACGATGAAATTCTTACTGACCCACGGGAGGTATGAGGAGCTGCCCAAGGAAAGACTCTCCACTCCCCTGTCTCCAAAAAAACAAAGATTTACCGTGCCGCAAAGAGATGGGCTTGGGAGAGAAAGCAGTAGGGGAAGGAGAGGTTCCGCCTCGCCGCGGCCACGCTGAGCCCCGCCGGAGACGGGGAGAGGTAGCCCGGGATGATGACAAAGCCCTTGGCACAGGGGACACCCCCCGCACCCGTTACCCCCGGGCAAGTGACACCGAAAGGCTTTAGGGCAGGACCCAGGAGGTCTTTCCAACATTAAATTATGACAATACCATCACTGGGTGCTTTTTCTGCTCCATACACAGAGCTTTGATGGGTGGCTGAAGGAGACATCCAGGGAAAACACGTCCTTTTTTTTTTCATCATCATAATAGACACTAAGAATATTAAACACGAAATGTTAATAATGTCACTATAACAATACAGAAAGTATGCAAACATAACTACGAGCTTAAAAAAAATCTCCCATACACACGGACATGTATGTAGAAGCGTTGTATTTGCAGGTATAAAATTAAACTCATGCAGATTTTGTATTTCAGGAATATGTCTGAGTATATGGTTTTCACAAACGCAGTTCAGAGTTATTGCACACCAAACAGTTATACGTTGTCCTACAGAAATATGGAGGGAGGAAAAGGAAGGACAGATTTACTCTTAGTAATTTTATTAAACTTTTCCTAAGCGGAAGGGAAATGATATTACATAAGTTGCATGCTCACACTGTAGGGAGCTTTATAAAATATGGTAAGGGATACAAGCATATCTTTTATAGATTTGCATACTGTATATAGAATGTATAGAAGCAATCAGGGTCCACATTTTTCTCTTTATTCAGGAAAGCACACATGTACTTTCTGAGTCTGCCAGTCAAACAGAGCTGACGGTTTATGGATGCATAAGAACTATGTCAAACTTTTATTTCCTATTCAGGAACACGCATCAAGATGCACAGAGAATAAAAGTCATGTTTGTTAACGTCATTCCTGTGCAACAAGTGACAAATGTTCTGTCGCCTGGTTTACAATTCATTAGACTGCCCTTGGTCTCTGCCCAGGTAAGACCGAAAGCCGAATATGCCGCCATATATTCCTGCTTTTCCAGAGCCCGTTTCTGACCTCCGGCTGTTTGCATCTTTATGCAGTCTTTGGAAGTGGAATTATTTCCTTATTTTCGTTCTCTTTTTTTTTTGGTTCTTTCAAAAATAGGCCCTGACCTGAAAGGTCCCCACTGCCACTCCGGTAAAGGGAGAGAGACTGCTATGGGCTTCTCTCTCGACTACTTCCCAGCCCGCCGGACACTCCCGCTGGGCAACAGCCGGTGCCCCCGTTCCACAGCGGGAGGGAGAGGCGGGGCTTGAGAAAAGGCTACTTGTCCAGAAGTACCGCAAAGGGGAACAAGGAGGGATCCTCCGGCAGAGAAGGAGAGCGGAGCAGGAGGAGAGGGTTGACCTGCAAATGAACATCTCAGCGGCCGGCATCTGTGTACTCACCCAAACCTCCACGGGTCTCCGACGTGAGCTTTGTACAGACTCGTCTCTCTACTAACCTTGCTCGCCCGGTCCCAAGGAAAAAGGCAGAAGATAACCCTCCTGCCCTGGCGCACCGCAGTGAAGGGGAACTTAGTAGGGTTGACGAAAGTCCCTGTCTCGAGGCGGGTTCCAGATGGTCGGAAAAAGGGGGCAGGGGAACGATGCCTTTACGGCTTCCCATGAAATGGGATTACAGCAAGAATAATAATAAAAAAGTCGGGCTGCGGAGGGGTAATACCAGGACCCGCGGGCTGGCTCCTGGAGCGGGCAGCGCATCGCCTCGGCCTCCCTGCCCGGGGCGGCGCAGATAAGGCGTCCTGGACCACCTTTTCTCCGATGAGCGGGGCTGGCTGTCTTTCTAAATAAACTACAGAGACATCACATCTACATATATAAAAATATGCCTATATATGTATATACACATATATAAAGGTAAACCAACCGGGCCTCCGGAGACCCCTTAGAGGAGAGTCCTCCTTCCTTCCGTACCGGGCACCCTCCCCTCCACCGGCAGGACGCTGCCTGCTCGCGGGGGGCAGTCGTGCCTCCGTCAATCCCTCCCACAAACCGACTCAGATGCCTCAACCGGAGTAGCTCCGTGCTGAGGACAACCTCACCGCTCTGCGGTGCCGGCTCTCCGGGCGGCGGAGGGCGTATCTCCTCCGTCCATCGCCGCCGCCACATGAAAGCGGCCGAGCAGGGAGGGGGCGGGAGCGGCGCGATGATGATTATTAATGATATTAATTATATTAATGATATTAATTATATTAATGAGGCCGCGGTATCCGGGTCTCCCATTGGCTGGCCATGCTGCCCGCTGAGCCCTCCGCAGCCAGTGGGAGCGCCGGGATGTGGAGCGGCCCCCCCCTCCCCATCACCCCCCCGCGTCGGGATTTGCTCCCTAATTGACCTAAATAAGGAGCTCGTGAGCGGCGGCTCTGGGGCGGTGCGCTCACACACACACACACAGACACACACACAGACACACACACAGACACACACACAGACACGCACTGCACACACTCCACACACACACACGTACACGCACGGCACACACACCACACGCACACACACGGACACGCACGCACAGGGACACGCACACACGCCCGGCAGCGCCCGGCGCCCGCCGCTTCCCCCCGCGCACATCCCAGTCTGCGCGGCGCTCCGCCCACCGCAGGATCCCCCGCTCCTGCCCGCCGTTTAACTCGCATGACATTTTTATTTCGTTATTAGCGTTTTCGCGCAGAATCTGGCGCCTCCGATGGGTTGTCGGGCTGCTTTTTTTTTTTTTTCCTTCCCCGTTCTCTTCCCCTCCTCCCCCTCCCCCCTCCCCTCCTAGCTTGCAGGAAATGATGGCAAACCGCGATCTGAAATGATTACTCCGGAAAAAAACCCTTTTATACCAGGAGAGCATCCACGGGGCTAGGCAGAGGCGAGAGGCGGCCGCGGGGCAGCGGGGAGCCGAGGAGCCAGCCGCCGGCGGAGCCGGGACCCCCTCCCGCAGTTCTCTCCGACGATGCCGGACGAAGCCACGGAAAGCGCCGGCTCTACCTCCGCCCGCGTCTCGTCCTTCTTCATCGAGGACCTGCTGGGCACCGAGGGCACGGCGGGCGGCGGGGCGCGGCGGGAGGCGGTGGGTGGCGGCGGGCGCGGGGGTCCGCGCTGCGGGCCGCACTCACCGCTGCGCATCGGAGCCCC
>JAWWMO010000138.1:63619657-63640294 GCA_035047845.1 Dendrocincla fuliginosa | reverse complement strand
CTCCTCGAATCTCCTCTCCTCGAATCTCCTCTCCTCTCCTCGAATCTCCTCTCCTCGAATCTCCTCTCCTCTCCTCGCCTTCGCCTTCGCCTTCGCCTTCGCCTTCGCCTTCGCCTTCGCCTTCGCCTTCGCCTTCGCCTTCTCCTTTGCCTTCCCTTGCCTCTTTAGCAATTCTAGTCTACTGAACTAACTTTATTCAGAAGTCCCCTCTAGGATTTTTCTTCATCCCTCTCGTATCAAGCGCAGCGTCTGGAGGAAGGCGATTTCACTGAGTACTCTGAACTGACCTCAGAGGGAAACAAATAGTTTCGAAAAGCGTTGCTCTGTCCCGAGGTCACAGCATGACCCGATCCGCCTGTGTGCCGACACCTCTTGGGCTGGACCTGTCGGATGAGCGCGCCCAGCTTCCCCGAAAGTCTATTTCTGTGTGACGCTTGTAGCTGCCTTCCCATGGAAGAGTTGCTTTCCAGTTGCTGAAACGGTTTTCTCTCCCCTCTCTCCTCCACTCCCTCTCCGGGATGCCCGGCGGAGGTGAGGGATGTCCCCGCTGCTCCCAACCAGTGCCTGCTCCAGGGGGCGGCGGCGGGGCCCCGACGGGGAGGCGAGAAACCGCAACAGCAGCAGGCGATTCATATCCAGCCACTGCTGAATCGCCAAAGCAAGTTTTATATAGGGAGCAGAGCCAAGGTATCCAACCCCGCCTAATGATTTTAATGAACTTTTCAGACAGCGCTTCTGTTCTGGACCCACTTGCCGGGGTTTAAGGACCGCTGCAAAGTGCCGCTATGTCCGCAGTTGACAGAGTCTTATTTGAAAGGGTATGTGAAATCCAGGGAGGGCCTGTTCTACCCTCGAGTACATCGGGGAGTAAAACAAGCCCGATTGCATAAACCAAGCAAAACCAGATTCTTTGGCGGTTTTGTAGCATCTAATCAAATTGCATTTCCATCAGGTTTAGAGTATGAGACTTTTGTGCTCTGAGCTAAAATGGAAATATTGATATGTGAGTAGGGTGATTTCTGGTAAAAAGCTTTCCCAGGTAAAACTTGTCCACTCCGCACTATATTAGCCTCTAATATAGGATTAAATTATTCAAAGAAAAAGGTTCATTCTTCCTGCCCTTAAATGTGTGCTACTGGCCTCCGTGCGTCCTCACACGTCCCAGACAACTAGATTCCTCACAAATAAAGTACAAATGGAGCACGGGCTTAACAAGTAGCAGTGTCAGAAAAGCTCTAGTTTAAGAAAAATTGTTGCTTATAACCGACACCATTTCCGAGCCTGGGAGTGGGCAGAGATGGTACAGAGCGATGGTGTGGAGGATGAACCTTGCAGGACCCCCTCTCTGGCAACCAGATCCGCTTTGCTGGCTCAACTCTGGCAGCTAATCCTCGCAGAAAGGTGAGGCTAAGGCCAAAGCCGCTCCTGCCCACCGCTGCTCCCATCCGAATGTCTTCCAGGGGCTGCTTCACGGGTTCCGGGAACCATACACTGGAAAAAGTTCATTGATTTTGGCAAGGACTCTCGCCCCGCCGCTCTGTGGGACACAATTGCCCACATCAGCTCAAATGGGTCAAATGTGGGCCGGTCGGGACTCGGAGCGGGATGCTGGGGACCTAGAGCGAGCCCGCGGAGTTCCGCTGCTCTCCCCCGAGTCAGCCCCTCTCGCTCCGTAGGAGGGCATTTTGCAGGTGGTTGTTTGGGTTTTGCAGAATACGCTCTACCTATTGGTCTTTACTTCCCCATGAAGATAAGAATGAGCCTAGCAGGGGGCATGAGGAGCCCAGTGTGGATCTGGCTTGTAGGACTTTTTGCAGGGGGAACTCCGGAGGCCTCCCCCATCCTCTTGTGGCCAGTGAATTGATTGCAACTTGCCCCAGAGGCTAAGGAGATTCGGCAGTATCTCTCAGTGAGTAGCGTGCTCCCTCACTGCACGGGGTTTAGGGAAAAAAAATCGGTTTTGAAAAGCTGGCCATATGGAGCTGGGAAAGCATGGCAGAACTTTTCCTGCGGGATGTTATCGGGCCGGGTTTTACAGAGCTGGGCTTGGACTGCTCAGAGCGGAGGGGACCGCAGTGGGGGGGGAAGAAAAAAAAAAAAAAAAGGGTGATAAAACTTATGTATCCTTCCTCAATTTTCTTATTTTCTGTCTTCAAGTTTTCCTTTTTCTTCCAAGAAAATATCTTCTAGGAAACACACTGAATCAAGGCATTGGCTTTTCAAGACGGATTTTTTTTTTTTTTTTTTTTGGACTAAAAGGGAAATAGTTTGCAGCAAGAACAGATGTGAGCACCTGGGACGTGTCTCACTCACAGACAGCGGGAAAGGAGGTCGAGACAGAAGTTCAGAGGCAAAGAGCAACCCGACCTGGTATTCAAGTCTCCCATGCTCCTACTTTTACGGTCTCACGCACAATTTCTTAAATTATATTTTCAGCTGCCCCTTTACATTTTGTATATCTCAACCTTAGCCCTTCACTTGGCATATCGCTCTCTCTTAAGTGGATATTTTACTCCGTTAGAACCACCAGTTTGTACAGGAGACTGCAAAACAAATGCAACAAGTTTGGGCATTTGGCCAATAACCGTGTTGATGGAAGACGGATATGTTATTTTTTTCGCCTGGTGAAAAATGTACACCTCTCCAGCAGACGGCTGCGTCAAAATCTGAATGCAATTATAAAGTGAAACAAATTTCATGAAAAAGAGCTGAAACCCGCTCTGTCAGGTACTCGTGCGTTGAAGATTAACGCAGTCCAAAGTCTTAAGACGCCTTGATTTTAGCTCACGGAATCTCTGGCATCACAATATTTAAAAGCCTATCAGCACTTCCATTGTCAACTCTTTTTCAAGGGCTTGCCCTCAGCAGTTTTCGTGGTGGAAACCTGGAGATTCGGACTAAAAGCCCTCTTAAAAGCCGATTGGAAGCATCCCCCTGGCTTTACACAGGCGCGCAGGGAGGGAGAGGATTCCCTGCGATCCACATCTGATGGCGGCTCTAAAGTCGCTGGATATCCTGCCTCTAGCAGTGAAAACGGGTTTTAAAGCGATGAAGTGCTGGGAGGTGGTGGGGAGCAAAAATTCTCAAGATAATACAGAAACACATCGATCCTTCAAGTTCTACAGCTCAGGTGAACGCTTTTCTATCCCCCCAAAGGCACACCTTGGAGTATTCACACACACCCACGCACTCGACCAGCACTTCCTCACTTGAAGAACTCTGCTGACTCGCGAGGGGGGAGTGGGGTGACGGTATGGTGTCGTGGTGGGCAGCGTGTGAAGGTTACATGTGGATTTAGAGGTTGCCTGACACCACGGGGCTCCTTGGGAAGAAAAGGGATTCCTTTCTCCCCAGGTGAACCCTGCGTAGTCACTCTGAGGACCCCAAGGCACGTGAAAGGACCCCAAGGAAGTGACTCTGGCTGTATGAATCGCTCTTCCACCATCTAGCCAACTCCAGGGCAGAGGTATGGACAATCTGCAGCAAATGCTCTCATTAGTCTCCCTGGGGTCCTGCCAGGTGCCGTACAAACACAGGGAAAAGGTTCGCAGTACCCAGCTTCCCCTTTGTCTCCCCTCCTCTTTCACTGCCATCACTGTTTTTCCTCGCCACACTCCGCCTCTTTCCCCTATTCTCATTTTCAATTTTCTCTCTCCATCCTTCTCCTTTAATACAGAGATGTTCTTCCTGCCATCCCACCTCCTCCTCTCCTTTCCTTTGGGCCCTCCTAGGTCTCACTCTTTCTTCCCTCTGTCCAGTTACAGTGAAGGGTCTGAACAGGACAGCCAACCTTGCCCCGCCCCGGCTGTCCAGGGCACCCTTTCGGGGCGTCTCGGCATGCCCTCCGCCCCTCTCCCTGTTTCCCTCTAGACCCTGCTCATTTTCCTTCTTTGTCGTCTCCCCTCTCTCCCTCCCTCCGCTGCACCGCTCCCCCCGTCCTCAGTCCTTTGGCTCCCTCTAGCTCCATCCCCTCCCTCCGCCTTCCCAACCCTTCCTCCTCCCCCGACCCATCCTTCCCTCCGCCCTGGCTGCCGCAGACGCCCTCCCGCAGCCGCCGCCAGTCCTGCGGCTCGGCTCGGCGCGTTTCGGCTCGGCTCGGCTCGGCTCGGCTCGTCGCGCCATGGTGCAGCTCGGGGGAGGCCGCCGAGCCCCACCGCCGGCCCCGGCCGCGCCGCCGGCCTTCAGCATCGACAGCATCCTGCAGCCCGGCCCCTGCCGCCCGGCCCGGGAGCAGGGCAGAGCCCGCTGCGCTCTGCCGGAGGAAGAGGAGGAGGATGAGGAGGAGGGAGAGGGGCCTGAGGAGCAAGACCCCAGTAAAGGCTCCGGCGACTCGGGTACGGAGCCAGCAGCGCCTCAGGCTGTCTCGCACGTCGGGTCGCAGCCCGGGCCCCTCCCGGGCGGTGTCCCGGGCACCGCCAGCGCCGCCGTGCTGGGCCCGCGCACACGCAGACAGAGACGCGCAGACACGGACACGCACAGGCAGACACGGACACGCACACGCAGACACGGACACGCACACGCAGGCACGGACACGCACACGCAGCATGCACACGTACAGACAGACAGAGACACGCACACGCAGTCGCGGCGCTCCCGCAGTCGGAGGAGGAACGGAGGCCCCGCGGGCGGACGCGGGGAGATGCCACCGCACACGTACCAACCTGCTTCCAGGGTGCTGTGCCCCCTCCCGGGCTGTCTGTCCCGCGCTCAGGAGCCCCTCACTTCCCTGTCATACAGCTGGCAGAGGGTTTTCCTTGGATCCTTATGAAAGCGTCTCACCCTTCTCCCCTCTGAAGGGTGTGGGACCTCGGCCAGCCCTCGGCAGCCCCCTCCCCATCCTATCCCCCACCCTTTCCCTGCACTCCGCCGGGCCGTGCGTGCATGCGGGGCGGGGGCGCGGGCGCGGCGAGGCTGATGCTATGCTTTGCCCTTGCAGGCAGCGAGTCTCGCCGGCTTCGGGCAGAAGGGAAGAGCCGTGGTCTCCTGCCCGAGGCCGAGGGCTGGAATGCGGGGTCCCCGCTCGCCACGGAGGGGCTATTCGTCCCCCGGCAGCCGCCCCCGCGAGAGGCCAGGGGCTGCGGCGCGGAGAACGGCAGATCGCTGGCGGCGGGCGGCCGCAAGAAGACGCGGACCATCTTCTCCAAGAGCCAGGTGTTCCAGCTGGAGTCCACCTTCGACGTGAAGCGCTACCTGAGCAGCTCGGAGCGGGCCGGGCTGGCCGCCTCGCTGCACCTCACCGAGACCCAGGTGAAGATCTGGTTCCAGAACCGCCGCAACAAGCTCAAGAGACAAATGTCCTCCGAGGCGGAGGGCCCGGGGCCGGCGGAGCCTCCCGGGGAGCCGCCGCCCCCCGCCGCCGCCGCCACTTCTCTCTCCTTCCCGGCCTTCTACAAGGACAGTCCCCTGTTCAGTCGTTGCTTGCTGCCACTGCCTTTTCCCCTGCTCTGCCCGGGTAGCGCCATCCCCTACCTCTGCCTTCCCGGGCCGGGCAAACATTTCAGCCTGGTGGATGGGGACGTATAGCCTCTCCCCCGGTCCCCGACCGGACCCCTTGCCGGGGGCCTCCCGATGTTATTTATGACCCCAGCGTGCCGCTGGGGTGTCCGTCTTCGCCACAGTCGACGGAAGGGCCGCTCGGGCTCTCCCCACTCGTGTCCGTGGGCTGCCAACACTTTGCTAAAGCTCGGAAGAGCGCTGCCAGCCTGCCCTCGCTCTTGCAACGCTTTTTCTGCGGTCAGGATGAAGGAGATAACACAGAGCCACCAAAGAGACTGGAACGTGTTCTGCCTTCCTCCCTTCCAAATTACCCCGTTCCCGTATTACAAGGGAGCTCTGCCTCAGCCCACGGGGACTGCCCAAGGCGTCGGGGCGGTCGCTCTACTGTGAGCCGAATCAGTTTTAATACAGATTGATAAAGGCGAAGGCCGCGTTGTGTTCCTCTATCTCAAACTCTCCACCTCTAATATCCTTCAGAGTACCTTCTCCCCACATTGACATTATCAAAACCTTTCTTCAGATGTTGTTCTTAAACTGTGACTTTCCTGCTTTTTTCCCCCCCCTTTTGAAAAAAACACCCCAAGATCTCTCTTACAGTCTTTGTGCTAACTGGTTCTCAAACTGGGGCTTGTGTGATGTTTTCACAGAACAAGACAACAACCTCTCTCTTGTGCTAGTCCCACCCCCCGAAATCTCCTGGGGCGATTTTATCTGCTGTCTTAGAGTAATGAAGTGTTTTAAAAATTTTTTATATATATATATTTGCAAACGCTTTTGTCGTACTTTGGTTTCTAAGTTCACGCGCTTTATATCTCAAGGTTGGAAATAAACCTTTTCAGAAAGCTGAAACGCCTGCCTTTTCAGTACGGTCACTACTAGGCAGTATCAAAAGAAAGGTGTTTCCTAGAGTGCATCGATGGTTTTTATTATAAAAATAAAGATCAAAAACACAATCCTGCATTACGAAATTCACCATGCGTGCGAAAACGGGCAACTTCCCCGTGGGGATAAAAAGCGATAAGTGTTTCAGCTAAATAAGATGGGATTTTCTTTCTTTTTCCCACTCTTCCTCCATTTGTCTTTCCGTGCGCAATTGATAGAGATGCACAAAGATTCCCCAGCCCAGGGAGGGGACCCCGGGGCAGGCAGAACCCCACGACTCGGGGCTGCTGCTGGGGTTCTGTCCCAGCCGGGGAGGTGCCGATGCCGGGGCTGCCGCGAGTATCCTGCGGCCAGAAGTCAGTGCCGCGGCGGTCCCTGCGCCCTCAGAGATCGGGAAAGCGACTTCCGCGGCTCTGTGAAGTTTTCTTGCTGTTGCGATCATCTAGGAGCGTTGCTTGACGTCTCCTCTCCCCTTTTAATCAGGCTCGAATTAGCGTCAAGTAGCAAGAGGAGTCTCACAGAGTGCCCTTGCTCGGAAAAAAAAAAAAAAAATTATCTAGACTGTGGCAAGGAAGGTGAAACCAAGTGGACACGCTTACGGGGACCTGCCGGGTGCACTTTAGAGCTCAGGTTTCCCCAAATTTCAGCTCCCGGGAAGGTGTGGGCGACGAATTGACGGTCCGTGTCACAGGACCGACCCCTCTTTTCTGATCTGAATTCATAATGATAGTTAAAGAAATTAGAAGCCTTTGAGTCCGCGAGCTACTCCGTGGCTAAAAACACTTGGGGACACATACAAGCGATGATGTTCAGGGTGATGATATGTGTTTTCTGTTTGTTTACGTTTCATAACTGATATTCTATATCAGAACTTTCCTTTGGTTGTTAGTTCTAATATTTCCCACGCCGATACACCCTTACTTGATTACTGCCACAAGATTAATCAATACCAATAGAGGCAAATCCGCTTTTATGTAAATCCCAACCAATCGAAGTTTGATCAGATGCAAGAGCTATACACTAAGGTCCTTTTCTTTAGTTCTTTAACATGGAACTAAAAGTCATTTAATAAAAGTGCTTTTACACATAACTTCAGCCTCGGGTGTCTCCGTGGTAAAAAAATAACTAATTAACAAATCGTTATTCGGCAATTAATCTGTTTTTCACCGCATTTATCAAACTATTTTTAGTCTTCTCCCTATTTTATCATTTTGCCCTCCAAATTGTTGCTGGAGTTATAGAAGTAATTGATGGAAAATACAAACGCACAAAAACGGAAGTGGTTTTTTGGGGGGTTTTGTTTTGGTTTTTTTGGTTTTGGTTTTAGTTTTGTGGGTTTTTTTTTTGTTTTATTTTGTTTTTGGGTTTCTTTTCAGTAAAAAGAACGTAAAGAGGAACTCTGCATGCTGTAGTTAGCACACAGTCAGATTTCACAACTTGCTGCTGACTGACCCGCAGCTACGATCATTAGGAGCCAATGAACAACGAACGTCTGAGACACCTGTGTAGCTAGACAAAGTAAACAACTATCCCGAAATATTCGTTTCCCATCAATATATAAGTGCTGGTTCTGAGATCAATGGCCGAACTGTTGCTACATACGGTAACACGGACAGTGAAAGGGAGCTTTCTCTGAAGAAAACCGACTTCACGACGTCAGGATTCCCAGCCGAGCAGTCAATGCTGATGGCACTGAGTATTACTGACATTTCATTTATAGCTCAAAACAATTGCGTCTGCAATTATAAATTGCTCCTTACTACAAGAGATTGCTACAAGCCACTGGATGAGTAGGACATTAGTACCGACTAACTTGTTGATGGGACACTTTAAAAAACGAAGCAGACTGCAGCAGAACTAAACAAATGAAGAAACAAACAATCCAAAACAACTCCTCAAACCAACCAACCACTCAGCGAACCAACCAACCAACCCACCAAAAAAATCCAAATCCCCCCCCCCCCAAAAAAAAAACAAACAACCAAAAAACCTCCAAACCCTCAAAGCTCCAAAACCTCTGTGAGAGCTTGCAAGAAATTTGAGTAAAGAATAAAAACAAACAAACCAACAACAACAAAAAAAATCAACTCAGACACCAAACAGTTCTACAGCTGATTAGCTGCTGGAACTGAGACTTAAAAATATGTGGTTAACGTTTGATGGGATGAAAAGAGGTATTGTAACTGTATGAGAAGTGGGTGGAGGACACAATGGACTTCCATATTTATTGATTCTTAATGTTGTTTTTTTGTTTGTTTGTTTTTTAATGTGGATGTTTTTGTTTGTTTGTTTTTTTATCATTAGAATAATAGCTAGAAGTCCTGCCTGTTCTGCAAGATCTCTTGTGTTAGGTGTGGCACATATGTAACAACAGGCTGCCCTGAAATACTCTATAAACTGAATAGTAAAAATGATATGATTAAGACCTGGCCCCTGAACCCATCAAAAGAAAGATGGTAATTAAACACAACCTTTGTCAACAGCAAAATATATTTGAAAAGCAGTGGAATACATGCATAAATGCATTGCTCATTGAAACAGTATAAGACAAGGGCTTAAAAAAGCCACTCAATCACTCTCTCTTCCATCTCTTCATAAAAGCTTCACAAGGCTGGTTCTAAGTGCAGCAGGTCCGGAAAACTTGATTTTCATATCGCCTGTTATGTTGTAAAATTCCCTGGGACTAGGATGATCAATCACGTTGCTGCATGTGTCAACTTTTTTTGTTCAAGTGTGTGCAGAGAATTAGAAAATTCAATTATTTCTGCTGGAGAGTAAGCCTTCTCACTTGTCTGCTCTGTTGGAAGGTTTTGCAAAACTCCCCTAGCACTGGTTTCCTTCTGGAGTCTCCTAATCAGGAGGCTAGACCAGGCATTTACTATCATTTTGGTTTGTTTTGCTTTGACGTTTTCTAATAGTCATGTATATATACACCTTTATGGACCAGCACAAGAACACTGTGCCTGCCCTTCTTGTCAACATCCCTGCTATTTTGACCTCTGCTCCTAACCAGGCTGGGGTTTACCTCCCCAAGGTGAGGGAAGGTATGCTACAGACTAAAGAAAGAAAAGTTACTCACTGTAGTTCTTTGGCCTTGACAGGAGTTTATCTAAAGTGTAAAAACTATCCCTCTCCCCTGATCCTGGATATTTTATTTTTTTTTTAATTTGGTTAACCTGAAATTGCAGCTTGTCCTTTCTTCCCTTTTTTAAGGAAAGAATTGAACTTACTACACATTTTATATGTTCATAAGCAAAATAAGGGCTTCATCTGCCCAGAGGAAAGCTTGCAATGTTACCCCAAAATATTAGTAATCTTTCACATTCTGCAAGGAAACCACCAAAGTTTGACACTAGCAGAATTAGCTGGAGAAAGAAGAATCATAACCTTACCTCCCAGGGGAGACTTGTTTGAATCTAGGCAAGATTAACAAAACTTAAGAAGATAAGAATTCATCAAAAAATCTCAGAAAAGGAACAACATGGATAATCCAAAGTCATCATGAACAAGAAGAAATCATTTTGGAGGTAGACACAGTAAAAATGCTCTCTGTGTATCTTCTGTACAGTGGGAGTCTAACTGCACTACTTTTTGAAAGCCAGTAGTTTATTTCTTTTGTTTCATTTCAATATATGCAGTGGGTTCATTTTGCAGGTTAAACTTGGACTAGGCCTGATTCTGCTTTCCTTTACAAACACCAGGTGAGAAGCCAAAGATGGGACCTCTGGAATACGTCTGACTTAGAGCAGAATTTGTCTGATCAAGTCCTTAAGTTCTTTTCCTTTTTCAAGTATCTGAATTTGTAATATCCTCATAGTTGTAATTTGAAATAGTAACCCCATTGAGAAAATGAGATATGGATTTACTGGAGAGTTTTAGAATGGCTGAAATTCATTGCTCTATGCATCCACATTTGTCCCAACAATGATGTTGCACATGCCCTTGCACTGTGAGATGTGGTTGTCAACCAGTTCATCTGTCACTTTAGAGATCATATAAATAGTTTAAAATAAAATCCTGGAAAGTGCTTATTACTAAAAATAAG
Organism: Dendrocincla fuliginosa; assembly: GCA_035047845.1. Taxonomy (NCBI): domain Eukaryota; kingdom Metazoa; phylum Chordata; class Aves; order Passeriformes; family Dendrocolaptidae; genus Dendrocincla; species Dendrocincla fuliginosa. Next base: position 63,629,871 of record JAWWMO010000138.1, on the reverse strand, counting down.
GGCCACCAAACATTACAGTATCAGGAATGTTTCTCTGTGCCCCATTCTGAGTTGCAGTACGTGGGAAATGCTCTACTCCTAAAAGTAGGAAGCCTTTTATTTCAGAGAAGAATTTAACTCTAGAGAACACAACGTGTTCTGGAATGGGAAATGGTGATTGCAGTATCATCAGTGCACAGAGGGGACAATCATACCTGCCTCTTCTCTGCTCTCAACGTATCAATTACACGGGTGCTGCTCTTCATATAAAATCCAATGGAGACATTACCAGACATTCTAAGTAAAACAAAACTAAAGGAATGGCCAGTGTGAAACAGTGCAACACTCCAAACTGTATCATCAAAATCAAGTGCAACACTCCAAACTGTATCATCAAAATCAAGTTATTTTTCCCAGTAAGCATTTGAGAATATACAAGCAGAGAAAGTATGCAAGGTCAGAAAATCTGCAGTAAGCTAGAAGGAGCAGGAGAGGAAGACACAGACACAAGTGAAGGGAGCTCTAAGGAGGGTATAAGCACAACATCAGGGAAGAGATTTTCATGGAAAATTTTGTGCCCAACTGTGTCTTTTAGGTGCTAGTGGGCAATGGAATCTGCTTTTTTTCCCCCAAATCTGCCAGATCCAGCACTCCATTTCTTCCAACAGCCAGCTATAGGGCAGCCACAAGCCCCTCTGTTCTGCCTATAGATTTTACCTAGGAACATTTGAAGTTTTATTTGTGACCACCAGTGAGAAAAGCAAAGTTGCACGCATAGCCAAAACAACTGTGGAGGTTGGTGTGAACTCTAGTTATTTCTAAGCATCAAGTTAAGCATCAACCCATATATGCAATAGTTTTGTCTTTCTAAAGCAACATTAATGCTCAAATTAGAAAGGAGATTTGGCTGCCAGTTAACCATAATGTTGTCTGAGTTCCAGTTCTCTAGGAGATGTATATCAACATCCATGTTTAGAGACTATACTCACAGTGAAATATACACTTCCTTAAGTTGCTACTGACAGCATAAACTTTCCCCTTTTCTCATATTCATAAACAAGTGACAACTTTGTTTTGAAAATAAATAGCTAATACCCATGGACAGATGTTTTCCACTCTTTCTTTAGGGTTGCAATGTCTACCGAATCTTTCACTGTCTTACTGAGTTGTAATAAATCCTTTGTGTGAACAGTTAAAAATCTGAACATCCCCAAGTTCTTTCATGCAGACTGAGATTTATGATATCTTTACACGGATTCCTAATTATTATCTGAGTAAATAACTGGTGCTTATATACTTTGAGGTATGTTTGCATGTGTTTTAGCATATAATGGAACACTGGAATATGCTACATAGTTAAAAGAGATTTATTTCTAGCAGTCTCCTATGTTTTGTACATGTAGGATTGTTTGATAACTTCTGTGACGCATACAGTGGAAAAACTCTCTGCCTTCTTGTACAATACCAGGGAAGCAGTCTGGAGCTGTTATGGCATATTACCGTGTAATTTCAGTGTTTGCTTAGAGAGTCATTAATGTGGAATTATAGATGCAAAGAACCCTAATTACTCTGTAGAAAATGTTATGTGACAGGATGTGCATGTGTTTTTAAAAGAGCCTGCAATTTGTGGATTTGTAACTAAATATCTGCATTCAATTTCCATTATTAGATAATTACTTCGCGTATGTGTCTGCTTCTCTAGACTACTAAACTTGACTTTTTAATGGGTAAGGAGAATGGCACTAGTTTGTATGTCCTTGTGTTAACAAGCTTTTAATAACCATGTGGTAAAAGTTGTACAATTAGGATATAGGCAAAATAGATGAAAAGATAACAGTTAAATTAAAAAGAAGGGATGCTTAGCATCATGAATTTACAGACTGCATCAGAAAATCTGTGATAAACTATTTGGAAAATACAGTTATATTTTTGCATTAAGAAACAGAACTAAAAACGTATCAAGCAGCACCTTCTTCTTAGTATTTCCATGGTGTTATTTTCCTAGATGAATAAAATAAAAATAGTTATTATTTTCTTGAAGAAAATTCTGATGTAGAAGTGGATAATATTTTGAAAATAGGTGTTAAAACTAGCAACTCAATTATTAAGACAAATTCCACCTTTAACGAAGTCTCCGAATAGCAGAAACTCAATCTCTCAATCATTTGCATGTCTCAAGAGAGACAGAGAAACTATAAGCATCGTTATCAGAAATAGCAGATGGCTGATACAATTAAGACGTAAGTCCCCTTTGCCATGTCACTGGACTCTGATCTAAATCAATGGAGAAATGTCCCTAATATGCCTACTTGTCCCTTTATTGAAAAATCTTTTGCCCTGGGTCAGATGCTAGGATCAATGAATTCTCATGTTTTCTGTTGAATTTGCTGACTTCATGTATGAAAGGGGTTACTTAGGACGGTGACACCCGTAGCAGGGGACAGCAGTGGATGAACTGAAAGCACCTTCCACCATAAATCTGGACAAGGATTGCTGTGAGCAAACACCAAGAAACATTGTAAGTGAAATCAATTTAGGGAGAGACTCTCTGAACTTCTGTAAGGAATGCCTTTTTAAACATGTGGCTTTTCACACTGAAGCTGTGCTTTGAAGAAGTGTTTTGGTCAGACTAGATTATATTGCTCTAACCCTCACAGATCAGCTTGGAGGCTGAAAAACGTTTAGCAAACTCATGGAGGTATTGATACCAAAGTAAGTTAAGTGGCTTGGAAAGATTCTTGATCAGCTTTTTTTTTCTTTTTTTTTCTTTTTTTTTTTTTTTTTTTTTTTTTTTTTTTTCTGAAAGAGAATATAGGTCTTTCTCTCCATCAAAACGGTGAGAAACCCCTGGTGTAATTTACTGGGGCAAGACCTGAGATGTGTCATACACCAGGCTCTTAGAAATGGCTAAATAAAAGAAGTTCTTGCATCTTGTGACAGGTTTTGTGTGCTAATTTTCCATTGCTGTTTTGCTTTCTGCTACAAGGCCCAGAAGAATATACTGTTTATATTCTCAAATTGTTTTATATACTCAGATTATTCCAAGTCCTCTTTCACAAACATGTAAAAAAGTACAATGAACTGTCAGATTCAAAAATCAAATATAGCACTCTCACAACACGATTGAAATGAAGGAGCAGGGACTTATCTTCAACAGACTTTTGTAGGTCAAGTTCTTTTCCAGTGTCACACAGCACCAGCTTTGCCAAAAATAAAATGAGCACAATAATATATAGGTCTGTGAAATGGGGTGGAGTCTCATTCCTAAATAGATTATATATGGCTTTTGGCAATATTTGAGAGTATGCATGTTCCAGTTTAGTTTTTAATAAAATTAATACTTGCACCTGGCACCATTCTTTTCTAGTGGTGGTGAAACAGATCTATAATTGCAATTATTCTCCTCCTGGGTGAATTAGTTCAACTCCCTGTGCCATACAGGATATTCCCCTACATTATTTCTACTACTTATCTAATCTATTATTGAATAGTTCTGGTGATGGTGCCTCAATTACCTCCATTACCTCTCTCCCAATGCTTATCTACTCTGTCTGATGTGATTCCCTCCTGCTCCACAATGAATGGCTTTGATTGTACAACATGTAGTTTTGGGCTATATTTCTTGGTTTGATCACCTTCACATTCCTTGAAACCTCCACTTTGAAAAGGTTTATAGTGCCATCAGGACTTGTTGTGTAATTTCTTCCATCCTCAGGCTTATAAACTGGGATCCTGTCCAATTTTTCTACCATTGATGTGGCTTTTCTTTACCTTTTCCTGGAGTATTTATTGAGTGTGTTCTGCTCTGTTGTCTTCTCAAATGCACAGACCAGAAATGTTCATAGAACAGCAAAGTAGTACCCAAGCTGGTCATGTACAATCAAAGTTTTAAGAAGTTTGCTATATCCCCTTTTCTTCATATTTCAGTGACTCAGTACACTGCAACATAATCATATTTCTCCATATTATTTTTGTTCAGGGTCAGTGTTTTAATATGCTCGTTAGTTTTATTTATAAAATTAATCTTTTTATCTACCCAGATGTGTGTATATCTATTTACCTACCCACCTATATTCTGCCTGCCAATATATCTATCTCACCTTCACTTCTGCTCTGCAATCTCACCACAGTATATTGATAACACCACATATTTTGCTCACAGAAGCAGATCTATGGTTCCTATACCTAATTTCAAGTAAGCAGCACCTCTCTCAAGAGCATATGTCAGTGACCTCAGTGCCCTAAATATTATGTCCAAGGGAAATGGTAAAGAAGAAATATAGTTTATTATGTATTTAGCTTAGCAAAATGGGACCCATCTTGGCTATGGCTTTAACTTGCCAAACACAAGTGCATCATACACCAGGGATGATGCTGATGGTGTAGTTAGAGATCCTCTGCTGAGGGAACATGAAGTATCTTGATACCTACTCCAGCTTTCTTACTGTGTGTGCTGGAGAACAAAGCCCAGTTAGAGAGATCCTGGATGCCACCAAATACAGATATGTAAAACAGAACCATCTTCTGTCAATGAAGATTTCCATGATTAGAGTCATAATCGCTATGACATATCATGTATGTACTACATACATGAGCATTTTGCCTGTGCATCTTTGTTACCCTTGAACAGGTGGGAATGACTGAAAAAGTATCAAAATTCCTTAGGGAAGAAGGTGGAAGATAGATGTGAGGGGAACATACCTACCATTTCTAGAAAAGGTGTAGTGTGGATTCAGATTTGTGCCATTTTTCTTGTATCACTGCTGTGAGAGAAAAAGGTTGTCAATGCAAAGTGCAAACCTGTTCACTCCTCAGAGCTGGTGCTGGTGTCCTCCCAGCACTGTGGCTTCTGATCAGCAGATCTAATCGTCCCTGCCAGATGTCAAGGTGTTTTAGTGGCTAACTTGGCCTTAAATAGTATGTATTGCATTGCCATACATTTATCAGATAATATTTACCCAGACATAAAAAAAGAATGAAAAAGGGATAATTAAAGAAGAGGGATAACTAGCTGAGCTGTTCAGGGTTATATGGGATATGTGTGATAGGGTGAGGATGAGATCCCAAGCCTACAGAAATTTGATATCCTGACAGCTGAAAGCCAATCTCAATGACTATCATAACTAGAATATGCAAATTCATGTTTCCATTTTATTATATCCCCTCAGACAGGAATATTGGCTGTAGTTCTGCTAAGAATTCTTTCAGCAAAATATATCTTCAATTATAAATGCTGATTCATCTGAAACTCATCATGGGAAAAGAAGTATTTGTCTGAAATAACTGGCTCCTGGTCATTCTGGAAACACTGTAAAATCACCAGAATTTCTAGATAAAAGATTTTCAAAATGGCTAAGTTTCAAGTGCTAACTTTGTGATTTGAAACAATGCCTTTTTTTTCTTCCCTAAAAGAGGAAAAAGAATTACAGATCAACTGAATAAAATTTCAAATGTCTGAAGTGCAAATAAAATATTGACTAACTAGAGAAACTGATTTTCAAATATTTGTAGTTATTTTTCCTTTTCTGACAGCTTTATTTTAAGATAGGAATTTTAATTTAATTTTTAAAAATCACAATATTTGTGGGCATGTAAAATTATTTCATTAACAGATTACAAAAACTGATAAGGATTAAAGAGCAAAATTGCTCCTTTTGAGCATTTTTCACTAATTTCCCCATTGATAGCAGTGTTTGGTTTTTGGATTTGAGGCTGGCTTCTTTTCATGTTAGGGGCCAACTCAATGCAAAATAGTGCTTTGGGTTCTCAAGATATCTCAAAACCCACAAAATCCAGACTCCACAACCCCATTCTATTGCAGAAGTCAGCTGACTGTCCAAGCAGTATTTCCAACGACAATATGGTGAACTCAATGTTGATTTTAATTATGCTTTGGAAGTACTCCATAGACTAGTTCACAAACAAAAGGTTGAAGAGGAGTACAACATTCTGTGTGCAAGTGTAAGAAATGGAGCTGCCACGACCAGCAAGAACTAGCTCTGCATAACCTAGCTTTGTGCACTTTGAAGGACTTTCACAACCACTCTCTAGGGCATGAAATAAAGGTCTAAAATGTGATTGTAACTCTGCTAACTGTGAACGTGTTTCACCATGCTTTGTTTTTCATTCCCTGAAAAGATTGAGGAATTATGCCCTTTCTCCATGACTTATGCAACCCTATAGAAGAAGTAGCACACGCTCCTCTTTTTTATGACTAGTTGAGATAATGCAAATTATTGAGAACATGGAATGCAGAAACTGAATAGGGCAGAGTTTTCACCCTGCTGGAGAGCAGACTGAAGCCTATTTTAAAATGTTTTGAAATCTACAAGTATTAGATTTAGTATCATCAAAATTCAGTTGGTAGATCCAGAGAGGACAACATGTTGTCATTGGAAACCATATTCCTTTGATAATTAAGGGCTCTATTCTGCAAGCTCTCTAGATGGAAAAACTCCTGTCACAGTGATTTCTGGAAGAGAAAAATCTTCCAGAATTGAGATCACACTTGCCTATAAAGCAAACTAAGAAGAACCAGTGGGACAAAAACTTACTATTGACAGTAAAGTAGTTATTACACCAGGAACTGAAGAAATTGAGTCTTGAAAGAGAAGTCAGAAATCCACAGTTACGACTGGCTCTGTAAGATTAGAAAGCGAACTCAAAGGAGGGGAGGGGAACAGCACATAGTTACAGCATTTGGAGAAGTATTCAGTGGATGTTACCAGTGTAACATTTTGTATAACTACCAGCCATGTTTTTTCCTGCTAGATTGAAATGTGTTTAATTTACCTTATAGCCTATGTTTTGGATATTACCAATAGTGAGATTCTGATTTTAAATTAATCTGATTGCAATGAGTTCATTAAACTACCATCAAAACAGATGTTTGTACAAAAATTGTGGAGCAGGTCAAACTGGCTGAAAATGCCTGAAGTGGATTAACATTGACCTCTTTTCAGTGTAGTGGATGTCCACTTATGACCAGGTGCAAGGATATAAAACTGTGATAACTTTAGTCAAGGAATGTGTCTGTTCTTGAATTATTATAGAAGGATTTGCACCAGAGCCTGGAATTGCAGATGACTCGAACTTCATTTTTTCAGGCTTCATGAACAACAGAGCTATAAACTAGATCCTATGTAAAAGATTAAGCTTAAGTAATATCTTAGAAAATTTGCTATAGACATTAGTTATAGATAATTTAATGTCTGTAATCTTGTCTGATTTACTAATGAACCCTTGATTTAACATCTCTTGTGTTCTGATATGCCTGGTTGAGTATTTTTAAGATATCCACTGAAGGAAGGACCAATGAAAAAAAATTCAGACAGTTGCTCATACCTATGTGCTTGTCATACAGACAAACAATTGATATGATCAGACCCTAGACCCAAAACTATTTTTTTACTGTAGAAAAGAAACCTTAAATGTAATTTCATTGTCTTTCTGAGGACCTTCTGGTGAAAGTAAAAGTAGCCTGACTGTCCTTTAACATACTCCACCTCTTTGAAATCTGAACTCAATAGTTAAACAGTCTTGTGCCTTGTCTAAGTAACATTGCTGGAGAACTGTCTTTGGCCACCTCCTGACTTAGTGAGAACATAAGATTGACTAACATAGGTCCTGTTGTGTACAGGACTTGCCTATGTACAAAAATGTAGTTCTGTGAAAATGTCTGATAAGATTCCTAGCTGAACATAGCATTTGCCCAATTTATTAATAAATCAACTAAGGAATCCACATATGCATTTCCACAACCTATCCTTATAAAAGTGTTCAGTAAGTACTTACAGGGAAGAAAACCCTGCTGAGTTAGTTAATCATTATTTTGAGAGCAAAGAAAAAAGAGAGTTAAACTATAATTATAACCTTGGTGATAATGTATGTAGGAATCTTTCTTAATCCAGGCTAATCTTGTTCCATGTTCTTGCCTACTATAAAAATCTGAACGATTTTTGACAAGATCCAAAGTTTTGTCAGTTGTTAAGAATTAATTGAAAAAATTACTAGAGCACAGCAGCCATTTCAAAGGGACTGACCCAGAACCAATTAGAATTTTGTAACAATTGACCATTCACCACAAAACAGTTATCATGAGCTTTGGCCTCTGAAGTGTGGTGTTGGGGGTGGGGGAGAATCAGATTAAAGAAACTTTAATTTTTCCCCCTTTAACTAAAATATCGTTAGTAGCAGCTTTCTCAACACAACTATCAATCAACTTATCTGGGTTTTAAAGGCTATGCTCAGCTTGCAGGAACAGAGGTACAGAGTATAATGGATGCTTATGCCCTGGCTTTAGATGATACACAATATAGGTTACTATCTTGAAAAAACAGGTCAGACATAGGAACATTCTTTATCAAATTGCTGTTGACAGCCCAAACAAGAGATTGAGGAACACCACAAAAAGGTTCTTTCATCTAAAGACAACAGAGTTTATAATTGGTCATTCTTTTGTCCTTCATCCTCTCCTCAGCAGGAAAAAGAAAGTTCCTAGTGCAGTTTCTTGAACATGGTCAGCACGAGGGTAGACTGGTGTACACTGAGAAATAGGTTCAATGTTCAGTCTTTCCAGACAGGAAAAGCCAACTGTAGTCTTAAATGTTAAAAAGGAATGAGAACAAGGCAGAACTTTGTGCAGGATTAACGACATTTGGGGACAACAAATATGTAATTGCTTTGAAAGAGGAAAGAAAAATCAAACACACAAGTATTTACCCAGATTATTCTATAGTATGTGTAATAGTCTGTCTCCTACCTTCAGTCCAAAGAAAATATACGTAGCATGCGTGCATACACAGAAATACATACAATACATAAAATACGTGATATCACATCATTATATACTGCATATATGTACACATATAGGTATAAAAACATAAATAAACTTTTCAGATTGAAAAGGATGCTAGAGTCAAATATTTAGTGTTGAAGATTTTTTTTCAGAGGATCACTATGTCTAAGATGAAACAGGAAACTCCATTATTCTGATTTTCTGCCTGTTCCAGACTGTTATATTTCACCCAGTTACCTCTCAGTTAAGTTGCTTTGGACTGGTGATGCATATTTTCAGGAGATGCTTGCAAACCTAATTTAAAAATACCAGAGATTGAAAATTCACTATCCCACTATCCTTTTTGGCGTTTTCCTCTAACAATCAATCTTTCATGAAGAATAGCTTAAAAAAAAAAAAAAAGAGAGATCAGAGCTATTAAATCACTGTCCCACAAACACTTATGCTTTTGCTTACCCTGACACATGTGAGTAGCTCCACTGAACTCAGTATAAAGAGAAATCAATAGAACTGCTCATGTGTATCAAGTCAAATATACAAACAAGTAGTTTTAGACTTAAAGCTTGAAATCGGCTTGGAAAAGTCTACAATAACATTTTTACGGATTTTTATAAATGAACCTCATCCTGAAGAAAAAGATTCATCCAAGATATTCATAGCATGCATGAACAGATCCAATCACTATCCTACAAAGGTCTTCAGCTCTGACCATGTTTCCTTAGCTCTGGCTCAGTGCTCTCATTGGCAATAGCAGAATAAAGCCCAAAACTGCACAAAATAAAGCTCCATACAGATCCTGTATGCATGCTTCCTGAAAGAAGTAGCAACTATAATTGCTAAATGTCAGCTAGAAAGGCAAAGCTCCTCAAATTGATTCTATCTCTACGTAATCTTGAAGTACCTCTTCTGCAACTGAGTTGCATTTGTAGTAGCCATATAACAAAAAGACTTGTTCCAAGATTTAGAGAGGGGAAAAGGCTGCTGTGAGTTTTTTAGGAAATTATGAAGGCCACTGCTGACAAGGGAAGGAAAATTTCCCAGGTTGAAAGCAAAGGACTGTATAGCCTCATTTTTTCTGAAGGTAAGCAGACAGGTCTGGGATGATGGGAAGTTTGCTGATGGAGACTGTTTTAGGGTGGCTTACAATGGAGGCCTTTCCATCTTTCAGCTGGAGGTTCCTTCATGTACACATGATGTTGGTAGTTGCTACTTAGGAATAGTTATAGGAACAAAGTTTGTGACAAATCAAGGATTGTTCCATGCCGCGTCCCCTAGGGAGGGGAGGAAGGCCATGGTCCTCAGCCAAAGGGAACAAGCTGGAACAAGTTTATTCGGGGAGTATGGGACTCTTATAGGGTCACGGAGGAGCTTGGGAAGTGGGGAGGAGTTTGGGGCGGGACACAGCAAATATGGGAAAGTAGGGGAGGGACAGGGAGGA
>JAWWMO010000138.1:63547456-63617087 GCA_035047845.1 Dendrocincla fuliginosa | reverse complement strand
CAGTAGGTGCTTACATGCAAGCGTTTCAACTGGAAAATTGACTCAAAACTCAACCTACCACATTAAGCGTGTTTTGTTTGGCTAATTTGTCTTCCGTGACAATGTCAGTGAAATGATAGCTTGGTGGCAGGCACTAGTTCTGTCTGTCTCTTAACATTTTGTTTGTAAAATGAAAAATACCCACTTTTTACAAACAATTCAAAAAAATATCAGCAAAATGATTGCAGGCCTGCTGTTACTTTGGGGAGATGTTTCAGACAACAGCTATAGTTGCTGAGTTTTGGGTTGTTTTCTTTTTTCCCCACAGTTGAATATAAATGGTGGTGTATTTTTTAGAGCGCAGCAATGCATTTGCAGTATAGCTTATCTAAGGACCTTAGTCAGCCCAAGGGATCCATTGTATGGCTTTGTGCTCACAGTCTAAACCAGATTTTTCTGTTTATTACTGTTGATCTAAGTAAGTAAGGTAAATAGTGTGTTTTCCTTAATTTGTAAGGGGGTGAGGAACAAAGCAAAATTTTACCAAAACTAAGAGTTGAAACAAGCCCAGTGAATACCAAGCTGTGTCTTAATCTTCAGCCCATCCTCATCTTTATGATTGTCACTTTTTTTGCCTTTAATGAATGAAGAAGAATTCATTTAGATTCCCTGACCTTTCTTATCTACCTTTTGCTGTGATATATTATTCAACAGAAAGCTGAGAGGCTATGAGGGTTCATGCACTGCACAACAGGCTGGCGCACCTGTGGCCTCTTACTGTGTCACACTTCATGTCAAGGAGTGGATAGGATCATGAGGAAACATGAAACATTTTATCCATAACAGTAAAGTTGCAATCTATGTCTCCTGTTATAATTTTCTTATCCACCTAGCAGCTTTTTCTAGTGCCATTTTTTTCTCTTGCTTGCCCGCCAAAACATATTTTACAACCTTCATCAACTTCTCTCAATGACAGACTTTTTATCTGTAATGCTGACCATAATAGCAATAACGCTAGTGACTGAAATACATATTTCTTACCCTGTTATTCTAAGGTAAATAAAATAGGCAAGGGTTGTGGTTTTATGCAACTTATAGCTGCTCTTTTTGCTTTCCCTTTTATAATGTTTCCTTTATTGTGATAATACTGAGTTTATTCTGTTATTCTGGGAGGTATTGAAGATCTCCTAAGAGACAACGCAGTCATCGGTCACAGCCAGCACAGCTTCATGAGAGGAGAGTCCTGCTTATCAAACCTGATTTCCTTTTATGACAAGGTAACCCACCTAACTGATCAAGGGAAGTAATTTGATGTAATCTTTTTGGATTTCAGTAAAGCCTTTGATACTCTCTCTCACAGGATCCTTCTGGACAAAATGTCCAGCACACAGATGGATAAAAGATTGGAATCAAAAGTATGGTGTGTCACTGTCATAAACCAAGAAATAGTTGTCTTAGAAACTTTGAAGGTGTTGCACCTCTACTTTACACTTCTAAATTAAAGTCTACTGTGGCACCTCTGCTTCTTTCTTTGCTTGGCATAAAAGGCATCACTGTAAGTGCTATGACAATATAAATGAAAACAATTAAGGATTTTTCATGTAATAGTTAGGAAATCTACTTCTAGGTACAGTCAAGTTGTGGCCGAGGGGCTTGAGGAGAGTTAGGAGATTTTGAAAAAGGCTGAGTTGCTTGGGGGATGCAGGAGTTTAAGAAAGAAAAATATTTTACTAGTATCATAAGAAAAAAAAGTTCATCTTTTAGCAATTATTTTTGAAAAAGAAGGAAAGAGTATGGTACTTGTGTAGCTGCAGTTCTGCCTGTCCTTGGGCAGCTGCCCAAAGTGATGAGGCAGTGGGAGCATCTTTCACATCTTTTGCACCAAGAAGAGCAGCTGAAACAAACATGCTGCATCTCTGACTTGTGTTCAAACGTTGAACAGTTATAAATAGCTTTGATGTGCTTTCTTGAGTCTTTTAGAGCTTGTGACTTTCTGGAAGGTCAGAAGATCCTGTCCCTGGGAACCCGTACCAGCACTGAGGGGGCCAGGACCTCCACTCCAAAGGAATGTCCATTGCTATACTGCTCCTTTCAACAGTTCTAGAAACCTATTCTGGGGATTAAAGAAGCCTTTCATATTGTATTGCAGTTACTTTCTCCAGTTTCTTCTTCAGCAGGAATAAGTTAAAAGGCATTCATGAAAACCAATTTGGAAAAAAACCAGAAAGAAACAGAAATGCCTGTTAGGAACATTTTTACAGAACATGAACATTTGGGCTGTCTGGTCAGCACATGAATGGTGAAAAATACAGACTTGGTCCTGCATTTTCTCATTGTGTCTTAACAAGGCAACATAACTTGCCAAAGTGAAGTTTCCTGTCACTTCCCCAGCTTTGTGTTATCTGCTACTTTTCTGTTTTACATGTTCTTTATTTTTTTCTGTTTAGCTAGTATAAGGTCAGGCAGGATGAGTTCAGACATAGGTGAAAGCAATGTAAAATACCCAATGATATGGTTGCACAATACTACTAGTTTCGTCTTCTTGATTGTGTCAGAGCTATGGAGGCTTTGAACTCTCAAACTAGTGTGCCATTGGGTATCAGCAAAGGGGGTTTCAGGAAGCAACGCCTCCCTTCAATACTGTGGTTTGAACTAACGTTCCTATATTTTGGATTTGTCTTACTTTTCTAAATAAAACAGTTTAATTCCAACGAATTTTAATGTGAACTTTAAAAAAAAGAATCAGATTATTAATGTGGATGAAATATTTAGGTTCTTCGTGTTAGGAAAATGGCTGATTAAGGTAATCTATTTCCCCTTTTCCCTTAATTAGCTCAACGTGTGTAAAAAGTCATCTGATACCTGACTCTGCCAACTTTGGCTATTATACTTCTCTGGTGGAATTAGTGGGCACCTCAGAGATCTGAGAAAGAATTCAGTGAAATCAGCAGAACTAAATATCCTCTGGTATTTTAATCCAGCTGCGGTGACCACTCTCTAGATTTCAAGCTCCATATTATGCTTCTTGTAGGCAACTAAGTACATCTTGTCTGGAGAAGGGGGAAGAACGTGCTCCTGATGCACTCTTACCTTCAAAGAGAATCGTCGCCATCATCTTCATTCCCTCTTGAAGCTTGCAAAGCAGGTGAGTATTCTGCCATGACCTATTTCTTATCTTCCCACTGTGACTAAAGGAATGAGGAAAAGGACTCTGGCTGCTCCCTTGCTTTCTTCCCTTCTCTCTTTCTGAAGCCCTGAACAAGCAGGCTTCCCAGTAGTTTCTAAGGAAAACACTCTCCATAAAGCTGCACAGGTTGCAATGCCAGCTGTGAGCTCAGAGCAATGCTCAGAGGTGAAGGGAGAAAATGATGGTGCCTTTCCTAATGAGCTTCCATTAATGGATAATTTATAGTGCAGATAATGAAAGTATTGATTTGGGCTCTTTAGCATTGAAATATTGCATTTAGCTTGAGGCAATAAAGATTGTTTATGATAGTAGTGATAATGACACTCTGTGGAAGCAGCAATACTTTTTGACATTTATGGGTTTCCACACAAAATAGGGAAAAACTTTTTTCAAAGGTCATCAAGCTATGAAGGGCAAGGGATTAGTTTTTACAAGAGAGTAATTATGGTATTTTGAGAGAAATCCCTTACTTGATGTCAGTTACGGATAGGAATAATGTCTGATGCACATGGTAGTCCTGAGCAACAAGACCATAGGTGATGGTACAGATATTGTCTGGTGAAGGCTGGCCTCTTATTTGAAAGAATCATTTCCATTTGTAGAGTATCCTGATTTGGAAATGGACATTAGGATCTGAGAAGTCTCCAGGGCCTCAGCCTCGTGCCTACAGCAAAATGGGGTGTGCCATAAACTCAAATGCAGGCTGCTGTCTCTGACAAAATGAATCCTTTTGCCTCTGTTTGCCAAAGAGCCATGATTATGTCTCTGATTTATCCCAAAAGGCTGCTTGGAAAGTTTATCCATGGGTGTTTGTAAAATGATATGAAACTGAAGCAACTATGTTATTGCTACAGTTGGCATTGTGCAGAAATGCTTTTATAAAACTTACTGATGTCTTCAGAAGATGAACCTGAGTTCTCAATATCTTCTCTTCCTAACATGATCACTCTTTTTTTCAGCTGGTTTCAAAGCATTCAACAGCCTGTCATGACCTGTATATGAACTGCTGTAGCATCTGACACCCTGCTATGGTCCCACAGTAGTGGAGAGTGCTGAAGCGGACTGTACACAGATAGAAATAGTGCTGGCTATTAAATGGGAATAGCTAGATCTATTTCCATCATTCAGTCTCCTCAGGTTTTGACAGCTTGATCAAACTAATGAACACAGAAGTGACAGACATATTGGTTCACTAATATTAGGTTACCAATCTTTGCCTTAAACCCCCATTAACGCTTCTTCCCTTGCCTGCTAATGCTAGGATAACAGAGAGCGGCCAGACTTTCTGGCTCTATCTATGTGCAAAACTTCTAAACATTGGGCCATTTTTGTCTCCCACTGCACTTTGCTATAAAACCACAAGGTTAACATGACCTTCTGGCCCATTCTATTTTGTGTCTTGACTTGAGCTTTGTTAGGGACAAAAATCTATGCTATATTCCATCTGATCAAAGTACTTCGTGCCATCTGTATTCATTTAGCAATATCTAAGACTAGAGAGCATTACAGTGGTATTTTGTACACAGTATTGATTGCCTTCATTTGTAGCTATTATAGACACCAGACACTGTTCAGTTTTAAACTTGAGCGTCACATTTCCCATCTGCAATCTCCAGGTACTTTCCTCCCATCCCCCTCCTTTCACAACAGCTTTCAATGATTTGGTTTGAACAATCTTCCTTTAAAATTATTGAAATAGTGTTGTATGTCACACATCACAGTCATGTTCTCATAATTTCCTCTGTTGTTATACTGGTAAATTTCCCAACCTCTGCAGTGGAGAGAGTTTAAACCTATAATTTTATTCATGTTTCCACATGGATCTCTCTGTGCTTGGTTGCTATTATTGGTAGGAGCTGTACATTTTGCATCACAAGAGAGTGTTTTTATAAAGCAAATTTCTATTAGTTAAGCCCTGTATTTTTGTTCTGCTTGTGTTCAACTGCTGCTTCAGAGTTGGCAGCTTGGTTACGTACCTGTCTACTTACAACTTGGTATGAGTAGGTGCTCAAAGCCAGTCTAACTGACAAGTATGTAGAGGAGTTCTGGCCATGGAAATATATGTCAGAAGTAAAGGAGAGAATAACTGTAACATTGGGTGTTTCCATCAAACATGGGTTTTGCACTTCAACGTACCAGCCAAAAATGTAAACTGTTTTCCTGGTTAAACCAAAGAAGGTGAAATCTACTGGCTTTGTTAGAGATAGTTAAAAAAAAAAAAAAAAGTAGTAGTAATGAAAATATACTAATTGATTTTATCGTTGCTGTCTGCTACCTTTTAGTAGAAACTTCTGCAAGGGTTAATCACAACATGGCTCAGTAAAGTATTAAAGTAAAAACTCAGGTTTAGGTTTGTGGATAATGCATTTATCTTCCAGAACCCGCATCAAAAGAAAGCAGGTATTTGGTCCATTAGAACCTGTTTAAAGTTACAAAATATCCAGATAAGAAATCTATTGTGAAAGCTGGGAATGACAGAAACCATGTAATCGTAGACAGATTTCTATTATTGACACTGGGGGTGAGACAGTTTCCAAACCAGCAAAGACTTGAAAGATGTTACTGTGAGGAGCTGCTTTACAAAACCAGGGGAAAACAGAAACAATTCCCAATAGGAACAGGAATAAGTGGATGTCCTCAATGCACTTCAGAACATTAACAGCTCTGCCCTTCCAAACCAGTGAAAGGAATACACTGTGAGGTAGTAGTTTTTATTAATGGAATCATATGACAGAACCATAGAAAGGCTTGGGTTGAAAGACTAAAGATCATCCAGTTCACCACAGACAGGGTTGCCACTCTCTAGAGCAGGCTGTTTAAAGCCCCATCCAACCTGGCCTTCCTGAATACTTCCAGGGACAGAGCATCCACAACTTCCCTGGATAACTTGCTCCAGTGCCTCACCACCCTCTGAGTAATGAATTTTAATCTAACATCTAATCTAAATGTCTACACTTTTAATTTAAATCCTTTCCCCATTTTCCTCATCTACCTCTGGTTGTGCTGTGCTGTTTATTTGGGGTGAGAGCAGAGGTGGAAGGTTCCTGTTCTCTCCCTGTCTTTGGCAGATGTGAGATGATAGCCATGCCTGTAAATCTGCTGCCTCTAATGTAACTCTGGGAAGTCTCTTGTGGAGCATCTGCAGAAGACCCCATCAAGAAATGAATAGCGGACATTGTGCAGATACTCTGCTTTTAGCACTTGCTGCCATGCATGGCTGATCAAAAATCCACTGGAGTATAAAGCTGAAATGGCTAGTTCTCTGTTTTAATGGCTTCAGGCTTAAACAGCTTAATTTTCAGAAAAAGATGAAAAATCAACTAAAAGATTTAGTGAATTTGTTAATTATTTAGTGAATTTATTTAGTGATTTATTAATTATTAGACACCAGAACTGTAAAAAAAATGTAGTTCAGGCAGCAATCAGATGCTTCAGCTGGATGAGTTGTTTGGGTAAAAGTTGTTATCTGCATAACAAAAAGCAGACTTTGTTTTCACTGCTGTTCTTTAAAGGGGTTTCAATGGTAGGAGGGTGACTTTACAGCAGTAAGTCACTGTTACCAGTATACATTTTCATCAATTTTAATACAGTAATGTCAAAACCAGGAAAGAGATCTTCAAATACCAATGAAAAGATTGATTTCCCCATAAATGTGATGCATTGTTCCATAGAAAATAAAAATGCATAGGAAAGATTTGCAAGAGACTATTCTCTTCAAATTTATCAAGGAATGTCTAATGACAATTAAGCAACAATTTAGATACAATTAATTCCAATAAATCTTAAGCCATTGCAGAAATATAAGTGTCCTTCTGGACAGAGGAGACTCCAGATTTGAGCTTCAACTTAAAACAGCAGTCAACAAATTTCACACCACTGAAAGACTAAATCAGGCTACATATAATTTATTGGGAGGATTCAGTAGTGATATTTTGCAGGCAAATGCCTTCTAGATTCATACAAATTGTAGACAGCCGTGAAGCTAGTCTCTAATTCTATTTTCATTTTTTCCCCTCTTTTCCTGAATAGAGTTTCCAAGTTTCCATGAAATGTTGTTTTACACAACCAGTAAAACTCCTGGAAAAAATCTGGAGAAGCTGGTGGTAAATGCATAGGAGAAAAAAATCTTTACACAAGGATGCCCTTGAAAATGGGAGTCTCTATGGGCAAATCATGGATGCAGAGAGAGAACTTGGTCATCAGTGTAGGTATTTGTACCAAAGGCCCAAAATTCAGCTCCAAACATGTCATATCTACAACAATTTTCTTTGTAACAAATCTTTCACAGACACAGTTCCCATATGTAGGGCAATACTGAAATATGATTACTCACCTCTTATACTCACGCTTCCTGTCTGTTGAACACCAGGAAAAGACTACACTAAAAAACATTAAAAACAAATGGCTGTTTCATGTCTAGAGTGGGTTCATTCAGAGGAATAGAAGAATGAAAATATAAAGCAAGTTGTCTCAAAAAAACCCCCAAAACCAAACAAAACCCCCCCCCATCTTACAAATATCACTGCTTTGCTGAACATAGCCTCCCTGGAAGTGTTCAAGAAATGACTGGATGTGGCACTTGGTGCTGTTACAAAATGGTAGTCAGTCAAAGGCTGGACTTGATGGTCATGGAGGTATTTTCCAACTCTTAACGTTTCTGTGATCCTATGACAATGGAATTGCTCAGTTTTATCTTGAGAAGGGTACACTGGTAGGCTTGTCTATGATAAGCAAGATCTGGGAAGTGGCATGGGGCAAGAGTAAGGACTAAAACCTCAATGCTGCAAGTGTGACAGGAAAACAATATGTATATGCTCATCTGTCAACTTCCACAATACCAGGCTGTCTGCTAAAGGACTTTGTGACTGTTGGCAAACATGAAAGATAACATTGCCAAAGTTTTTTTCTTTTCTTTTTTTTTGTTAAACAAGTAACTGCTAAGATGCAAATTAAGAAATAGCTTGTGAACAACTTGAAAAATCTTAAAAATACAGACATTACATGGGAAAGCTATCTGTGATATGAGTTGCATGCAGTGCTGAGTGGTTAGGACCCTGTGATAGCACAGAGTGCAGTCTGTGGTATGGAGTGATGAAACATGGCACCATGCCAGGGAATTTTGGAAGGTAAATGCATGTCTTGGTCTGCAGCTTTAAGCAACAGATTTGCTCGGTACATTTGCATTCCACAAATCTCAGATCCAAAGAGATGATTGCAATCAAGAGTTTCTCATCAAGAAGCTTCCCAGAGGCCTTTAATAATGATATCCATCGCCCTGTATGATCCCAGGGCAATGTCACAGTAGCTGAAATGTCCAGAAAGGAATGTTTGAAATATGGTTCCATGTTCAAGACATCTCCAAACACAGGATGGGCATTTGTGAGGCTTCAGATATGAGGAACTGGCCTTCAGGGTGTTTTCTACAGTGTGATAAAATGTCAAATAATTAATGAATGAAGTAGATACACTGTATATTATGAGACTCTAATTGGAATTGTCCAAAAACACACCTAAGAGAATGAGGACTAGAGGAAAAAAAGGGGCTGGAAATTATGTAGCTCTGTTAACATCTGTAGAATTATTCTATAATATTCTGTAATTCTGTCACTATCAGCTGAGGGTCTTGGCCTTGGAGTCAAAGTCAAGTCCCCTGGCCCTTGGTGACTAAACCAAATGGCCCCGTTTATGCTGGATTTTACATTGGTTTTAACAGTGACAGAATTAGGTCACCAGTCTTTCATTTATCATGGGAGAATACATTGTTATGGTAAGATGCAGCATTTCTGTGTTTAAGGAGTGTGAGATGTGCATGAGTAGATTTTTAAAGTGCCATATAAATAGCAAGTATATGTTTCTCAGGGTTTTTGTATGTTTGTCTAAAACACCTGGGAACAGTGTGAGGGACAGCGCAGAACACAACACATCCTGAACTTTTAGGAGCTTATCATGTCTTGGAACAGCAAAACCAACTGAGGAAGATAGCTTTTGGCTTTATATAACTTGATTTTGAATCTGATACTCTTCTTTGTCTAGTTCCCAGAATAAAACTTCAGTGCCATGATTATAATTACTCTACATTGACATTAATGTCAAATTAGGGAGAAATTCTTTGTGGTGTGCCCAGAACTCAATAGTATGATTACTTCCTTCATCATCCAGCTTACAAGAGGGGGTGGCATGTTTAAAAATATTGGCAGATAAAATGGATGGAAAAGATAACATGTAACTCTGGGAAAAAAACAGGGGTGAAGACTAAAGGTACCCTCTGTGTTAAGCAAGTTGGTTCAATATTGTTGACCTACCTGCAAATGTAATTGCACCAAGCAGTGAAAAATCCAAAGAAACTACCGAAGAAAATAGCATTCATTCACCACCTAGTAGTGTTTAGATAATGGAAAGAGGTCATCTGCTTCTACTTCGCTGTTCCTTGCTTGCAATCATTGAGGGATCTTTAAGGATCCGGCTGAGAGCCAGTTTTCCAACAAAATGAGAAATGAGAGCAATTAAAAAATGGAAGCAGATGATTGCCTGTATATTCAAAATCAAAGGAAATTGAGAACCTTGTCTTTGAACAATAGCAAATATTTTGGCCTGGAGTGTGGTATTTGGCTTGGTGGAGACAAAAAGCCACTTCATCAATATTAGTTCAGAGCAGTGCATTTGGCAAAGACCTAACAAGTTATCAGCTGTTATCCTCTGGGGATCTGGGCGGGAATGAAAAATTCCTTTCTGGATACAAGTTCATTTCTACATTGCCATGATACAAGTCCTCTGTTTTGGATCTGTTTTCTATCTTTTTCCCTATTGACTGGTTAGAAATTGAGATGTGTATAATAGGATACAACATGGCATTGAACTTCAGGCCTTTTCACCAGTTGCTTCAACTATTGGATTCTGAGACTGGTTCTCAGAGGCACATTTTTGTACTGACACATGTACATAAATGACCCTTAGCACTGGAGGGAAGGGGGCTACAAACAGCGCTCTTTAAAAATCTGGCCACACACTCATTATATTTGCTGCACTTGGCATCATGTCACTTGTGATCTAGTGGGCTCCATTCAACTTCCATCCTAAGGCCTCTGCATAAAGAGTCAATGTGATTGTTTTTAATGCTGTGGCAGGAACAGATGGCAAACATATTTTAAAGTGCTAAAAATATGGAAGGGCAGTAGAAATGTACATGGCAGACATCTATTAAGTTCCCACAGATGTGACCAATTTTTTTTTAATTTTAATAATAAACATATTATGTGGAAGCCCAGTCCCTAGAAGGAAAACCGCCTTTGAAATCAGTTGGCATTTTGAATTTGCCTGGGCTACAGCAAAGGACAGATTAAACTTCTACTTGTAGTTTCCAGTTTGTCTCAGTCATACTAATGAAAAGGAACAAGTAAGTGTGCAGAGGGACAGCTGAACCCCGACTCAGCGTGGCAGAGCAGCATGCAGAGGGCAGCCCCTATAGATCACTGTCTCACGGACACAGTGTTTCGTCACTGTGAGTGGGCTCCTAACATGGGATTTTTAGAGCCTTCGCAGATGTTTTAAGTTTCTGTCCATCTATCACGCTCTGCGAGGATGATTTCTTTGGGAAGATGCCCTGTGGCTCAAGCAGCAATCTGTACGTGTAGCTGTCAGGCTGAAAAGGCTAACGCCAGTCCACTCTGTCACATGCTGTAATCTTACAAGTGCCAAGACAGAAACCTACAGAAAAAACGCAGACTATTTCTTAATGAATTGCTTTTCACAGGCTAATGACAAAGCCCAAGGAGGAGCCCAAAGGCCAGGGTTTGTTTCTTAACTTTCGCTGAGGAGATCCTTGATTAAGGATTACCATTAAGAAAAGCATTGTGCCAGAGAGAAAGAGAGATTACTCTTGAGAAAGAGGTGGTGTAGGGGATGCTGTTCCTGTTCTCCCCAGTGCTAGCAATGGCTGGTTGGTGACTTATTTCTGAGTGGTGCCAGCACCCAGGCAAGCCCTTTGACTCTCCACGTGTCTTTAGACCTGAGAGTGCCAGCCTTTCTGCCCCTGCCATGGCATGGCTGCATGCAAAAGCATTGCATAGCTGCATGCAAAAGCAGAGCAGCCTGGGGCATGGGGCAGGTTGGTCTGCTCACAGGGCTGTGGGGTAGGCAGGGTATTTTCCACAGGGGTTAGGAAGCAGGCATTGTCTCTTAAAGCATCTTAATCCTAATGAGATGGGAGGTCTCACTGCTCTGTAGTACACAGTGCTCTGCTTGACTTGCTCAGCCCTAAAAAGTCTCCCCAAAACTACATTCCGAAGGCAGAACTGACTTCAGATTGTGTTGCAGGCAGCATTAAGAGGAGCTCTTCTGGCCATGGTTTCCTACTGGCAGATCCTGGTGCTCGGGTTGTTTGAGTCTCTGAGGAATGGCTGTGTGCAAATTCTTTCCTCCCAAAGCAGGACAGAGGGGTATCTGCCCCACCAGGCGGTGTACTGCCCCAGGATGATGCAGCCCACTTGGAAAACTTGGTGGAGAAGTTACACATCTATAGGTTTTCAGGGTCTAATGCATGTGGTGTCTGATGCGGGTTTGATGTGGTCTGATGCACATCTGTGTTCTCCAACAGGACTGCGCTGGAAATGGTTTTGAAAATCGTACTCTTAAAAACTGAGGCATCAAAAAACCTGCAAAATTCTGGCCTTTTTGGTCTTTAATATCACACTCCAAGTTTTCTTCATGTTACATTTTCTCCAGGGGGAACCAAGAGCCATTCCTAATTAATTTCCCCTGTAGGAAATCAAGTCAGGAAAATATTTTTTTTTTTCTGCACAAGACATAAAGAAGTCAGGATGCAAAGAGGAGGCGGACTTCAAGGGGAATATGATCTGAACAGGGTGTGCCAGTCTGGGACTTTAAACTGCTGCTGTCTGTTCACAGACACACACACACATGCATGTATCACAGCCTCGATTTACTTTGGCTCAGCCAGTAGATCCCAACATATACTTGAGGAACCCTTCCCAAACAAAAACATGCTCTTATCAAAGTGGAAAGCAGAAGGTCTAGCTCAGGGAAAACTGTACAGCTATTAACAAGTTATTCATAAGCAGCCTGAGGTAACAGCTAACATGTGGCTGGCTTTGGCCCAGGGATGCTTACTGGTCTTGGGGAAGAAATAGTATGAGCTAGAACTCATCATTTTCCAATGTCCAGAGGCAGGAGGTTTGCTGTGCCTGGTGACACAGATGGTGTTGATGGGCAGAACAGGCAGACCTCTGGCATGCTGTGTGTGATGGCTGCAAGGTCGATGGTGACTGGAGGGCTGTGACTTCTAACAGGGCAAAACCAGGCCATAATCACAAACACAGACATGTGTAATAATATAATTAATAGTTATGCTACCCTAAGTCTTCAAATATAATTAATATGTGTGGTGCCCTAAGTCTTCAGTGGTATAATGTTGAAATTAAAAAGTAATGATAATAGAGATGCACTACTTTAGCCAAAGGCAAAATATAAACAATTTATACTACAGCTATTTCCAGTACAAGATTTTCTTCTACCTTTAGGCTCTGTTCTGCAAACACTTGACATAAGTATTTAATTTTGCATAGATATATATTCCACTGAATTTTTGGAGATGTTTAAAATGAGCAAGTAAGACACCGACAATGCTAAGAGTGCCTTACTGTGCAGGAACACAAATCACGGGCAGGTAATGCTCCTTCTCTGCTGATGCACTTGTGTTGGAGTAAAGCATTTAGCATCAAAATGCTGGTAGAGTGAAAACACCCCTAAAATCCAAACAAGCTCAGTCACAAAGGCAATTTTTGCTGCCACAAGTTTACCTAAGACACAGGTAAAATCTTAGATATTCTGGCAGCAAGATGGGGACATTATCCACTTCTCTTGCCCCCTTGCTATGACTCTGTCTATGGTCTTTCAAGGACGTAGCACTGCCCCTTGCAGTTCTGACCCATGGAGCGAAGCAGCTTGAAGTCTGCAAAAGTCTTGGCTATGGCTTTGCATACATACAGCATGGTCCCTTCATGTCACTACACAAAGGAAAGATAAGAGTGTGTATAGACAACTTTAACTGTATAGTCTTTTCTGAAATTTGAGGCATGTACTCTCTGGGTTTAGCTTATCTTTATCACAGAATTTTACGGTGGAAGTTTTTGGGTCTGATTCTGATTTATGCAGTTCACAGTATGAATGAGCTTTGTAATTTTCTGCTATGCAGACACACTGAGGCTCTTTAAATTTAGTGTGCTATCAAGCCCTCATGTAACATCTTAACATAAGCTGACAATGATTTCACTGCTGACGGATTGCGTGCCACTTATTGATTAACTAATGAAATGATTTCTGCATCTTAGAAATTTCATAACTGAAGTCAGACACGTCCTTCAGACTGTGCTTTTGTCCCTTCTTCAGCTGCAATATTCAATATTTACAGAGGATTGTCTTTTTTTCTGCCAGTGAACCCATTGGGAACAGCATGTGGGTAGTGTAGCCAAGACAGCACTCAGAGACTTTAAACAATATGGCTGAAATCCAAACCCTGTTGAAGAAATGGCAGCGCTCCCATTGACTTCAGCAGAATCAGGATTTCATGGCTGTTGTGTGAAAAAGTTTTCCCAACACCCAGTATCTGCAGATTTAATTTATGATACAACTTTAAAATGGCATAAATATACTGGAATCCTGTGACGCTTGGCTCAGATAAGGTGTTTAAAAATAAACTTATTTGAAGACAAGATGAATCTCCCTTGTCTCTTCATTCAGGGTCAAAAGACATGAATTTCATTCACTAAATTATCAACACTTAAAACTTTTTCTGCATGATTAGACTATTACTAAGAGTCAGGACAGCAGAGATCTTCCCACTGCATTGACCTGTGAACTTTGTTAAGTCTTTTGACAGGGGTCATTGTCTATAGCATGATAGTGAATGACTTTCCAAAATGGAGCCATTCTTTCAGTTGTAACATGAGGCTGGTGCTCTTTTCTTATGGCTTGAAAAAGTTAATTTACATTGATGACATTTCTTGTCAATTTATGTGCCAGCTGAATTTGCTGATTAGTCACAAATGATGATGTGCTGCTTGCAGACTGCTGTTATTGCACCTTTACAAAAAACTTCAGATACTTCAAATACTTTCAGAATTAGAAATAACTCCTTTCCTTCTGCAAAATGTGTGAAGGACTTTAACCAGAAACTAATACTTAAAAGAATGTATTTATCAAATGAATCTTTTGCAGGGTACTGAGTAAATGGGAAGTAATCTAGGAAGAACCCATTTATGCCTTTCTTCAGAATAGCTACTTCATATTTCTAAATGTCTTGTTATAGCTTACATCTGTTTTATACTTTTTTAATTGAAACATAATTCTTTAAGGATTCCCACTGTTATGATCTCCAAGCCCTTTAGTCTGAGCTCATGGTTTGTAAGACATGTCCTCATCCCCAAAGTCTTTCCCCATCCCAGTTTCCTTTCTTCTCTGGTATATGTTCCTAATTTCCTGAAAGCATCTTGCAACTCTGATGCAGAGAACCTGATGGCAAACACCCTTGAAATTGAACTTCTTTGGGGTGCAAGAGTCCTTCTGTAAACTGCCCAGTTGCTGTTCTCCATATCAAATTACCTCAAAACACTTGTTTTCAGTGACGCATACAGAAAAAAAACCCTGCCATTGATTAGGTGACTGATATGCTGGGACTGTTTCTTCCCATGATCTTTCATAATGGTCTCAGTGGTCCCTTTGATCCCTTGTGTCTTGCTTTGCACACTGAAGATACTTGTGTTCTTCAAGCCCAAATATAAAACCAGTGTGTTTTTAGCATTCAGCTTTCAGCTTAGCTCTCTGATGATTTAAATGTATTTGTTCTTACAGGCTGAGACTTTAAGGCAATCTTAGTGAGCCAAATTCTGCTTTTATTCCTATGACTGAGCATATAAGAAATTTTATAGCTTTCCCAAGGTGTGAAGGCTGTTCTAGAGTACTATCCACTCTCCTCTCAAACAAAAGGATGGGTTACATCCAACCACACTTTTTGGATAAGTTAGTGGATGTTCATGGTGGTTACTTACCCTGGGATTCCTGGCAGATTTGTGATAAATTACTGTGGTCTCTTCGTCAGTTCAGCTGAATATGAGACTTAGCAGTATTATTTTGTAGATGGCCTAATTTAAATTATGAATAGTTGCTATGTATTATTAAAGGCTTGTCTGTCTTATGTTGTTATGGCTGACACAAGTAACAACTGGCAATTGTTCTGATAAATGACATTGGGGAAAAGAGGTTGTGGCTGAACTGCATGTGGAGTGCTAACAGTTAGCAACAACCTATATGCCCGAATATAAAAAGTGACCCAGACTAAATCAGCTTGGGAGGACAATGGGCTTTCATCTGCCCTTTAAGTTTTCACACCTTTGTGGAAGCTTTTCTCTGTAAGAGCTGGGGAGGTAGAAATTTCTTCCCTTGGTGCACACACAGGCCCATCATGACCAAGGAGTACTGATAACACGGCGTTGCAGGGTAACTCATATCCCTGATAAGGCTGTCATGAGACACAGCAGTGCCTCAGTTCAGCTGCATCCTATGGTGACAATGAGTCTCTCCTCCTGAATTTCTGAGGTACAGGGCATGTGTTTTATATGAGTAGATTTGGTGATAGGTCAAGAAGTTTTTTCCTGTGGGATAAGAACTTGGGAAGTTAAAGTCTCTGTTATAATAAGCTAAATAAGGGAAAATTTTCCCTCAGACAGTGTAACAGAGGATCATGCTTGTGAAGTATTTTGTAGATCTTAACATTACTAAACCTTTTAGTGGTCGTATGCCTTTGCTGTATATAGCAAATGTTTGTAAATTTAGGTATGCCCTGGGATGGACATCTGGGCACCAGAATGCAAATTTTGGTTAGTAAGTTGTTCAGATGGTCCATTTCACTCCTTGGGTACATGCCTTCTATGCCATTGTATTGGTACATAAGTAAATATTATTTTTAATCAGGGTAACTTCTATGGCTTTCAGCCTTGCCTAAAGATAGACACGAAGGTATAGGAGAGAGGCTCAAGTCTCTCATCAGCATTTTCTGTATCCATTTGGGACTGCTGGATTACCCTGCAGATCCATTTCCAGGTCCTTTAGGTGTGATTCAGAATAGTGGATAGGGATTGCTTTGTTCCTGTAGGCACTTGCACTAATTAGCTCTACTTAAATTGTGTACTGTCATAGAATGACTGGATACCTTAAAATAAAGAGTAATTTAAGAGTCCCTGGTGATACCAGTGAGCCTGGAGGGAAGTATTAAGGATGGTACAAGAAATGGCACCTGTACCTTCACAAAATCACAGTCAGTTCCCAAGTGTCTGGAGAACCAACAGGACTGTGACTGAAGCATTTTGATTCAAGACCAGAAGTGGAGATTGGGCAAGCAAAGATTAATAGGATCTTGGCTGAAAGTGGTGGAAATTACACCTACTATGAAACACATCACCAATCTATTGAATAATGCCTTCAAATCTTGATGGTTTTGGATGAGGTTAATAAACTTAATGCCAAAATCGAATCTGATGACATCCAGACCAACCTTGTGCTAGTTCTCTTTCTTTTCAACTTTCTCTGTTGTTTCTTAAGCTCTGTTTTGGACTTTTGGAATGAAATAAATCTCCCAAATATGTTTCTCAGTTAAAATTCTCTAGTTTCACTTGAAAACCTCTGAAAAGCTAAATATTTTTACATGGCTTAAATGCAAAATAATAGATCAGATTAACTTCTTTCAGAATTTAACTTACTGTTGTCCAAATTTTCCTATGGATATCAATAATATTTTTGTCAGTTTTTCAAAAAAATAGACTTATATTCTGCTTCAGAATTTAACCAAGATAATGCTGGGCAGGTGGGAGAGGTTGATAAGTAACTAGAATGGAGGAATAAATGTGGAAATTATTTTATTTTAGCTATAAAATTAATCTCAGTAAATATACCCATAAGGCAGGAAACAACTTCCATTTCAGAGTATAGAGAGGACTGGAATATTAAATTACAGCCCTAGTAATAGGGACAGGAACTGAATCTGTTAAATGGGATTTCTGGAATGCACAAAGTACAAAAAAAAGCAATTTTTGAGAGATTTTAGAAGGTATTTTGAAGAACTGCAAAGGAAATGGAAAGCCAAATGGAAGGTGATCGAAATACAACGAGTTTTTAAGGATATTAGTTGTGTTGGCCATCAGATAACTTCATTTTTAGACAAGATTAATAGAGTAGATTTATCTGGTTAGACTAACACAATACTTATGCACAGAACTATGCAAATTAGAAGCAGCTGACTTAAAAGAAAAAAGAAAGGTAAAGAGAAAAAAACCCAAACCTTGCTAAAACAGCTCTTTACAGACAGCCCACAAAGAATGGCCTTCAAACAAGTGTCTTGATTTTTATTTAATTAAACCGGTTGAATTAATTTTGTTAATACTAAACGAAAAATGCTTGAAACCAAAAATTTGGAATTCTTATCAAAACTGAAGTAGAACAGAATGAGTAAAATAATAATGACTGTAGAAATAAAACCGAGAAGAAATATAATATTACAAATTATGTAGCCCTAAAGGTTTATGAAATTGATTTCTCGATCAGGGAGGTACTTATCCCTGAAAATGGCAGACCTGGAGGAAGACTTTTCTCCATTAGCTGTTTAGAGAGTCACCTATGACCAAGCAACATGAAGGGCAAAGGAAAAGACAAATATGATTTGAGAGAAGGTGTTTCCGGCAGAAACAAGGACATTTTACAATATTATTACAAAGGTGTTTGAATACTTCATCTGTCTTATTGTGCACAGTTACCTCTTTCTGCTTTTCCTTTGCATCATGTTCACAGAGAGGCCACCAAGGTGATCATGAAAAAGACCCTTGGCTTATTTCACATGGTGAAACAAAGATTGATAAAGGATGTACTCATCCTGAGCAAAAACAGCCAAAGAGGGGCAGAGGAACAACTAAAGAACATCACTGGCACAAGAAGAAATGGGTACAAAATGACTGCAAGTACGTTCAAGCTGGAAATAGGAGAAGGTTTCTAAGGTCTGGAGGGGCGTGTTCTAGGGTTGCTCTCCAGGAGAGGAGCCCCAGCCAAGACTCCATTTCAGCACAGAACTTCTTGCATCTATTATCTGTACTATGCAATTTCCTTTAGCAGCAGGGATGGAACTTCATGATGCAGAATGTTTTTGTTTAGTGTTCCCTTTGCACTAAGAGTATATGAGCCACTCCCATTAGAGTATTATTTTAGTCTAATATTTGCTTTAATTTTAAATGTTTTAAATCTTGCCAGGGAACAAAGTAACATACTCAAATTCTGATATTTGGAAAAAATAACTTTGGCACATATACACCCGCACTCCAAATCTAATTACCATGCTCCAAAACTGCTGTTAGACCTCTTCAAAGAAATGTTCACTCAAATTTATTGAAGAAGGACAAATGTTTATTTTACTGATATGTATTTTCTCTTAGCCTCCTTCTTACATACATTTGAATTGCTTTGACTATTTTTATTTTTTTCTCAAAATTTTCAGTCTTCTGACATTGGAAATCTTGGCTTTAGGCATTGAGACCTGTTCAAGCTGCAAGGAAATAAAAACAAAGTCTCAGAATAGGTGACATTAATCATATGTGGTACTCCCAGCTTCTTCCTTCAACACTTATCTACAGCTATAGATATAACTGTTTAATAATATTTTTAGAGATATACTTTGCATAAAAATACCAAGAATCCTTGAACAGTGTTCACATAAAGAGAAACACACTGACTACGGGGATGCTTGCAGAATATTTTGTTTCAGAATTGTGGAGTTTATAAATAATTTTATGCACTAAACCTTCTATGAAGAGTTTAAAAAGGACTGAGAGTTCACTGGGTGATAGATACATTTTCTTTAAAAATGACTATATCAAATAATAAAACATAAATAGGCTTTACTTTTAAATGAAAAATATTTAAAAAAAGAGTGAGATGAGCATTTTGGCTTGCACAGATTATTTTATTTATTTTTTTTTTTTCAGATCAATATATTCATTGATTATGTCTGGACTGTAGTCAGGAATTTGTGAAAATGCTGGTAAACCATGGTGTTGTATGAACATCTAAGTTCACATGAGACTGCATAAGCATGCAAAGAACATGTGAGAAAACCTGCTATCGACTTCCCAGTAACTAAACTGGGAAAGTAAACTGCAAAAAATGAAATATAGAAAATATTCTTTCTCTGAATTGTCCAAATATTTCAAACTTCATTTGAAAATATGCAGTTTTTAATTTAATAATCTATTATTTAATAATCAATTATTCATTATCTTCCTCTACTAAAATTTATTCATGAAGCAGAACAATAGTGCATGTGTTCTGGACAATTCTAGCTATGAACACCAGAACATAAGGGGCACGTTAGCCATCCAAGGGATGAAAAAGTAGCGCAGATGAAGCAGACCTTTACTTCTAAACAAAGCATCTTTAGGGTTCAGATTTTGGATGGAAACTCTAGTAAATATCTTAGAAGACACTTTAGTGATGCTTTAGTGCCTGTAAAGAGATGAACTCTTTGATCAACTCTGTTTTTAAAATAAGCAGTCTGACTTTGGAAATGCCAGAAACACTACCATCTGTTTAGACGTGGATACTCATCTGTGTGAACTGATTTTTTTTCCGTGGTGCTGAGCTTTTCTACCCCACTGGAGGATCTAGAATACAGTTCTTCATCTCAAAAGGTTACTATCACCATTAATATAGCATTGTTTTACATATATTTTAAAGCGAATGGCATTCTGCATGTTTTAATTTCAGTGATTGTGTTTTGGCTTGTAGATCAGGAATAGATTTTTGAGCACAGTCTTTCACAGGCACACATGTCCAGATTCTTCAATGACCTCATTGCTAAGAACAGTAATACAAAAATCATGTTTTGAAGTGATATGTATAGCCCATTTTGATGCCATGCATTAAGAAAATGCTAATCTTTCTCAATATAGAAAAAGAAATCAGTCTATATGTCTCCAAATAATAATAATTTTAAAGGTTCTTTCTAATGTATTTATTTCTTTTGTGTTATGTAGCATCATTACTATTCTATTAAACTGTGTGAACTACTGTATAACATAGAAGAAAACTGTTCGTATTTTGTGAATATGTCCAAAAAAGCTTCAAGTTGCTTAGCTGGCATGTGGGACATGCTGCCTAGATTTCAGAGATACCAGAGTATTTAAACAGAAGTTGTCTCCAAAGTCCTTTATCATTTTATGTGTATATGGGCTCTTAACTAGTGAAGCCAGATGAAGAATGAACTTAGTTAATTAATTATTTGCTTGCTCCATTAATTAAAAAAGCAATCCACAGTACTTCATTCAGTCTGCATCAAAAAAAATTTACTTTTCTTATCATGACTGTAATTAGGATTTTATTATGCCCCTGTAAAACATCTAGGAAATTATTAGACATCTTGTTTCTGTTATGAGGTTAGTTCAAATGTGTTAATGGTTACATCTATTCTACAGGTGAAATAGATGTTTTGCCAACACAGTTGATGTGACAGCAGTGGGAAGATGTCACATGAAGTGACGGCCAACTGGTGAAAATTGGTTCAAATCCTAACCGACAGCTTGCCAGTGTGACTCTGGACAAATCATTTCCCCTACCTGTGCCAGAAGTCAGTAATACCTCTCATCACATTGCATGTGTCCACCAGACCCACTGAGAATGTACATTCCTGTGTAGGATAGGAATGAAGGGCATCATCATGTCTAGGGCCTCCAAATAAAATCCCAATGCATAAGAAGAATGGAAGATTAATCTTTGAGGTATTCATAAGAAAAATCTCACAAATTCAAATGACACATACAACACTCTGCTGAAAATAAAGGGATAGTATAGATTCACTTAATTTTATAGCTCAGTTGCCTATAGTGAAGGAGCTCAGGTGAGTAAGGATTTTTCCTGTAAATAACCATCTGCCTCCCAGTCCCTCATTTAGATCCTTACCTCAACAGTGCTACAAAGACAACCCTTACAGAACATGTGAGGGCCCCATGTCAAATGAATCTTAAAAACCACAATGGTGTGCCTTATCTGAAAATGAAAACTAATAATAAAGAGCAATAAGTATTTCAGGAATGCTTGTTCCACATTGCAACCTCATTTCAATGAAATGTCTAGGAGAAAGCACCAACATTCAAACATGGAAAAACACACAGACTAGATTTACCCTTACCTGTGCCAAAAATAGCAATTAAAAAGTTAATTACAAAAAATGTATTCAGTCTTATTCATTAGAAAAAAAAAATAATTCGTAAGCTTGATTAGAATATCAGTTGCTAACTTTCAGTAGAAATAACTCAAAGCAGCTATTTTATGAAAAGTTAATCAATTCCAAACTTTCACATGTGGGCTATCAAAGTATGTGCATAACCATCTCTATTCCAGAAATGAAGTTTCTATTTCTTATTATTATATCTGACAAGTTTTGGAAACACATCTCATGCATTCTCGCACATTTAATGTAAAACAATCACTGCCCTATTTTTCTGTCAGATTAATTTTTTCACTCCTAATAGCTCATGCACTTATGGGCCCTTCTGACAGCTATTTTTTTCAGCAGAACGGCTCTCTCCTCTGACCGCTGACATTTATTAATCAATTGATCAATAAGTCATTTGAACCCCCCTTGGGAATGTTGAAATAGCCGTTGTCCCTCTCAGATTGCAGAACTAAATGATTGTGTTGTTGTTGTGTTGTAATGGGGAGTGTTATGGAGCTCTTGTTACAAACGGAGTATGAAATCTAAAGCACACTGGAGGGCTATCAGTCACTTTCCTACTGATGCAGAAAAGATGATTTGTTCTTGAGAAATAGTTTCTTCTTGCAAATACATCTGTAAGAACTTAACTTATGCATACCAATAGCTCAGGAGATCTCAGAGGGTGTGAAACTCACGAGTGGAAATCTCGGCACGTGAAAAAGTGTTTTTAAGACCAGTCCCAGAATGATGTTATGTATTTATTCTATTTCTTCCTATCCAACCTTTGCCTTGCAAAAGCCCACGAAAAGGCTGTTCCAGGAAAAGCACATTGGGTTTCTTTTCACTTTGAAGTTTTGGCATAAGTTGCTTCTGTGTATAAATTGATTTAGCTCCACTGAGGCTCTCACTTGCCCTGCAGTGTATAATCTGGCCCTTTTACTTTCTGAAGTATAATGCATGTTCATTTTCCATTTCAGTAAAAATTCTATTCCCTGTACAGAGCAGGCATAGTTGTTATTTTATTGCAAGAAGTGGTGGATGCCAGATAAGTCCATACTGTAAAGATTGCAACATAGCCAAGCGGGATGTGTTTGTGGTAGAAGCTCCAACAGAAACGCAGAAACATTATGGATTCCTGACCAGAAATTAAATTCAAGAACTCTTCAGAATGATGCTGTGCTACTCTTAAGTTTTGAAATGTTGTGAAATTAAAATTTTACTTTTTTGTTCCTAAGAACAAACTGTTGAGTTTCCAAGCAGACACAGGGCAGGAGAACAACTCTGTCTGCTTTGCTTCTTATAAAGTCTGGTGCATATTATTTATGAATGGAGCACAGGCATATTTGAGAGTCTCTGTCTTCTTCCTGGGGCACTCCAGAAATTCATGATCTTGTGGCATTGTGCCACTAAGTGCCACTCCTGACTTTGGCACTACCATAATGAGCAGAACACTTTGAATACAGCAGTGGTTGGAATATCAACAGATTCAGAGAAGACTGATCCTGCAGTCAATTATAGCTTTTTACTGCTTTTATGGGGAATAGAGATGGAACTGCAGGAAATTTAAGGAAACATTTCTCCATCTAACCTACAGATGAAGCTCAACCATGGATAGAAGGTGCTCAGCTAGGTTAGAGGACTAGGAAGCATAAAGTCACTTTTCCTTGGTGGCTTATCCCCAGCTAAGTCCCTCACATCTACAAACAACATGTGCCACTGCTAGTGACTGAGGAACTCTGTGTCCTGTGCAGTACAAACAGAAACCCTAAAACAAGTAGGAACTGAGCACTGAAAAAATTAGGATGAGGAAAACTACTACTAGGCACTCCTTAAGGAGACTTCTCTGCAGTTTCCAAGTAGCAAATCTGAGGCAGGTAACACCACAAAAAATGTAACTCCGTATACTCCCTCTGAGTGGCACAGGTCTCTAGAAGCTGAAAAACTAAATAGTGAACAAATTTCTTCTCTACCCATGAGTAAGATTTTAGGCAGAAAGGTTGTATACCAGGAAAAACAAACAATAAACAAAAGCATTTTCCACCCAAAGGGTGAAAAAAAAACCCAAGGAAAAACAGGCTGAACGTTTCTTTAGAGCCAGAGAATCTGGCTTTGAAACCTCTCCCCTGGAACTACAGTTTGGTATCTCTGTCAGATGTAGAATCCACTTCTACTGCCTGGTTTCCTTCTGACTTAAAAAAAAACCCCAGGGTGGACAGAGTTTACCTTAGTCATGCAAAAGCTTCAATTTTTGTTGTTGTATTTGCGTCCTTTAAACATAAAGTATGTGCAGGTTTGTGAGGGCTGAGCCTCAGACTGTTGCTCTGCTTTCACTTGCTTCTGTGTGTCAATCGATGGTGTTCTCTGTTCCCATAAAGCACAGGCAGCTGAGATGTCTGGCAATCACATCAGGAGAAGCTCAGCCTGGAGAAAGGTATTTATGGGCTTGCACAGCCATTATTTAGACATATCTTGTAAAAAAAGAAACCCAAATGAACCCTTACACATTCAGACTGCAACAACACCTAGTGATACTTCAGTTACAATAAGTACTACTTCCAACTGGAAAAATAATCTTGACCAGAAGGAGAGATAATAAAAATCATCAGGAAACAATGTCTGGACCTTTTGCAGAAATCACGTTTGTGTCCTCTCCTGACCTTTGCAAATACATGTGTGCAAATTGATTATATGTATTCTTTAAAATCAATAGTGCTAACTGATAATACAGAAATGTGAGACTAATGGATGAAGAATTAAAATGCCAAACCAAAGGGTTAAAATTCATATTAATATGGACAGCTAGGGCCAAGTCAGACTGCAGAAACGAGGGCAGCGGGTCACTTTGACAGTTTGTCCATAGTTAATGGAAGTTTATTGACCCAACTGTGCAAAACCACAGTGAATATTGCATATCACTGTCATATGGAAAAGCTGCGTGTATGGATTTCTGTGTCATCAGCAAGAGTGAAATATCTTTTTGAATCCCCTCCTCTTCATTTTTCAGATCAATGTGGCTTCTTCATAAATTCCTGCTGCAAGCATCATAGTGTAGTTTCTAGTCTTAGATATTTGGAAGTTTTTCTCATTTCAAAGAGGCTGAGATCATGAGGTTTGATCTCTGTAGGACCTTATACGAGTCAGTTCAGTGAGGAGTTGAGTTGGTGCAATGCAAAATGTAGCTCTAAATCCAAGTGAACTTTCCACAGTGCTATCCCACTCCATCAATATATTTTTTGGCTGAATTCAGTGCTTTTGCACATAGTAGTCTGTTATTTTTTGTGCATTAGGACCCTTGTTCTTGGTGACACACTAAACGTTAATGGGGGCTCCTCTCTGCCAGTGAACTTTCGTTGTAAATGGTAAACAGGAACAGGTGACATACAGTGGTTTTAAATCAATCTCACAATTAGTCTCTATAGTTATTATATAATGTCCCTGGTTACACATACTGCACAAATGTGGCATAAGAAAAAAATCCTTTGCTGAAAGAGTGGCATCAACAATAATTAAAAACCAGACAGGAATGCTTTGTCTTTCTGTATAATTTGGATCAAGATTATTCCGTCTTCCATATTGTTACAGAATCAGTCTGGGGTGTTGGAACTTATATTTTAACTCTACCAACTTATCCCCTGATTCACTGAAAACAGTTGAAAATCTGGAATCTTTTATGTGATTTTCTTTTAAATTCTCATCTTTTAAACAGGTCAAACTAAGAAAATTTGAATAGGCATAAGACCCTGTCAAGCATCAACAGAATGAGTGAAGATTCTTAAAAGTTTTATTTAAGTTTTATAGCCCATAAATTTAATTTCAATTATTTTAAAAGATATATTTAAAGTAAATTATTAATTCTTTATATATTGTAATTGTGAAAGACAATGAAATGCTTCCCCTTTTCCCTGCTCAAAATTGCACTATATTCCTGAAAATAAGGTCAAATGAAACACTTATTTTTGGTAAAGAGCTCTTCCACTGCACATTTTTGCCTGTCTTTATCTGGAAGTCTTTATAAAACGTTCCAAATGTCTATGTTTAGTTGGCAAAGGCTAAACCTGTGTGTGTGTGGGGTGCATGGAACAGAAGCAGTTTTTAATTTAGGAGAATTAGCCTCAGTAGGACAAGGCTCTGCGCACTTTGACAGCTGCAAATACTGGCATACACCGAGGTAAACATGTTTAAATTACATAATTTCCAGACCACTGATTTTTTTGCAACTAACTCCAGGGCAGTTCCCTTGAAAGAAAAACTCAAGGACAGATTTGTGATGCAACATTATTGTATCCATTAAAATATGTCAGAAACATTCTGCCCTGGCTCTGTATTAAACATATTGTCCTAATATGTGATTCATGCAAGTCTTCTGCTCCCTCCAACTGGACCAAATGGCAGCAAGCACTAATAGCCTGGTCTAACAATAGCTGCATTTCCTTTGAATTTCACATGTTTGTCTGTGGCTTTTTTTTCCTACCAGAAATTATCTGATGTTTTCTGGGTGGTTTATTTCTCTTTCATTTTCTGGCCTGACACTGAACAAAACTATGAGTCAGTGCAGAAGCCATTAATCTGCTGTATTGACAGGCACATGAAGTGGCAAAGAAGTTCAAGATTTTTATCAACTTAAAGTCAAATCCTGACATTTCTGCCTATGTTTTAAAAGGTGTGTTGATCTACACGCAAGCTTTCCGTGCTTCCTCCCTAACTTCTGCCTCCTCAAAATGGGTGAAGCAGACGATGAACAAAAGGGGATTAACTCAGGGCCAGCTTCTGCCAGCCTCACTTTTCTTGGAAGGCGTTTTCCTTTCGGGTAGTCATACAGAAACAAGTCATGTTGATTGAGGAGGAAGCAATATCCTAATTAAGTAAAGGTGTTGGGCCAGTGAGGTATTTACAAGGAATGCTTCTCAGCTAATTGTATAGAATAGTCAGTGTAGAAGAAAAGTTGGTGGTCAGTGAGGTGGAAAACAGGATAGGAAAGGACAAAAGGATTTTTAAATTTGAAATTTAGGCAGTATAGTATAGAGAGACACATTCCTGGATTGATAGATGGCATTATTGTTTCAATTGTATCACAAATTTCTTCAAATAAAAATTTAAATTTAGCACAGAACCCTCTTTCGACATCACCGTGACCTTTACCCCATAAGACGTTCACAGATGAAATGTGAATTGTGGGTATATTTGTCTTTGATTACTTGGGATATCTTGAAGTATAAGTGATAGGTGTGCTTGTCAAGGATATTTATATTGATGTGCAAATGATGTAAGTCAGCTTAAATGGAGGACAAACACACTAGGTTTCCAAAGATGATTCTGCTTCTAGTTCAAATATGGAAAACCAAATAATCTTAGAGTTTATTTCACCTGTAGCATTCTCAGAACATGGTGTGGTAGCTTTACTCTGTTTCCATAATATCAGTTTGCCACCGAATACCGTGTACTGTCTTGACTTCTAAAAGCATGAATCAGTTGCAGTCTCCTGATTGCAAAAATGAGTAGCTCAGAGACTGATGCTGGTTCTGGGCTTACCAATGAACTTCCAGAAATTAAGAGGAATGTAGATTTCTCCCTTCTGTGCCAGGCCAGTGAAGAGTCTTCCTATGAAAGAGACATTTTAGAAGGCAGCAAGGCAGGATTATTTTTGGGACAAGAACAAGAATCCAGGGCCCTGCTTGTCCTCCATAACATCGTACATTGTGAGTAGAGTCAGCATTAGCTCAAACTCATATAATATTTAGAGGTTTTATAAGGCAATTAATTCTCTAATATGTAGAGAGTGCATTCTTTTGTGATTCACCAATGCCTCTTTTAGTAGTGCTTGGCTGCAGCAGAAACATCCACAAGATAACAATAAAAGGATTGAAAGGATTGCACCTCTTGCCCTCTAAGAAATTCTCTTAAGCTGCCAGGTGATCACATTCTTTGCTTCAGAGGAAGAGGACCATAATGAACTTACACTGAGTGAGAAAACATTATGGGACTCCTTTGAGAGAAGAACTTTTACTCTCACACTGCTCCTGTTTTACAAAATATTAGCTTAAATAAAGAAAGATGTAACAGAAAATCAAGATGCACTTTTCAGGGTCACAGCAGACAGGGGGAAAAATGGAAAAATGTAGGAGTACTGAATGAAATGAAATACAAATTCAGTAGGTTTGGTTTTGTTTTTTTTTTTTCCTATCGGCTCTGTTACTGTTGAAGTTGAAAACACCCATGGCAATAGTGAGATGAAAGCTGCCCTTGTGGAGGCTTATGTTGTCTAATGTTTCTTGCCAAGAGGACATTTCCAGGCCCATTTTCAGATTGTAGAGCCTGTCAAAACAGTCTGAATAATTCCCCAAAGTCGCATCATTTTCCTGTAAGTGTCATGACAGCTTTGATAGATCCTTCATTTCCATATAATAGTCAAAAAGGCAAGAACATTTTTTATTTCTTCTCAATAAGATTTTCAAAAGTCTTTGGTGTTCTGAAACTGTTCCAATTAAATTCAATATGTTTTCTGACTAGCTTAAATGGGAGAAAGAAGTTAGGGCCACATGGAGCACTTCAGAAAATACTACACTTTTTTTTTTTCATGTATTATTCAATCCCTTTATGTGCTTATGCAAGCTCAAAGGGATGCAATACAAAATGCTCATATCCACACCCTTGTCAAAGAGTACTTAACAGCTAGCAACCCTCTGCCAAAAAAATCTGAACTATGGCTTAATTTAAGAACCATTCAGTTTTGTCATATTTCCTTATGGTAATTTTTAACAAAAGTAAATCACTACTGACAAACACCCCTTTAACAATGGTATATTAATTGAATTAAGATGGAGAATAAAGGAGGCATTACAGGCAGTTAAGTGTGAGAAAGCATGTTCTACACTGAATAATTAATTTTCATTCCAAGATAAAAATGTTGCCCATTGATTTACAACCCCTTCTGGCTATAAAGCCTTTTGGTGGAAACCTGATTCTTAATTATTGTCACAGGAATGCTAAGCTTGTCAAAAAGCTATTTCCATCGTGATGATCAGCCTTAACTGCTTGGAGCAATTTTTGTGCCATACTTAGCAGCTGCTTCATCATTTGTTATCTTTTCAATTAAGCACTCTATTCCTACATGGCTCATAATCTCTACCAAAGAAAGAAACACACATCCAAACACACCCATGCTTACATAGAAGTGCATGCTTTCCTCAGCATAAAAACTCTGCTTTTCTTTATTATGAGGCAAGAAGTTCTAACATTTTTTAAATGCTAGTGGGATGTTTGGACTGTCATATGTGCAGATACTTTCAAAATAACGCAGAAGGCTTCAAAGCATCATTTAAATATTCTCGATTTATCTAGTTCAGTGTTCCACCATATTTTTGTCTGCCAGATTCACTCCTTTCACTGACAGAACTGAAAATTGGCTGATTATTCCATTGACAAGAGTAAGCAGAAACATGCTTTCCTCCAAAACCACTGTAGTGGTGGATTTATTATTCTGAAAGTAGATGTTTATAAGTTGTCCTTTGCTTGGTATAGATTTTGTATTCTTCATGCAGCTATTTTACTTGGAGATTTTGTAAGATTGAATATTTTTTTTTAGCCTGGATGTGTTTAGCAGAAAGTAAAGAGGGAGGGCTGTCAACTGCCTCTTCCTCCTCCAAATCAAAAAGGGAAAACATGAGAAAATTGGTCTTCCTCATCCAATGACCTTAATTGCCAGTATGACAGTATCTCCTGCAAGTATTTTAGTTCTGCACATGGAAATGCACACAAGAAATTTTGCTGGTTCATTGGTTCATGATGTAAATCAATTCAAACTTAATTTGAGATACTTCATTTAGACTCCTGGTTTGAACCAGTGATCTGTGGCAAATCTTGTTTGTGCAAAAGCAGAAACAGAAGTTAATAGACATAGAGTGCCAAATTATGTTGCCAGACCAACCACATGAACAAAGTTTTACCTGCAGATTTGACTAGTAAACAAGGATTTTTGTAGAAAGATATCTTATCATGGTATTTAAATACTCACAGTCAAGTGAAAACATGAATGTGTCTTTGCTAATTTGCTAAAGTATGAGTTGTGTGCATGTGTGAAATAACTATCATTCAAGCGCAGTTTGGAAGCTTTTCAGGGCATATTTATTTATTACCAACAGAAACTGGCATTTATGATAATATAAACAGCAGTTCTTCCTTAGAAACTTCATCTACCAATGAAACACATTTAGCTCTGTTGCTAGAACTGTTCAATTCTGTGTTTGTTTAGAATTTAAATGATTTTTTTAAGAAGGATTTTATATTGTAGATATACCTTCCAAGATTAAAATACTGTTATCAGGTTTATTTGGGCAAGATATGATGGAATAGGAAAACTCAAGAGCTTTTTGCATGTATTTTATATCTGAAAGTCCTTCTTTACAGTTACAATGTTGGTAGGCTAATGACAAAAGCATTTATATTGTATTTTTAGGTTTTTAGAGCCCCAGATGGAAAAATGATACTTTTGAGCTAGTCAGTTTAAAATCATACAGCTCCACCAAAACCTGAGTAGTACTTTTAACCATGTAGGCATTCTTGTTAATTTTCACTTTAATATCATCAATCTATATGCAGAAAACCCACATTTTCTCCAGCCCTTCTGATGATTCTCTGTACCGGGATACCAGTTATGTCTAACAGCCCAAAGTTCCTCCACTACAAATGCAAACCAGATATGTCTAAACTATTTTCTTTCATCTTACTTAACCTAAATAATTAATTCTAAATGCATTTGAAGAATCTGAATGCATCTGAAGATTAAAATTTCCAGTTTGCACAGCATGGCACCAGGAGATCCCACCCCTGGCACTCAGATGAGGGGTGAACCTGGGCAGGTCTCATCTCTGCAGCAACTGCTGATGCAGGGAAAAAAGGTCATCCAGCACAGCAGAGTGAAAGAATCACAGAATCACAGAATATACTGAGTTGGAAGGGATCCACAAGGATCACTGAGTCCAGCCCTTAGCCCTGCACAGGACCATGTCCAAGAGTCACACCCGGTTTATCATCCAAATACTTGAACTCTGTCAGGCTTTGTGCCATGACTACTTCCCTGAGGAGCCTGTCCCAGTGCCAAATCACCCTCTGGGTAAAGAACCTCTTTCTAATATCCAATCTAAACCTTCCCTGATACCAGAAAGGTGTATAGGGACAAAGATCTACAAGGGGAGAAGATATTCCATATAGCCATTGTTGTTTTTTTTTTGTTTGGTTTTGGTTTTCTGTTTTTTGTTTTTTTTTTTTTTTTTTTTTTTTTTTTTTTTTCTCCCTGGGCAATCATGTAAGGCAGTGATGGGGTTAGGTTTGATGCTGTGGTCAGGGAAACAGTGTGGCACTGTGGGAGCACCTCAGGGACTCAGCCGTCTTTGTCTGTAGCTACGGGCTGGATGGTTTGGGCTCAGCTTGCCTCTGGGTATGCTTTTCCTGCCAAGAGGTTATTTCACTTGGGTCAAGCTGCACTGGGTGCTGGTCACCATGCTTGTTGTCAGGGGTGGAATGGCCTCGGAACCACTCTGGCTCTGGGACAAACTAACTGGGCTCTTCTCCCAAATTCTGCCTGGACAAGTTCTCTGTCCTGGCCTGCAAACTTGTTACTCTTCCTTTTGCTAAATAGGAAAGCTTTCCTCATTCTTTAGGATAATTGACAAGAGATGCTCTTAGGACTCAAATCAGAAGTTTTCCATTCTAACTCCTTTTTAAATGATTTTATATTAATCCCCAGTTCCGTAGCTGCTTGCTATCATCACCTGTAGTCCTAAACTCAAATTTCAGTGTGTTATTGATTGTTTCTTTCAAGTATAGTTACAAAACATACCTTTCATTAAAGGTTTCAATGTTATATCCTGCAAAATATAATAAATTGCATGCAAATTATTTACAGAATTGGGACATGGGGTTAAAAACATTACTTATTTAGTTGAAGCTGAGGCTATTCATATTTGAGCCACAGAGGACACCATCATATAAAGTATTTGTACATGTGACATGGGCTGCTGTAAGCAAAACCAAAAAACAACAGAAAAAAAAAAAGAGGGAAAGAAAAGGTTTTGTTTAGAGGGCTTATCTGACTTAAAGTGTTTCTGTCATACTGTAAAATGTTGAACCTAAGGCTCATGTGCTTAGTCCAGCTGAGGGTCTGGCCCATCATTTGGCATCTGTGGGAGAAAAGAAAAGGCAGTGAGTGAGAGTCTCCAGTTCTTGAACACCTCTGGTCAGACACTGCTGTCAGCTATTACACATGTAACATACTGAAATACATGGATTTACTTGCTAGCCCCAGAGAAGGACAGAAACATTCAAGTGTTACTGTATAGGGGCAAAATGCACAGCCTGCACTCTTAGGTATGTGTGCAACCACATGAATGTATTCTGTGATTTTCTTCATAAATGCAGAGGAAAGTAATTTTCATTTAATATGAAAAAAAAATTCTAGAATACAAATAATCTACCCAGTGGCACATGAAAAAAAGCTCAAAATGTCTCCCTATCCATTATTTCACAATCTCTGTAAAATGAGATTAGGAGCACAATATTCAAGACATTAAAAAATCATGGAATTCAAACATGAAGTCCTGCAGTATCAGAATAACAAATGTGCTGAGATAATCCATATCTGTGGAATACTCAGGTAAAGTGATTTACCTTGTTTTGAGATATTTGGAAGGGAAATATGGATAAAAGCTATTGCCTTATGCACCTCTTTCAGTCAATATAAATGCACATATGCACATGGAGCAAGTTATATAGTCAAGGATAAAGAGACGTGGTGGGGTGGGTAGATGTGACCTCTGTTAATTAGGATTTATAGTAAGATACAAAAGAAGGTCAGGAGGATGGAGCTTTTTAGAAAATATCTATCAGAGTTGTCCCAAAAAGAAAGAAGGTAGGAAGAAAGGATTTCAACTCTCTGCCAACAGCATAATGTGTCAGGATGCATTGAATGCCTGCCAGGTTCTTGGAAAGCATTTTGTCAATATTTTGATAAGACAACTAGAGATATGTGAGGAACAGTGAAAGCGTTGATAAGGGAGAAACTGTGAAGTGGTAAAGATTGCATGCTGTAGTAAAGGAACATAAATTAATAGCAAGAACAGAAAAATATTTCAGGAAGGAAATGTCAGAAGGCTGCTCTAAAGGAAAAAAAGAATTGTAGCCTGAAAAATGTTTTTGAGGAAAAAAAGTGCAAATCATCTCCATGTAGAGGAAAAGCAGTGAATTTAGTGGGAGGTTGAGTGCATTAACATGTTGCTTATGAGATAAAAGTTGTAGGCAATATAGAGAGATATCTCTAAGAAAAACATCTCAGCTATGAAGGTAGTAAGAATATTGAAGCAATTTCTGAATCTTTTAAAGGTAGAATGCAATGTTCTTTGTCTAGGCTCCAATACTGGAAAAAAATGATTGAAATAAAATCTTAAATGGTATAATAAGAGAATTTTTGGCTGAAGGTTATGCTTTCTCCTCATAGGATTTCTTCTCTTGACTGACCCAAGCTGACATTGCCCTTGATATCAAAGACTTACATCCTGCATAACTTTCAGATCTGTCCCCAGGACACCTTCTTTATCTGATTTTCTCTAATTGCAGATACAGACCCACTTAGTTCTGCCAGGAACGTGCTCCTTTTCCGCTTAAAGCAGAAAAGTCTCAGCTGGGAAGGTATTTTATAAGTCTAGCTCAGGCTGGGGTATTGGAAATCCCTGTTGACAGTCATTCTGCTGT
The DNA here is from genome assembly GCA_035047845.1 of Dendrocincla fuliginosa. Lineage (NCBI taxonomy): Eukaryota > Metazoa > Chordata > Aves > Passeriformes > Dendrocolaptidae > Dendrocincla > Dendrocincla fuliginosa. The sequence continues at coordinate 63,583,917 of JAWWMO010000138.1, read as the reverse complement.
GTCACTTCCATGAAGGCAGTCTGGGTCAGAAAGGGCTGACGTCACCATGGCAAAACTAGAGCTTGGGATCTGCAGCACCCAAGCAGAGGTTTATCACTGCAAAGGATGATCAGGGACCGCTGTCTAGTCATTCCGTTCTTTCTGCTGGAAATCTCAGGCAGCATATCTATGAAGTTTACCAAAACTGAACACTGAAGTATGCTTGTTTTTTCCATGAGGATAGAATGAGGAGGAGGTTGAAGGACTCATAAAATGTTTACTTAATATTATCTAATGCTCTCCTGCAAGGTGCTTATATACTGTAGCAAAGAAGAAAGTCAAATTGCTGTTTCTTAGGTCTGTGTCACAACCTTATTAATTCTCATTTTGACTTTATCAGAGCTCAATTTTTCTCCCCCCTTTTTTTTTTCCCCTCAGGATCTGTTGTCTCTCCCTTTCTGTTCTAATTGTTAAGACCTTTATGCAGTTGGAATCTTTCTTTAAAGAGCCTTTGTTTGATGTGATGTAACCTGAGAGCTCAGCCACCGTGTTCAACAGTAAGGAATTTTTTGCAGCCAAGGTGCCATTCCACTGCTTCTTTTGGATTTTTCTCTTCCTTTTCTTTATTTAATTGCAGGGCAAAGGACCATACTTGCAGAAATGGAAATAAAAGACTCCCCATTGTAAGTGGCTTGATTATGTGTCTTTCTCTGCACTGGAGAATGTGTCATCTGCTAATACAAAGGGTGAATTTGCCTCAGTAAAAGGAATGTAATTTCTGGGATCTCAACTCAATTTACTGCTGTCTTTTGGCTCCCATCCAGGGAAGCATTAAGGGATACACTTAATTGTAATCATGTGAACAAATGAGAAGTCCTATTGATTTGCTTATGGTTTGGGTTGTGCCTAAGTGCTGTGTTTGACCAGTGCTCCAATTCTACTTTTAAAAAGGGCAGCTTCTCCTTTTTGCTAAGTGTTAGACACAACAGAGAAAATCCTCAGAACGAAGCAAATGTTTGGTGGCCAGGACAGCCTCACAGAGGGTTGATGGGGGCTGAAATGGGTTGGCAGAAAGAACTGCAGAGACAGAAAGGAGAAAATTATGAAAAAGTACAATGAGGAGGTCAGGGATGTCAGTGAGGAGGGAGATGGAGTCATGAACAGTCACCTACTGCTCTTTTAGTATACCTCATCAGGTGTCAATGTAGGGGATCCTGCATGTCCTGGAAGCCCTGGGTGTGCAAAAGCAATAGAAAGGCAGTGGCAGTGGAAGGGAAGCAGCTGTTTTTAATGTTCACCTGTCCTGAGAGCTGCAACAAGGCTGCCTTAAGTACCTGAGTCTGGAAGAATCGCTTGTTTTCATTATTACCTTTGAAAAAACCTGATAACAGGACGGTTGGAACAAACAGCCCACAACAGGTGTGATTTAATATTTTGCACATATTTGGGGATTCCTGAAGGAAGTCTCCTATACCTTAAGGAGGCAAACCAAGCCTCTATACATATATATATCATATATATATGATATATATATATATCAGTGATGAACCACCTATATTGTCATCTGTACAGGTTCCATGCACTGCTGTTCAGCTGCACACTCACAGTGTGTGTATCACAAAGGGATATGAACCATTTCAAGAAATTAAGCTCAGAGGATCCGAAACCAATTCTGAATACTCACCAGTACCGTAATCTAATTTGGATTGTCCCTTATAAAGCTGAATTAGCCAAGGATTGGGTATACAGTGTTATTATAAACTACACAGAACAAGCTTTTGCTGTGATTGCCTTGAGCCTTCAGATAAATAAAACAGTGTGCAGAGCTGATAGTCAAGGTATTAAGCATGTTAGAATAAATAAAGTAGAACACTGAAAACAAGTCATTGCCATGGGAAAACCTTACTGGAGATTTTATCTCCATGTCCCACTTCCACTTCATTGTATAACCCAAACCCAGACAGTTACTTCCTTTTTTCATAAGATAGTGACACCTTGTTATCTTCCCAGATGTTTCCCCTGACCCAAAACAAATTAAGGAGACAATCTTGTTTACTGCTGTGTATTTAGCCAGCATTAGTCTCAGGGAAAACAGTGAAAATGCTGATATAAAATGAAATCAATGAATGAATAAAAGAAAGAAGCACAACCAATATTAGTCAATACTTTTCTGGAAATACGTCCTGAGAGATGTACCACTTTGTGAAGTTTATATAACCAGGATCAACCTCTGTCAAGATGAGTATATTCTGATTTTTAAGAGTATTTGATGGTCTGATTAAAGACCAATGTCTATAGAAATTATAAATTATGAACTAAACCATCTGTGAACTAACAGGTCACAAAAAACATGTCAATTGGAAATGAGAAACAATTAGACCCGCTCTCTAAAGCTGGAAAAAAAATTTGGCTTGATTTAAAATTTTGTCAGGGTAAATACAGATATAGAAGGATTGTTGAAAACTTCTGTGGATTATGCAAGGACTGAAAAAATGGAAAATAGATTAATTAGGGCAGAGAAATATAGTCTGATAATTTGAACTGCATCACTTGGCAAAAGGATATGTACAAAAAACATTTTAAAAAAGTTAAAAAAAAATGGAATACAAAAAACAGGACAGGAGACTGTGCCCTGGAAATGTACAACTATTGAGATTAGAGAGCAAAGTTAGTCTGAATTGAGAGGTAAGATCCAAAGATGGTGAGCAGGTGTTGGGAGATGGCTTCCCTGTGTGATTCCAGTGGGACTAGTTCTGATGGAATACCACACCTTGCTTCAGGATCTTTGGTTTAAAGAAGATACTGAAAATTTTGGGCATGTTTCTTTTAAAAAAATAGGAACTAAAAACTGTTCTAGAGCTGAAAAAAGTATCATGTTACAATGAAAGGCTTACAAAGTATTGTCAAAACTAAAATTTAGAAGTGATCTGTCTGCAACTTTCAAACAATGAAATGTATTGATATTGTTTACTATGGGATTTTCTTTTTTGGTAACAAGACCAGAAGCACAGAAGTCTAAAGAATTAAGGAATGCTCTCTAACAGTAAAGAAAATAAACTATGATGTAAACTGATCACTGAAAGCAATGACTAGCAAAAAGATGGAATCCATAGCTCTGAGCATTCCAGTTGAGATCTGTCCAAAAATGCTCAGTTCTTTAATCAAGTGTAAATAAGTGGGTAAATAATTGCAAATCAGGTAACCAAATGTGAACAAGTGTAGGGAATAAATTGGTGTGCAATACATGGTCCAAAATGTGTCCTTTTTTTGGCTTTGACCTCTGCTCTGAGTGCTAGTGCAATGGTACTATTTTACCTGAATATGGCAGAACACATGCATTCAAATTACAAAGATAATAAACTTAGGAGAAAATTCAGAGAGATACTAATTTCCATTTTCAGTGAAACTTAAAACACCTTGGGAATGTTTGTGAAGCATCCTATTTAAGTGTTTATTCTTAATATCAACTTTCTAACTCTGCTATAAGTTGATATTGATAATGTTATTGATATTTATGTTTTTTCATTTAAGGTTGGGAACCTAAAGCAATGTCTCCAAATTCTTTTGGGTTATATTGCTTTAAGATGAAATACTTTTTCTAACAGTGACTTCCTTTGAACATTGTAATCTCTTAAGCAGAGAGACAGACCCCTCTTAAATCAGAGTGTCTGATTTGCAGGGTGAAGTTTCTGTTGTCTGTAGAAGATATGGCAAGTAATCAGTACCTCTGTAACTGGCCTGGAGATAGAGCTAATGCAATCATTTGCCTTTCTTTAGGCTTTTAAATATCTTAGTGCTAGTGCAGGAAGCACAAACAACCTCTGGGCTCGTGAATATTAGCAGTATTTTAAAAACCAGATATTTTTCATTGTAAACAGCTATCGAACCCTGTTTGCCCAGCTAAAGATTTTGCTATTTTATCAGAAGGATAAATCTTTTGTCAGTGTGGTCTGTGGACTGTGTCAAATGTGGTCTGACACACACTAAGTAAGGAATAATATTCTCCAGGGCATGCCTCCAGCACTTCAGAAATAGGATATATTGTAGGAAACATACCCTGAAGTATAGGATTTTAATCACAGATGAAAGATAAATTTTCTGGATGGAAACAAAAGTGAATGAAATGGTTTAATGTTTTTAAAGTCCTACTTTGGCATAAATGAAAACATCTTTCATGCTTTTCAGGTTAGACGCTCATTGTGTTGAGACTCAGATTAACTTCACTTAAATCAGTAAAACTGCTGGTTTTCATCAATGATAACCTTAATCTTCTTTTTCACTGACTGAATTTGGTTTCACATAGAAAAGAAACCAAACTGGTAACTGAAACTGTGTGATAAGGATGGTGAGACACTAGAACAGGTTGCCCAAAGAAGCTGTGGATGCCTCAAGCCTGGAAGTGTTCAAGGTCAGGCTAGATGGGGCTTTGAGCAACCTGGTCTGGTGGAAACTGCCCCTGCCCTTGGCAGGGGGCTTGAAACTACATGATCTTTAAGGTCCCTTCCAACTCAAATGATTCTAGGATTCTATGAATGTTTATCTCTTCTAGGTCCTGAGTTTTATCTTGTATGAAGATATAAAATCTTCAGTTAGGTAGATATAAATCTCAGCTCATGTATGTAGGTCTGCATGTCACTGTCTAAGTGCCAGATTGTTGAAGGCTCATTGTTAAAGATGACCAAAATCTTTGAATCATAAAAGAGTCTTAACAAACCCTCTCCACAGGCCTGACACACTTCTCTTTCCTTAACAGCTCTCTCTATCCTCCTTGCTAGATATCTGTATCTTAATTTTCCTGAATGCTTTTGAAAAATTTTGATGTTAATGTTATCCTTTGATAAAACGGTATTTATCAACAGGATTTAAATACTCATTTCTTAACATTTTTTGTTTCTATTTTGTTTACCATTCTAAAATAAAAATAATGATGTGCTGTTCAACAGTTAGGGGCTGAGAATAAATATTTAGGGCACAAAGGTTTAACTCTCCTTTAGGACTTAGATGGACACTGAAGTCCTGAAGACTTTCATGGAGTTTGGCCATATATCTGGGCTTCCTGAAAATCTTCATTGCAGGAATAAAATATTAAATAAAGTTATGTTTAATTAGGAGACCACCAGCTGGAGAATGGGCTGAAATCCCTACTCATCTCACCTGTAGTACTTCAAGGTGCCGAAGGAATACCAGCTAAAGTTCCAATACCACATGTTGCTAAAGAACCTTTTTTTCTGCCGCCTTCAAATACTAATTTTGACTGTAACCTTCTTCTTAAAATATAAACATTGTTTATTTCCCTATATGCCTTGTAAAGAAAAATACTTTTTTTCCAGTGTAAAATTCTTGTTTCACACCTTGTAGCTATTTAAATTAAGTCAGCCAATAACTACTGTACTTTGATTGATGTTAATTTACATGGGTGGTATAACTGGTTACAGCTATTAGAACAAATAAGCATCATGCTCCATGTACTGTCCTCAGAGATGGCTTTGACAGGGTTGGGAATTTCAGATCTGGGTGTGAAGTAGATATTGATTTGTTTGCTTTGAAACCTTTTAAATTGCTAAATACAAAGTGCTCATAGCCACAGAGCCACAACTAACCCTAATTTTCTACCCATTGATATTGTCATACCTGCTTCTATGAAGATTATACTGCACAGGCCACCTCAGTCAGCCTTACAGTATCCCTTTCACTTAAAGTCCCCCACACAGCTGGTGGTCATCACCCTCATCATGAAAGCATAGGCATGGTGTCCACTTGGACAAAAGTTGTTTCCTTTGCACACATCAGAAAGGATGCGGCAGCCTGGAGGGAGTGCCCATGAGAGCATGCAGGGGTCCAGATCTCAGGCTGCAGGGAGTGCCAGAGCCTTGAGATGCTCAGATGGCAGCAGGGAAAACAGCTGTGTGAGGCATGGTCAGGTCAACAATCTGCTCAGCCTAGTGGCAGATCTGAGAGGGGAAGGATAAAGGCTAGGAAGTATTAGGGACTCAGGAAGTGATAGAGTGGTGGAGCCCCATTCTACCATGCCTTAAACAAACACGCCCACCATCCACTTCACAAGAAGCAATGGATCCCCCAGCATCTCACCACCATGCAGAAGGAGGGAACTTTAGAGACTTAGAGGGGTTCTGCTTGGGGTGGCAGGTGAATCCTCTCCCAGCCTAGCCCTCCACCCCAGGTACCCTTATACAGTAGGTATGAGGCCCTGGAATTTAAGGAGCAAGGAAATGAGAACATGGGAAATGAGAACGTGGAGGAAGGTTCTGGGGTGGAGAGGTCGCTTAGAGCAGGGTGGCCTACCTGCTGCATCACGACCTCCTCCCTTTTGAGAGGAACAGAGAGCCTCCTATGCTGATCACATCCATAAGGAGGTGTGTTGTCTCCCTGGGGCCCAGGTAAGAAATATCACCAAGAAACTTCCCAGGCTGGTACAGCCCACTGGTTATTATACGCTGCTGGTTTTCCAGGTAGGTAACAATGAAGTCCCAGCAAGGGACAGTCAAGAAGGACCTCAGAACCTTGGGACAACTGGGCAAGAAATCTGGAGCACAATATGTGTTCTCTTATGTCCCACCAGTTACAACAAATGATGGGGAAATAAACAGGAAAATCATGCAGATGAACATTTTCATTTGAGACTGCTGTTACCAACAGAATTTTGGTCTTTTTGATCATGAGTTGGCTTATATAACACCAAGCCTGCTGGCAACAAATGGGATCCTCCTGTCTCAAAGGGGGAAAAGTGTCTTAGTTCGGGAATTAGCAAGGCTCATTAAAAGAGTTTTATACTAGATTTGAAGGGGGACAGGGACATATCCAGGCTTGACAGGGATAAGATGTAGGAAGGGGAGTATTATAGTGACCACACTAATAGAAAAATGAAGCTTAAGAGGGAATACCTCAATCAAGCACGTGCAGCCAAAACCATAGCCACAAGATAGGATTTGTGCTGGGATATTTACACAATCAAATACTTCTATGAAGTGCCCGTACACCAGTATATATGCATTCATGGGCCCTTGGTCTCACTGTGATCACAGAGACATGGTGGGATAGCTAAAATGACTGGACCGTTGTGAAGGGCTACGTGCTGCTTAGGAGACACAGACCAGGAAGGCATTGGGATGGAGCTGCCCTCTGTGTGATGCAGCACTTCAAATGTATTGAGCTCTGTCTTGGCATGGATGATGAACAAGTCAAGAGCATATGGATCAGGATAAAAGGGCAGATTAGTGAGGGTGACATTGTTGTGGGTGTTTGCCAGAGGCCACCTGATCAGGAGGAGGAAGTGGATGATGCTTCTCCAGGCAACTGGAAGCAGTCTCAAAGTCGCAGACCCTGGTTCTTGTGGGGTGCTTCACCTTCCCTGACATCTGCCGGAGAAGCTACACAGAGAGGCACAAACAGTTCAGGAAACTCCTGAAAAGCATTGACATCAACTTCCTGTCATAGGCAGTCGAGGGTCCCACTAGGAATGGTGTGCAGCTTGACGTTATACTAACAAGCATGGAAGGCCTTGTTGGAGATGTGAAGGTTAGGGGTGGCCTTGGCTGTAGTGGCCACGAGATTGTGGAGTTCATTATCGGGCAAGGAGTATCTTACTTGCAGAGCAGCAAGTAAGATTACAACCATGGACTCCAGGAGAACTAACTTTAGCCTCTTCAGGAATATTCTTGGAAGAATTCCATGGGAACAGGCCCTACATGGAAGAGTTGCCAAAGAGATTTGGTTGATATTGAAAGGATCACTTCCTCCAGGCTTAAGAAAGATGCATCCCAATGGGCAAGAAATGGGGCAAAGGGGACAAGATGGAACCAGGGTGAGGCCAACTGGAATTAATATAGAGAGATTGTCAGAGTGAGCAGAAATGAGTCAAGGAGGGTGAAGGCCCATCTGGAATTAAATCTGCCCAAAGATGTCAAAGGACAACAAGAAGCATTTTGTGAAATATACCAATAACGAAATGAAAGCCAAGGATAATGTGGGCCCATTACTAAATGTAGAGGGGACCCTGGAATCAGGGGATGCAGGGAATGCAGCATTACTGAATGCCTTCTTTGGATCAGTCTTCACTGCCAAGACCAGCCCTCAAGAATCTCTGGCCCAGGAGACTAAGATAAGGAAATGCTGGAAGAAAGACTTTCCCTGCATCAAAGAGGATGGGGTCAGAGAATAATAAGCTACATCTTGTTTCTCAGTGGTCAGTGTATACCTCAGTTTAGCATTCAATTTTAGTCCTCAAGGTATGTCTCACAACATTCAAAAGTCTTCTATTTCTTTCCAGATACCCTGTTTTAACAAACATGAGGCAGAAACATCTGTATTAGGTGCATGGTGAGCACAGGAAGAGTCAGGTATGGAGACAATGAGGCCCTTTCCATTTAAGTGTTTCCTCAGATGGTATTATAGACTTCCCACACCAATGTTGCTGGATGCATTCTAAAAAATGCTCCCCCAAATGACATCATAAGGGATTCAAAATGAGCTGTATGTATCATTTGCATTCAGGAAAATCTTTAGTGAAAATCGCCTACAGGTTTCGCCCTCTTTGAACAGCACACTGACATGATCCAAAAAGAGTGTCTTAATTATGGTAATTATAGGATTTAAAATTCATTAAATAAAATATTGAGGCTATTCAAACTCAGATTTTTGAAGGATTATAGTGTTTGACAACACTATGAAAGGTTTAACTGTGTAGTTTAACTGCCAGAATTGGTTTGTGTTTTGCCCTCATTACTCAGCATGAAAAACATGTTTCAAGTGGAATCTGCAGCCCACTTTTAACTGTCAGTCTAAATATGTCTATTCACAAGCTGAGAAATTAGCACAGTGCATGATGCTCTGGTGACACCCATCAAGCCAAAACAGCTCATCATTTCACTCCATCTCCTATCCAAGTAATGAATCTCTATGCTTTGCTTAAAAAAAAAAAAAAAAAAAAAAAGTTCTCTTCTGGAAGGGTGACAGGGGCTTAAAATGACTAAAGTCAGAAGTGAAAAATAATTCCTGGCTTTCAGACTCTGCCTTTCTGGACAATGTGTCACAGTGGAGTAGGGCTGGTAAGAGGCAGTTATTGGCTTTTTCTCTCCTATGTCCCCATGCAAACTCTAGCCAATAGAATGGCATTGTATTTGCAACAGCTCCTGCTGTTTGTTGGGAAAAATTGGGGGAAAGACAGAAAAGCACAAATCCCCCTGTGACAAAATAATTTTCCAGAACAGTCTCTTGTTCATGGAGAAGGTCCCAGGGAGGTGGGTCATATGCTCCCAAAGGGTAAGCCCAGTACTGAAGCTTGGTTTATCCCTAAAGTCACAGGTGTGCACTGAATAGTCTATGCAAATGTTCTGCTCTTGCAACTCTCCTGTACAGCAAAGCAGCTCTGTTCATGGCCTTGTACCAACTGCATGCTTCTACCCTTAATGTTTCATCATCTACCCTCCAGTCATTGCTGCTCTGTCATGTCTCAGCTCTGACTCACTGTCATGATGACCATGCTCATCTTGCAAAGAAAAAGTTTCACTTTGTTGGTACTGGTATCCCAATGCCTAAGGAACTTTTCAATTATTCCTGCTCCTCTATGCCTTGTTTCATCGAAGAGTGCCCATGTACATCAGGAAACCCATGACCAAGTCTGTTGCTGTAAATGAAACCACAATGGAGACCAGTGTGTGTAAGACCAGAACCAGAATCTTAATTGCCAAAAATAGAAGATTAGAATGACATTTATAATAGATGTCTTTATGGTCAAGGAGGTTTTATTTCTTTGCAGTACTCATCCATTACAATTGCCACAGAAGGAGTGAGGCTAGATCTGATTTATTACCACTACATTTAAGATCAGTCCATCTTTCCCAAGCAGAGCTCAAGAAGCAAATTTTTAGTAACTATGTTCAGGTTAGTTTGCAACTGTGCTAAAACAACTGATTCAGATTCAGAAGGGTGTCTTAAAATGTCTTGTGTTCACCTATCAAGGTTTGTTCATTTAAGGCTTAAGTCTTATAGCTTGGGTCCTGGCCCTCCATTAGTTCTAGATCTGCACACAGGACCAGAGACTCTTGGGTGCTTTGTGGATATATAATGTATCAGCTTTGAAATCTGCAGCAAAACATTGATGACAAAATTGTCCACATGAAAGCCACTCCTGGGAACCAAACATATGAAAACAATGCATGGCATTAGTTGCATGGGTGTGGCACAACTGCATGCAGGGAAAATGCAAGTTCTCACAAGAACAGCATGGCATGTTGACAAAGACACAGCCAAAACAGGGCATTGACTAGAAAAAAGGAATAGAAGGCACTGCTGAATGTTTTTACAGATTTTTAGCCAAGTATACTACTAAACTTTATGAAAAAGAAATTATTTCTTCTAGAAAAATCCAAGAGAATGATGCATTTCAGTAGGGATATGCAGAAACTTTCTTCAGTCTTGAAAGTGAAGACTGCATTACTACTTTTTTGTAGGCTGATGAGTTTTTTTTTAAATCATCTATCAGGCATATAGTGCTGTGCTTGTTCCTGTGACAGGAAGTTTAGCTTACAGGGTATTATATCAGCACTTTTGCAAAGATGAGTCCACATAAGAAAGAAAATAGAGACTCTGTCTATAACAATCTCTGTCTATAGAGTTCACACAGGTCACATGAGAACTTCGGCTGACATTTGCATCACTGTGTGCCTTGGTCCAGAAGTGTCCATCCACTCTGTTGGTGCCATTTGGGTTCCCTTCCCAGCTCCTGAGTGTCTTTGTGTAACAGCCTCATTTCTGCCTTGATCCAGGTGCTAGGCAGCATGTAGGTGATGTGAGGGATCAGGGACTGTGGTGGGAGCACAGCCTTGGAACTGCCACTAGAACCAGGAGGCATGGAAGAAATTGGAAATGATTTTCTACAACCGAGAGAGGGCAGAAACTTCATTGTGCAGTATGAAATCATATGCTCAGGCAAAACTCATGCCTGGTTTCCTGAAACTATTAATATTTACTGCATGTGTTAGAAATGGATGACTCTTTTTCTGGTAATCCTCATGGTCAATGGAATACTTTTCTGAAAGACTGCAAGCAGAGATCCATTCTCTGCTCTTCATTTTCACATCTATTCCATGCCAGGTACCTTTTATAATCCATCTGCTTCTCACCAGATCAGTAATTTTGTTTTCTTTTCTGGCAGACAGGTCCTCAGAAGCCTTGCCAAAAATATCCTAAGTACAAAGTTATTTTTAAAGGGTGCGAAAGTCAAGAAAATCTAAGTGAATCCAAAGTAAGTAGTTTGTATTCCGTTCTATTTTCAAATTCAGTAATAACTTGATAGTAGGGTAAAAATATTGAAAGCTAATAAGAGTTCACAGCAGACATTTTCCATTTGAAAAGAAATAAAGGAAAGAAACTATTTGAAATTGCCCCATTTCAGGAAAGAACTGAAGACCAAGTTTCCTTCCAAAATATCAAGGACAATTCTTCATTGTAAAGGCATCTTAAGGAGAATAGAATGTATGAGCTTTTGTAACCAGTTTTGAAACACTCGTTTTGGTTTAAAGCTGCCATGCTGAACTGAAACGCAGCTGAATTGCTGCTAATGGGTGAACTGACAGTCTCTTCAGTTTGCAGTAGACAGATGTCAACACTGCAGCTGGAACTAATCATAAGTTGTCGTCATGACTGGAAGTAACTGAAACTTTTCTTGAATGTAGATAGTTAGGACTGAACAGACATGAAAACTAATTCATCCTCTCACACTTAATATCTCATTGCTTCAAGCAAAGGAGAAAGAGGGCAGAAGTTGCATTTCACAGGACATTGGGCAATTTTGACATTTATCTTCATGTGGATTACAAACAGAACTTGAAAATGCCAACATTTTCAGTGTAAACAAAATAAATCTTTTACTGTCAATTGAAGTGTTTCATTTAAAAAAACCCCTAAACACTCAAATTATTGATTCCTTCTCGATTATACAGAAAAGGTATTTGGATACACTATCATTCATATGTTTCATCTCTACCATGAAAACCAGAACTATTTCCTTCGAAGGATACTGAAAAATGAACTTTCTTCCCCTTTCTGCCTTCCAATAAACCTCTACTGAAGTTAATGCAACTTCACGGGGTGTTTTGACTTAACCAAATAGAATTCTCTTGTTAGAAAATGCTTCTATCAATATTTTCCAGACTACAAATCACTTTTGAGAAACTTTAGCAGTGCTCCAGGAGCAGGTATGTAAGGATATCATTTATAGCACCACTTAGACTACTTTGAGTCTTGTGAATAGGTCACCAGTTTTGGGTTTTTTTTCCCCTGTTCTTATCAATGAAAGGATGACTGAAACACATTAAAGAACCCTTCCCAAAAGTCATAGAATTTTGAAGCCACTGAAACAAATGGTGTGGTGATTTATTTTAAATAGTATTTATCTTTAATATGCTTGGAATACTTCAGATAGGTTGTGTACACTTTTACACTCCACTTGCCCACATTACACAGGCATCGACTATGCTCTTGTCTTTCAGTGGGTTTTATACTTACTTTTAAAGATTACTTCTTGAAGATATGAAAGCTTTAGAAAACAATTAAAGCTGTTTTGCTCACACTGGAAAAGCAGTAAATTGTATGAGTATTGAAAACCTTGCATATGAAAATAACAAAGAAAGACTCTCTGAAACAAAATTCTGTAGGGGGAAATTTCAAATTTACTCAAACTAGCTTTGAGACCTGACTAAGCAGAGTTAAGTGGACAGAAGGATTCTCTTCCAAGCATCTACTTAGTGGTCACAAAATGAAACCTGATCATGTGATTTTGGTGCTGTATCTATTAGGGTTCATGTTGTGATAACATGCTTTAGCCATCATGGTTTAAGGATATAAATAAGTTACTCAAGGAAAGATCACATTTGCATTAATCTAACTGCTCTTCCTGGGGAAAGGGTGCTTGTTGAAACTAAAGACAAACCTCTGAGGTCTGAAAGAGGGACAATATGTTTTTGGTGAAAAACCCCAAGTGTTTCTCCCTACAGACCTTCCTTACCAACACCCTTCATATGACTTTAAGTAAAATGGGTATTTTTAGTACTGAGTCTAACTAGTTACATTTGTAGCCGCTACACAGATGAAAATGAGAGCATAGTTTGACTTGAGGTGGTGGTGATGACTATGAATATTATATCACCATTAGTACTAAAGAATACAACCTCTTTGTTTGAAAGTATACTTCACAATAAAAAGTGTATGAGGATTTTTTTTTCGTGTCTTCTGTGTGGCCCTTGTTCAGTGCTGTAGCTTGGGGAGCTCTGCAGAAAAATCACAAATGAAAGTTTGATTTTATCAGAGGAATGGAAGATTTGTAATGTACTTCCCTGAGGATATAATTCCATGTCATTAAAAAAGTAGTTACATTTTTTTCTGTGAAATTATTTTTTTTTTCCTGGGGCTTTTAATACTATTGCCTACTCAAGTTTCCATTCAGGCAACAGTGAAAGAAGGCTAAATATTGTCTAGAATATGCAAATCTAAATTCTCTAATATCCCTTCTCTTAAGCTGCCTTTCAATAAGTGGCATTTCTACCACATTGCCAAGATGACCAATGAGGGTCTGCAAACACATAAAAATATTGTGGACTTGCCAGGTAGCTTGATCTTGTTATTAGGGGCACAGTCCCTCCCTATTTAAATTCCTAGGAGTTGCTGGCATGGAAAATACATTTCATTTTGGTAATGATACCAGGATTGGGCCTGGAATCTGCTCAGGAACTGCACATACAGCACTTTCATAAGTCTGCCGGCTTTTTCTTTCAGTCTCACATCAATTCCTTGTATCTCTTGCAGTGACAAGTAGAAAGACAGAAATGTCAAGGAGCTATCCATGGGTGGTTTTATGTGAATTCCACAGCCTCAAAGTCTCTTCTCCCTCCATATGAAGCAACTTAAATATGAAATGTAAAAGCAAAAGGGAAAAAGGAGCACTTACAAAAGCCCTGTTGAGGCTCAGTCTAGTTTTTCTCCTCTCCCTCATCTGCCTTTCCCAGAATGATTCCTAAGGGGGAAAAAACACTTAAAATACACTCTTGGTGCAGACTCAAGACCCACTGCTTCTTCATTCCTCTGACAATCAAGACAAAAACCACTTAAATGGGCTCTTTGGGACAATTCACACATCTCCTTTCTCTCATCTATCTTTATGCTCCAGGAGGAAAAGGTGTTTGAAAAGAACAGTTTTGTGAATACTCAGCTCACTTTTCCTCTCTCTGCCCCACTTGCGTTTTTAGCTCATTGGGTTTTGAGTCTCCTCCTCCCTGACAAAGTAAATCTCACAGCAGATGATATCATGCTAAAGATCTTGAACTGAATGTTACCTTAGGACTCCCATTGCATTAAAGATTGCTGAATGGGGGAGATACAGATTTTGCAATGACCCAGTAAAATAACTGGCATGTCATTTTGTTTCCTCTTCATAGCAAAGGTATATCAAGATATTGAAGATATTTAGATTTGCTCTGCTATGCACTGAACCACTGGCCAGGAGCAAATTTAGATTTCTGGAATTATATAAAAGCCACGATTTTATAAGTGCTCAGCAGTAGCGATGGCAAAAGGTGAGGCAAACAGCACAACGATGATCACAGGGCTCTGGGGCTCCCTTCAGTTGCTGAAGCAAAGGCATCTGCTACTGATGAGGTGCCTTCAGGTGTTTTTCATCCCCTTCAGCTGCCAGTCCAACAGAGTCCACAACTCTGTAGGTCTGCATCCCATCTGCCGGCACATTGTGTCCCAGATACTCCTGGGGCATTTAGGGGCGTAAGATGTTTAGGCAACCTCACTGAGCTCTATCCTGCTTCCACCATCTTTTTGTGGAACTTCTAACTCTTCTTTGTTAAGGAGAGCTCAGACAAATATGTCTAAAAAGTAAGAAGAAATCTCACTTTCTCCTGTTTATGGTTACATAAGGAAAAGAGGAGAAATTAGGAAATATCACCATAAATAAATCCTTGTAGTAAAATTGGATTGTCAGCCATTGAGGGCAGAACATGGAGGAAAAGTAAATATGTTCCATCAGTTTTTTTCACATTTTTTTTAAGCAAAATTCTTTTATACTTAAAAACCAGTTGCAGACAATTTCCAACATAATAAAAATCAGATTTGATCTAATCAAATCCAATCAACAAAGAGAGATTCTCCACATCACATTCATAGCCAGAAAATTCCTGTTTAATCAGAGTTTTCACTGAGAACAGTGTACCAAAATGTACCAGCTGTACCAAAGACAACATGGCCATGCCAGTGTGCCCCACTGGAAAGAGACAGATCTGAAGGAAACACTGTGAGAGAAACATCTCCACTGAAGAGAGAGAGTAGGCAACAGGTAACAATGCCATGAGAGTGAGATTTCAACAGCTGTGTGCCCTTTCTCTGAGAAGTACAATGTGCTGCTGTCAACAAAGGACCAGGGTGGTTCCACACCAAACTGTCCTCCCTGATGGCCTCAGTTAATGAATTAATATTGCTACCTGGGTGGAAGAGTAGGTTTTTATTCTCAGTATAGAGAAGCTCTATGGGACAGCTTGCTAGAGCTTGACAGTCATGTGCTCTTGTTTTGTATTGGTCCCCGGAGCAATCGTTGGGACCTATGTCCAGGTAAGATATTACACTGCACAGTTTGCCACAGTCACTGCATCCCAGCTTTCTGTTGCTTCAAGAGGCAGAATAAAACAGCTCCCATTATTTTAACAGAGCCATTTGGGGTCCTAATGAGTACATCTAGCACAGCAGCTCTGGCTCTGTACCAGCAATGTGAATGTTAAAAATTATGCATATGTGAAGGAAGATAGTTTGCCATATATTTCTGGAAAGTAGTTTAAAAACTTGGCTTTAATAATGGGCATGTTGACAGCAACTGGGCTTTGATGGCCAAGTTCCTCGGATATCAACCACTCTAGCATCAGAACTACTTTGACGTCAAAACAAAACAGGCTATTTACTTTTTGAAGTTAAATTAAATCCAGAGAGTATGATGCTGTTACAGAGTTGAAGTCCTGGGCCATTTCGTCCAAATGAGCCAAGCAAGGTATAAGTTATGAACAACTTCATAAAAACACAGGGGCTAGGTTTCATTCCTGTGGAAATCAAGAGCAATATCACTTATAAAAATTGTATTAGGCCAGTGATGCTAGACAAGAGCAGCACTTGAGAATTTACAATGTATTATACATTTCAAACTTATTTCCTTTTTATTCCTCATCATTGCAAATGGGATTGTTGGCAAAGAATTAATCCTTCTGATCCCTGTGCAATAAAAGATGATTCTTTACAGTGAATTAAATCAGTTAAATAATGCTTCTCTAGGTTAAGGTTGGGAGATTTTCCTAACTTATGGTGGGCTCAGAAAGTTTCCTTGGAGATCCACAGGAAAAGAAAGTAGCCTGGAGAGGAAGAGTAGTGGTAGATGCCCTGCTGCTTCTGTTTCTCTTCCCAGAAACCTTGCCTCTTTGTCATCTGATAGAGGTACCTATGTCTCCACACTGTTTTCCTGTTCCACATGCAGTCATTCTCCCTAGCTGCTCTGGTGAAGCTGTCCCAGGTTGTCTGCATCCTGAAGTGTTGCCACATTCCCTGGCACATGGACCTCTGCTGGACTGCTTTCCAGGGCCCTTGGATTTTCTGGGGTTCATTCTTACTAGAACAACACCCTAGAGCTATGCAGGGTGATTGCTGGGCCACCTGATCTCCTCACTTGGCCTGATCCTGGGATACAGGCAGGAAGTGTGCAGTGGTCAACCGAATCTACTGACCATATATACTCCAGGGGCCCATGTGGTGGAAACCAGAGACGCTCTAGACCCCAACTATCTCCAGGAACATGCCTTTTATTTCATTGCTACTTTTCTTAGACAGAGTGAGACCCCTCAGATCTACTTCTCATCCTTCCCACAGGCAGAAATTTCTCAACTGAACCTTCTCCCTTCTTGAAATGAGAAAAAATTCTTCAGAGGGCTCTGAGACCCCATCTTGTGTCAGCTCCCCTGGGAAGTGGAGGTCTTTTTCCTTGGTGAGGATGGAGGCAGGGCATTCTCCTGCCAGTGAGGAAAAAATGACCTTGTGTTCCCTCGACACTAGGCAGACACAGTCAATGGGGGTTTATTATCAAGGGATTTGGACTGTCCAGAACCTGTCCTGCAAAGATGTCTCTAATACAAAACATTTGGGAACTAGTATATACTAAGCACATGTCAACTTGCACAGCAGAAAAGGCAGGGTATGTCCTTAAAAAACCAAATTTAGGAGAAAATTATAATCTTTATGCCCTTCAGAAAAGTTGAAATAAGCAATTTAACAATTAGTGTAAATGTAAAGCAATTTAACAATTAGTGTAAATGTAAAACAATTTAACAATTAGTGTAAATTTGCAAAATGTGTAAATATATTTATGGCTTTTGTTTCAGATCTACAGAGCATCACAATTCCCAGTGTTAGGTTCATTGGCATAGAGCATGCTTGCAGCAGCTGATAACAAAAAGTACAGGCGGAAAGTAGTTAAATGAACAGGCAGATCAAACCCAGCTAGCGTGCTGTGTGCCACCAAAAATTCACATCACAACAGCTGCTGGAAAAGCCTTCTTCCATCTGCAGCTGTCCTGGAGCCCTTATGGTCCCTTCTGCAAGCTGCAGATCTGAACACAGTAATTTATGCTTTTTTATCTCATGCTTGGCTACTGTAGCACAAGCTGGAGACTTAGAAAAGCACTGCTCAGCTAGATTAAGAACTTCCCTTGCAAGGTTGTGGTAACTCAAGAGGATTCATGACTTCAAGACTCCCTCCAGACCAAAATGCTGTCTCCATAGTAGTATACATAGGTAGTGTGGGACATTTTCACTTACAGAAGAGTTTCTTTTTCTTCTGCCTAAAGTAATGGAAACCAATCAGCCTAGAGACCAAAAATACCTGCATATTCAGCCAAAGGTATTTTACAAGAGTCTTCTTAGAATTAAAAACACTAGTATAAATCTTCCTAAATAGGTGTTTTTGGAAAGAGACAAAAAGGACATGTGAGGGAAAATGAAGAAATGGCCCTGACTTCACAGAATTGCTACAGGGTGCTCAGGTACCATCCATCACCAAACAATTTGAGTACCAGCTTTATTTATTTCATATCATTTCTGTATCACTGTGAAGGTCATTGTGGAGTCACTGGGCAACAACAGGTAAATGACATGTTTTCGAATTTGTGATAAATACCACAAGGCTGAGGATGCAGAACACTGGCACCTCCACACAGGGGTGCCTACAAGTGGCCTCTTGCAGGACTACTGCTCTTCTCCTGGCTGCCCTATCTGGTCTGTTCAGAAATGGAATTCTCAGCGTTGCTTTATTCTTCTGCCCTGAAATTGCCACTATTACATGGGATTGATAAATACTAATAATTCACAAAAACATCCAATTGAGTTATAGAGTCCTGACTGCTTTAAGACATGGATATGGCTGCCTGCAAGCACAGATCTGGTGGAAACAGTTGTGGGTACAAAGGCTCTTGGCTGGTACGTGGTGCTAGAATAGGTCCTGTAGCTATTTCATTAGTCCTCTCATATACTCTATAAGACTTCCAACAACCTTTATGGGCTGCATTTTTAAACTTTCACAGGATTTTAACTTAAGAAAACCCAGACTCTTACTCTTGTGATAAATAAATACTCATTCTCTCTGTAAGCACAAGAGAAAACTCCACATGCCAGTATTTTATAAACATGCCATGAAAACCTGTTTAGTAAGTTAGAGCAGAGAAGTTAATTTCACAATATTCAGTCCCTATTGCAGAATAACAAAAGATGATAGCTGAACAAAAATGCTATTGTTTCACTGGGAAGCAATTAGGCTGGTGATGGCAGGTCTCAAGTGAGAATATAGCTCCTCAGTGAGCTATAAGTACCTGCTATTTGCCAAAATTGCCATTATAATAAGAAAACTGTCATGATTGAAAACCCTAATTACCTAGGATTTGGAGGTTTGTGGAAACTGTTGTGCTTTTAAAGGGCTAACTATGCTATTAATACAGGTTTTAAATTGGAACTACATTGAAACATCCCACAGGTTTTGTATGACGTTGTACTACCATTGGTTCAGAAGTGAAGTGTTGGGGTTTTTTATAGAGTCTTGGTCATAATGGAGTAATTTTTCTGGCTGAATTGGATGCACATTGCACTGTTTTCTTTCTCTTCCAACAGCCATATGCTTTCACACTGAGAACAAATTTCTGCCTTTATATGGGACTGATCAGGAATAAAAATGAAGTGTTGGAGAAAGAAAAAGGAATGTGGCTATGATTATACCATGTTTATGTCCACAGTGGACAGATGAAAGTAATGACACCAAGCTGTTATTTTAGTAATTATAAAACCAGAATTTATAATGATTTAAAGGCTAACTTAATAAGAAATATAAGGGCAACGTGCTCTGGAGATGGTTTCAACCAAAGGATCGAAAACTGAGATTGACATTCAGTTTCTTGGAATTGTTTGAAAGGAGGCTTTTATTTTGTGACATTCAGGGACATAAAGCTGTGGTTGATATGAATACTTGTCACACTCATGTACTGGAGCACTTTGCTTGCGATTTGAATTCGAGTCTCTTTGTTGCCTTGGGTGAAGGAAATAGTTGAGTTCTTTACACATTTAGAGATGGAGAATGGCTCATAGGATTCAGGAGTGTTAAATGGTCCTGAATATAGAATAAATCAGGTGTCCATAACCTGTTAGATTATGGTGTGACATTAACACAAACAGTTAGGCAGGCACAATAAAAAATAGGACTGAAGAGGTGAATGGTATGTTTCAAAAAGTTTCAAAAACTTTTAGCAGCTGTTTACCAGTTTTAGTACAATGAGAAGGTAAACTAAGTAAGAGAAGAAACATCTTTCCTCTTAAAGTACTTATGAAAAGACTTCTTCTCTGTATTTGAGAAGCTCCATAAAGTGGTGAAAATGCAGCTTTTTGAAATAAGCTTCTTATTTCTTAACTTACCAACCATGACAGAAAATTAACATAGTAATCCTTGTTGTGAGAGTTGTCTTTGGGATGTCTAAATGTTGCTTGAAATTTAATGACAAGGCTGAGCAGAAAGGAGACATGGAAAGTGGGAGGAGTGGGAAGTGAGGGAAACGAGAGGAAAATCCGCTGCAGAAATGATGGCAATGTTGTGGGTGGACTTGTGAAGGCTGATGTAATGAGAATGAGAGAAGGAGGAGCAGGCTGACACCATTTGAATGGACACAGTCAGATTCTTCTCTCTTGTACTGGGATCTCAATGGATTTATATTCCTGTAATTCTATTGGAGAAGAAGGTATGCTTTTAGAAGAGTTTCAGTGCATGGAGCAGTAGATGGGATGCCATAGTTTGTGTCATGGGAAAGACTAGACTGAATTATCTCAGACTTTCTTTCTGGCTTTGAATGCAAGAAAGCTGCCAGCTCTTGTATCTGAAGTTCTCTATTTGTGTATTCATACAGTGAACTAGTAAAAACTATTTGTAATAAATAAAAATGGAAACTGAAGAGATGAAAAAGTAAATCACAAGAAGTAAAAAAAAAAGAAAAAAATATTCTAGGATTTTGACTTTTGTATCCCTTCACAGTCATACTGAGGGAATAATATTAAAGGCTACTATAAATCTTCTGATAAAGTTCATTAATATTCATCACCACTGGGCAACACTCTAAAAGTTTACAACATTAGCTACCAAAAAGTACATTATCAAATATTAGCTACAAGAAAGTACTTAATCTGGTGTCTCCTGAGGATTTATATCTGTGTAGCTTTGAAAATGGTTTGACCATATTAAACCCACTGGACATTATATATGGAAGGTCAAAACTCCGCTTAGTAATTTGCCACTAAACCACTTCCTCAGCTCATCAGCTCTGCCTCCTAATTATGGTAATTAATTGTTCATTAATAACACATTATGACTATATTAACTTTTGATTGCTTAGTAGTCGAATAATTAAAAATTGATAGCCTCATTCATGTTTTTATTTATTAAATTTTAATTGAACATTTGCTTTTTAATAATTTTTGAGGGTAGATAAGAATAATGTTTCCTTAGGCTGAAGGCACTGAAGGATTGTCCTCCTGAGCTCCAGGAACTGAAAGAACCCACTTTTCTGCCACAGGGAGAAATATCTCTTTTGTGGCAGTTAGATAAGATTAGACTGGAGAAATTTTTAGGGAAAGACAGGACACACGGTTGGGTACTGAGGCCTACAACAATGGACCTTTTGTGAGTAGCACTGAGGAGTCTGAGTACCTGTTACTTGAAACATTCACAGGGAAAGATTGTGAACGTTGAAAATTGGACTATTTTTATGTTAGTCAGTAGAAGGCATGGAGGACAAACAAAAGAAGTACTGAGCAGAAGACTCATTTCCTTCCTGTATGACATAAAGTGTTGCTGAATAGGAAGGACCATTAGTAAGTCCAATACTTTTTAAGATGGTGTGAACTTGAAAAGAAAATGAAGTAATAGACTTGTGTATAAATGTGTGTGGACATCCACACAGCACAACAGAGACTTAAGAGAATGATACTGTACAAAATAAGAACAGTACATGCCATTCATTTTCAAGCTAAGAAGGAGAGGAACATTTATTTTTCATATCAGAAAGCAGAAAAAAAGCAGTCATTACTTTGCAAAGGGCAATGTAGTTTTCTCCTTCATGCTCCCTTTTGCACTCAGCTTGTGATCACTGCCAGCTTCTGCCAGCTTTTCTCTATAGACCCACTGAGCTCTGTAGGAAGATGAGGGAGACAGAACTCTGAAACGTCTTTTACATGGCAGCAAAAAAGACCTCCAGAACCCAAGCAAACTGCTCACAAGGAAACTTGTTCTATGTGGTCTCGATTTTCACTGGATACCGTTGCTACATCACATGCTGTGCTGCTGGTCACTACCAAGAGAGACCATCAAAGATGTGTTTTAGAGAGATTCATAAAGGTTCAGCAGAGATGCGACTCACTGCCCCCAAGGAAAAAGCCATCCTGGGAAGAGCAAATCCCTCTGTTTCTCTAGTTGTCCATAAAACAGATTCCTAACTGAATGCCTAGTTGAATGGTGAAGAAAATATAAAAGAACACCAAATCTACTCTGAACTGGGTCAGAGTAGGATATAGGGCAAAACAGTGTAAACCAGTTCAAACATGGGCTATAAATGCAAAGAAAACAGGCATGTGGCACATCGTAGGGATGTCTTCAAAGGGCTCTTTTCACAATTGTTAGAATTGAAAAGGTTTGCAATTATAAAAATCTGACTACCCAGAAATCATTGGCCCCAAAGTCCCACCCAGAAGCTATGATGTTGAATCAGCTCCCTTGGCTTCTGCTGAGCTGGACTGCAGAATTTTTCAGAAATACAGATAGTTTGAATTTTAAGAACATCATAGAAGTAGCCATGATCAGAAAAAAACGCTTTCATTTTAGACAATAATGTTATTGCAATGGGGCCATGTAAGTACTCTTTTATTTTGTAACGTTACTTCTCTGTGAACTAACATATTCCATATACCAAATGCTGCAACAGAGATGAAATTAAATGAGGCCATGAGGAAAAGGAATGAGTGATTTCCTGAACTAAGAAGAAACAGGCTAAAAGAGTGCCAAATGGGTTTTCTTAGGAATTTTTCACCATGTTACACTGAGCACTGTCTACAAGTAATGTCAAGTGAGCTATTTTCCTGGCAAGTAACATGCTGGACTGGAACCATGGGTTTGATAATTGCTTGTACCTCTTGATGATGAAACATCTTGGCTTTCTTTGAAAAGAAATATGGCTTTCTGCTGTGTGGAGAGAAACAGAGATTCCTGAACTTCAGTGTCTGAGGCAGAAACCTTGGAATATTAAAAGCTTGTCTGAGAGCCTCAGTCACTCCTGATTGTGTCCGTCTCCCACTTCTGCCTGGGGGAGAGTGGCAGATGGGAGAGACCAGGGAACAAACTGCCAGAAAATATCTTACCAGTGCCAGTGATGTAGAAAAGAAAGATGGGGGAAAATGACTGATCACTGTAGTTGAGAGGAGCCAAGTGGAGTTTCCACAAGGTGGTTTAACTGTGGCATTACACAACTGACACTTAATCTGGCAGTCCCAGGAGGACACTATTCCTTTGGCTTATGGTTGATGGTTTGTTGCTTGACGTGGTGATTTATTGCAAGGTGGTACTTGGGCAATACTGATCTATGAAGGAAAAAAAATAAGGAAAACAACAAATACCTTTATTAGCTTAAAAATATGAGACAAATCCAATTGTCATTCATTTTAGGAAAAAGGGCTTGGAAGTAGTCAAATTTGACCAGTGTGACTAACAATGTTAATGACAGCAATACAGGTGTGAACCAGCCTTTCACAGGTCAGTAAAATTTTCAGAGTAAGTCTCTATCCAATGACTGTGCACATGATGCGTGGCACAGCAACATGGCGAGGGTCTATTAACCAGTGCTTAACTAATGCTAAATAACAATGACATTCACAGGACTACATCATGAATTTATTATGATATGGGCTATTACAGAGAATACAAAATGAAACAGTAATGAGGGGACATATAACCCTTTATTCTAATTTTTTTTTTACATGCACAAATATTTTTTCTGGAGATCAGCTTCTGCATGGCAGAACAATTGTGTGGCTGAATCTCTGTTAAAAGAACCCTTGAAAAACTGATGACAAGCACTTGTCCTTCAAGCAGGACACACATTTAGGTTTGAGTTGCAGAAACAAGCTGAGGAATTTTCTTAGTTTCTGCTTAGAAATGACAGCTGCATGCAGAACAGTCCAGGCAGCATGATGAATTTATATAACATCCTGGAAATGCATAATCTCTATGATTGCATCATACAGGGCATTTGGATCTTTCTGCATTAAAAGCTAAATACCTCACCAGCTTATTGTAGACTGTGATCTGCATCTCACAAAAGTGACCATGTTCCCTTTCTTTCCATACAAAGAACTTTAGATTAGGCAACTATACAGAAAAAAGTGAGATTTAAAGGGGAAGGTTTGGGATTTCAATATCTGGAGGTAGTTGTTCAGGTCTAGTTAGAATATCATGCCTGTAAGTCCCTTACACAGTGGAACGTGGCCTGGGCTGGGCTGACATGGCAGGTGCCAGCTCAATATAAGCAGAATATGTATGTTTTCTGTTGTGACTTACCCTGGCATCACACAGGAGATTAGCCATGGGTGAGAAGGATAAGAGAAGAAGCAGTTATACTAAATAATAGGAAATATCACAGTTTTGTTTCATGCAGAATCCAGTGATGTAGAAGAAAAGCCATTACTTCGCATTCCTTTGGAGTCCTCAGGTCCAGGTGTTCTGTTGCCAGCTCCTCACTGAAGCGTGAGAAGCGTTTTCTGTTCTTGGTGTGTTCCCTGCCATGGGAAGGAGACAAAGACATGCAGCCTAGATAGGAATAGTGGTGTGATCTGGGAATGGAAAATCATGGCAGAAAATCTTGGGCCATCTCCTCACCGCCAGCCAGGGTTACAGGCTGAATCATCACAGAGAATTAAAGAAATAGGGAAAAATTTCAGAATCCGGATGCACTGTGTTCTGCTATATTCTCAGGAGATCCTGAGGTGATCTGAGACTACCTGGGATTCCTTGTGTAAACAATGTTTTGGTGTTTTTATTAATTAAAGACAGAAACAGTCTCTAAATATGTTCAACTTCTCAGTCACTTAAGTCCTAGGCCAAAATCCAGACAGTACAGTCACAGTAAGAAGAGTGAATTGTCTTTTATTCCATCCATCTTCTCAGCTAATAAAAAAGACAAAGATAGCAGATGTAGATAAGCTTAAAGACACAAAGGTTCTTTCTTTACTTTGTCCAAATTGCAACTGTATGACAACTGACAGAAAGAGACAGAAGTACATGAGAGCAGGAGGCACAGAAGGCTCTCCAGGGCAGAACCATGGTTTGTAAATGGGAGAGGAGAAAAATATTGTTGCCTTAAGATTTTTATATACTTGTAGATTTTAATATAGCTGTATAGCTTCTCAAACTTAAGGTAGCAGTTGACAGTTTCTAACCCCTTTCTCACTGTTTGTGCCACATTCTAAAAATTTTGTTTAATGGTGTTTTCAAGGAAAGAGATTTTTAGCAAGGACATCTTGTTAGGCACACATGCACCTGGAAGGGAGTAATAAGATACGTTGTAGCCAAAAAAAGACAGAGGGCCCAGAACCCTTGGAAAGGCTCCAGTGGGGCAGTTCTGAGTGTGGTACCAGGGGCAAATGGTTTTTGGGTTGGATGTACCCACTAGATATGGTAATTAGTTATAGCTATAAAATTGTGAGAGTTCTATACCAGGGTGTGCACTTATGTATTGTGTATCACCTGAAAGCACTTTCATTAATGACCAGCTCTCTATTTTATCTATATTAATATTGTCTTCAAAGTTCTTTTCTCCCATTTTAGGCAACAGTATCAGTACAACCAAACTTTATATCTGCTGTAGGTGATACTTAAAAAGATAAAGGAAATCATTCAAATAAGAAACATATTTGATAACTAAAGAACAGATGTGGTCATTATCTTCAAAGACCATAAAAGTCTAGGAAAAAAAAAAAAGATGAGGGAAGAATTTGAATTTGGAATTAATGTATAAAAGACGACAGGCATATTGTGTGGGATGGATGAAGGAAGGATAGCAGTGAATGGAGAGATGGAAATAAAAACAATATGAATATCTATAAATATTTCTTTCCCAGTTCATCCATCACGGCTGTCAGTGATCACCCAGCTTTGACAGGCAACAGATTAAGCTCTGCTACAGGAAGAACAAAAGAAAATTCTTTAGTTAAATGCTCTTCTTACTCTGCTATAGCTACAACCCCATTCATTCTAACTCAGAAAATGTTAGGTCTTCTAGACAAGAATGAAAAAATATACTCCTATGATCCAATTGTTATGAATCTTCAGGTGATCAGCCTCCTAAGTATACAAGCTGGAGAAGACCATAAAACTGTCAGGTGATCTTTGCATTAGGTGCTATGAAACAAATACACAACTGCCTCATTTGCTCTTTGAAGTTTGGTCTCTGACTGCAGTCCTCCTCGAAGGAAAACACACTGAATGCAGACTTGAAGTAATAGAGACACACAGAGCTGTCACCAAGGAGGCTTCCATAGGAGAACACAGCAACTGCTTGTGTCCAAGTAGCAGGGAAGACAGGGCTCCTCGAGCCACTGTTCACTGGACACCAGGTGCTGCTGCACTTTCTACAAAAGCCTTGTGTTGAAAACATGTGCAACAAATGGGAGAGGAACATTTTGCTGTCAAGGATCAGATGCAGGTGCCAAGTGCTTTGCAGGTGCCTAGAACTGCTGAGTTAAGCCCCCAGTACATGTCAGTCTTGACCAGCACAGGTAGACAGTATCCATTCATATCGGAGTTGGTGATGTGTGGATTGTTCTACAGAGTAGACCTGACTGGATGGGAAATTGCATTAAGCTGTTTTTCATCAATACAGAGAACTAACAGAGAACCGTTTTTTTCTTTTTGTATCCCCTTAAAAAAAAAGCTACAACATGAATTGCTTAGGTGAACAATAGAATGGCAGGAAGGGAAGGCTTGCAAAGTGCTATGACATTTCCTGACTGCTTTATTAATTCCAAGTTAAGCACACGCTTAAGTGCTTCACAGAAGTGGGGTCAATGGCACTGACAATTTGCAACACTGAACCTTGTGGCAGTGATGCAGAAAGGTTGAGGCACAGGATTTTTTTTCCCCCTTAAGCTGTGGAGAGCATCATGCTAGCAATGGCTGCATGCTAACCTCATGGCAGTCCCTCCTCCATCAGTGCTTCTGCTTGTTGGTTAGGATCACTGTTCTGTAGGACGTGTTGTTTTTTGGATTACTTGCAAAACAGAGGTCGTGACCATGTCTGATCATTAAGAATCCCCAGGTGCTCTTTGCTAGCAGAGCAACAACTTTAGTACCCTGGCTAAAGTCCAAGAAAGGATATAAATTGTTCCTAGTCTACCTTAAATCCCCTTAGTATTTCTGTTAGACACTCTACCCTTTGATTCTCAGGCACAGAATGAGATTTAGAATTGCTGCTACAAAATGGCTACACCAGAAATGCCTCCTCTGTGGCTCCAGCATCTGAAGAGCCTTCTGGGTTAACTGCACTGTAAGGCCAGCAGGCATTGCTGAATTAATTGATGAATTGGTTTATTACTCTATGTTCATATTCTTCACTCTTCACACTTTCTGGTGAATGTTGAGTAATTTCCCTTGTTTGTTTCCAAGGGATTTATTAAAAGGCACTCAAGAATGTGCCACCAAAGAGAAAGGGAGGGAAGAGATCCTCCCCAGCTATAAGCTATTCTGACTGGTACCAATGTAGCATATAATTGAATTTTATTTTCATACAGTCCAGCCAAATGTAGCCATCTATAAAAAATAAGAGCCTCTCTTCAGATTTTTGTTCTTGAATGTAAAATAATTTATTTCTCATAGTTAGTTTTCAAACTGGGAGCAATATTATTGCTAAATTATATTTTAATAGCTAGTTTGTTGTTTCTGTTTCTGAAGCCATCATAAAGCATCCATAAAGTGGTATTTCTCTTGCATTTTACATGACTCCAGGGCTTGCTGTTCTCGCCTGTCAGGTCTTTTCAAATCACTTAACGTTTACTGGAACAATTCTGCACTGCAAGATTTGCTGCTCATCCAGCGTGGTGTTTGTATCACAGCTGCTACACCATTGCCATCTCAATAAGAGGAAGCGTTTCTCACCACTTTGCTAGTATACAGCAGCATGAAAATAATAATTTGCTTTTGAAAAAAAAAAAATCCACAAACCTTTCATCTGGAAAAAATCAAGCAAGGAGTGATCTTGGTTTTATTTAGAAATGTTTGTGGTTGTTAAGGTAAACATACAACCCATAGTTAATTTAATAAAAATGTGACATAATTTTTCTGGGCTGTGATATCCTTGTACTTTTTTTCTTTTTCTTCAGGAGCAGATTAGAATATTCAGACATACTGAATAATGAAAGAGTTGAGTATTAAGGACATATTATGGCAAGATTTCAGTGTCGTGCCTGGCAGGGCATTATCCAACTCATTATAAATAGTGAACAAAATATATAGAGGGTGTTCAATCATAGGAGTAATTCTGGCTTATTGACATACAATTTATTTTGTTGTTCATAGTTCACAGACAATTTGCAGATGCCAGAAAATGCACAAATAAGATAAAAGGACCTTTCATTTGTGTCTTACAAGAGATCAGTTTAAGGGCAGTCATATTTTCAGACTTCGTAGCAGAATGTAGTATGTTATTCATCAGCTTCTTGATTGGAGGGTAATAGTTCTTACAAACCCCTCAAGTCTCATGGAGAGTAACATTTCACTCCCAGACCCCTCTCTTTTAATTCAATGAAGCAAGTAGAGATTACTTTCTTCGCCATTTCACACTATTAATAAATATCTTATTTTAGTATTATGAATTAGAGACAAGACACAGGATTTGCAGATTCCCCTTTATTTGCCTGGATATCTACACAGGGAAACCATTGAAAGCTGAAGTCCTGGTAGTATTTGAAAGCCATGTTCTTCCCTGATACTATTCACTGCAACTCCCAGGATGTAACATAATAAGGAAGGTGTTCAGTAAAATGTGTGTCAATGTCACAGCTCAAAATAGATAAAATGAATGCAGGGAAACCTTACCCAAGTTTCCCTTCTCATTCCAGTTATATTCACCTCACTGTATATTTAATTTGAAGTGCAGATCTAATTAAAAGTTAATGCATCATTAAAGTGATTTGTAATAAGTATATTCAACTCCATGTGAGCATGATATGCTCATTATCAAGTCCAGACTATAACAGGGATCCTTTGTAATGAAGAAAACCATTATTCATAACAACTATCTTTCTGGTGACATTCATTCCATACATAAATGTTATCTAAATGTTTTATCTTTTAAATAACTTTAACATGTATGGAGACTTGCTGCTGAATATTTTTTTTCTTGGATGGTATATCTGTTGTTCAGAGGAGTATTTCTTTAAGTGGGCTCGACTGTGCTTTTTCAAGAGAAGAAAATAAGCCTTCTACAGAATTAATGAAGCTGGCTTTTTAGCCTAGGGTAAAAAGCTGGCTAATGAAGTAATTCATAGTGACAGCCCATGATCTGAGTTATATGAATTATTGCTTATTAATGGGATTAATTGCTTCTCATGCTATAATACAAAATTAATGCACTTGTCCAAAATCTAGGTCTATAATCTGAAACAGAAAGAGGGAAGAAAGGTTGTATTAATTATATGTCATGTCCATATCTCTGAATATCCATACTGCAACAGAGGCTGACTGTAGGTAATTTTATTAAGAAATTACATGCAGTGAAAACTATAAAATGGGCATAAGAAATGTAATGGTAAGTTCTGTTCAGCTGAGGCAGTATATGAAGTTGCATTGCTTTACTAAGGGCTTCCCCTATGTTTATGTTCTCTTTTAATATATAATAAAAGAAAATTTATCTCTTTACACATAGCATAATTCTATCCTAAGAGTATTGATGTACCTGAGGAACAGCTAGAAAAAGAAAACATTCAAGATCAGAGAAAAACAAACTCAAAGTAAAATCATACTCAACATAGACATTCTCATTTATTAAACATGTAACTTTCTTTTTATTATTGATATTATTTGCATTGTACATGTGAATTGGGGACTTAATCTGAATGAGAAACCTGCCTGCATTGTGCCTTGACCACACATAGCAGGAAAATGGACTCTTATGCCCAGATTTCTTGTGATGGAGAGGAAAGGTGAGAAAAAACAGATATGAGTTTTCATCATTCAGAAATGCCATGTCAGCTGAATCTGTTTTGCCTGATTCTGTGTCTATCAAAGATCTTTATATTCATGTGGTCTTATTTGCCATCTGGAAACTCTGTTTTAATATATTAGAAGATCTGATCCTATAACATATCAAATCCGCATCTCTCAGTTATCAGGAAAGTAACAATCACCTAAAATATCCAAGCCTTTACACCGAAAATTGGAAAGTCTCTTCAGACTGAAGAAGCAACCAAACCTACCTCTCCCACATCATGGGTTTGTGCTTTCACCAGTTTTACACAGAATATCCCTACAAATCAAAGCACTACGGCAAAATTGGATATTGCTTCTTTTGCTAAAGGGAGCTTTGCAACAGTGTCTGTCATAGTTGTGTAAAATGGTTTCTGTTGGAACGGACCTTAAAGACCATGTAGTTTCAACCCCCCTGCCATGGGCAGGGTCACCTTCCACTAGACCAGGTTGCTCAAAGCCTCATCCAACTTGGCCCTGAGCACTTCCAGTGTTGGCTTGGATCCTGATTGCACACAGGAACATCTAGAACATTGAGATCTTTCTATTACTTCCCCAGAATTGCCCGGACCATCCATATTATTTCAGTAGTTTGTGTGTTTTCTAATTACACTCTTAAGGCCCATTCTTTGGAGACCACACCAGTAGTGCCAATAGTAATGATATTTTTGAGCTTTGATTCTCAGGCCTTAAAGAACATTCGTGTTTCTACTACAATCCAGCTCCAAACTCAATACCTGGGGGATCATAATTTTCTAATTTCATTTTACTGCTTTTACCAGTCCCTGACTCCAAAGTCAGCGGGTAGTTCTGGCCACAGAGATCTAGAGAGAGAAGTGGTGATTGCCTTACAGCTTCCCTGGTACACACCATAGGTCAGAATAGGTCAGTTCTGTCATTAATCAGCCCTTCTCCTATCCCCCGCCCCCACCCCCCTCCTTTCTTTTTCTTCCTTTCCTTTCTATTTTTTAAGTACCAATGTTGAAGACTCATTTTGCTTGGCACTGAACAAATAGTATGAATGAGCCATCTTAATTTCCAAAGTATTTTCTGCATAACTACAACAGACATACAAAATCCAAACATGAACAATAACAGAGGAGTGATGGCCCATGTGCATCTTACTAGTTCTACACTTGTGATTAAAGAGGGAAGATTTTTCACTCTGCATTTTATATTTGCTATTTATATTGCATGTCCCATATAAAGGTGTCAAATGGGAAGAATACATATTTAAGATGATAGATAAAGTAGAGTGGTAGGAAATTTGGAGAGAAACAGAAGGCATCTTAGTAGGACTGAAGAGCAGAAACAATGCAGGTACAAATAATGGTGGACAAAAAGAATGGATTGTCTCTTTCGATGGGAAATTTTCTGTGTAGGTAAATGACAAAGCCCTTTTTTTTTTGCATATGCTTCTTTCTTAGTCTTTAGGAAAACTCTATTACTTTCTTGGAAATATTCCTACAGAACAAGCTGGGAGCCTCTCTGTGGAAAACCCGGTGTAGCTCAGGAGCCACAGCCCTTCTCAAGAGCAACGGACATGCCGGGGTATGATTGCTTCCTTAATTTTTCATATTTTAATGTATCAGTAGTTTTGAAAGCAGTTTCTTTCTATTTAAAAATTTTTAACTATTAAAGAGTAAAGAAGCTGTTTTTTGGTGTCAAAGTTATGGAAGCATTTTGATTTTGTTTTCTGATGCAAAAAGTGCTATATTTTTCTCTATTTCTTAAAATACTTAGGCAACTGAAAAAGTAATTACAGCATGGAGCTAATTTATATATATATATGTAAAATATTGATGCATCTGCATTTTATTTTATTTGTATCTGCTACACATTACATATCTACTAGAAATATTAGATATATTTGTTGTTTATATATATAAAATATTAGATGCAGTTGCTGTTTATTTTATTTTATTTGTATATGTTATTATCACGTATCTACTAGAAATATATATATTTATATACATGCTGTTTCTAGATTTTCTATTCAGGCTCTCATGACTGTTCCAAACATCCCTTTGCCTGTGCAGGTGGCTGGCAGAGTCCATGAAAAGGCACTCTTTAACTCTTCACTTAATTTCATCTCTGTCAGACACTTGCCTCTTTTCCAGAGCCTTCCTGCTCTTTCACTTACGTGGGGGACTGAGACACACCATGGGTGCCAATGCATTTCCTCAGCAGCCAGTGGCTGGCAGCAGGAAGGGACTGTGCTAGTTTGGGTACCTCAGCAAGGCACGGAGCTTGGCTCTAGAGCTCTGCAGCTTTGCTCTATAGCTTTTACAGGTGAATAAATATTTCTGGGAAGTACCTTGTGAGCACAGTAAAAGAGTCAGGGGGTAGGGAGGGGTAAAAAATTGTCATAGCCATTGGCTGTAATTAATAATATAATTGACTCTGCGCCAAAGATATTTAGTTCACATTTCACATTCTATTTTCAATTCTTACTTTTCCTGCTTCCCTTGTTGCCTGGTATTCTGTACTAGAAAAAAATACTCTCCTGGGATTAGGTACATTTTATGTATCTACTTGCCTTTAAAAATCATACCATTTGACATAATAAAAGGCTTCATACTGTTAATATGTACATTTCAGAAAAGGAACAGTTTTCAGTTTTATTAGTCAAAAGGAATTAGTTTCAAAGCTTAGACCACTGTGAAAATCCTCAGCTGACTACACTACTACTGTATCCATGAAATAGTTTTATTGCTAACACAGAGTTTGCATTGTCTGGGCAAGGTGACTGTGTAAATCACCACTGTGACACAGGCAGTGCTGTGGACTGTTTGGACACGAATTAAGTAAATACAGACAAACAGCTTTCTTTCCACAAGCTGGTTTAGGTTGCTATCAAAACTTAGTTTTAGAGACTACAGCAATTTTGATCAACCTTCTTAACCCTGTAAGCTGCACACCAAAAATATTCACCTGGCGGCCAGCCAAACACTACACATGCAATCTGTACTAAGAGGAAATGTTAGGAATGGCTCACTGGCAAGAGAAGGTATGTGCTTTTGAGTCATGTCCAGTCTCCATCGGGAAACAGCAGAGAACTGGGTCTGAAACTGCCAGGACAAACCACTGATGCTGCCAACAGCCTCATGCATCCCTGCAAAGGTCCTGTTTACCCATCATCTCGTGCCAATGCAGCCCCACTTCCAAAGGATCTGTATTCATCTCACATGTTTTCCAGCCACTTTGAACTTGAATTTAGAAATGAAGTACTCTTTCCTTGAAGAGTAGTTGCAAAGAAAAAGAGACATTTAAACATTCTTACCGTTCTGGCTTGGGTTCCCCAAGAGACCTTTCAGAATTGTCCTCCAATTATCCTTCAATTAATGGGTCAAATCTTTCGATCAGCAACAGTGAGAGAAACTCCCAGCATTACATATTAATGCTGTGCTTGTTCTTACCAGCTGAAGATCCAAATGCCTTTATGTGAGCATCAGGTAGGTGCCAGACACCCAACTTGGATCTGACCCTTTTGCACATGCTAGTGGTTGTACTTGGAAAAGTTTCCACATTTTTGAGGAAAGATTCAGAGGGTTGTGTTGAAAATTTGATTCACCTTGAAGAGAAGCTAGAAAACATAATTCCAACACAACTTCCCTTCCGAAAAAGGCATCAGGCTGGGTTACTTAGTTTGGTAGAACAATCTGTAACAATGCCATTATTAAAGTTTCATAAAAATATGTTCCTTTAAACACAAGCTTATATCTGACTTCCAGAGAGCAATTACAGCAACTATAATGTGACTCTTGTGGTAAAAAGTGACATGCACAATGCACTGAGGCTTTTGAATTTTTAAATTAATAAAAGCAGCCACTGAGAATATACTTCAAATTTCACCATCAAGGCACAAGGAGTCTGAAAACAACTTATACTCTAGTTCATGTTTCACTTGGAGGTTTGAATTTTGCATTGGTTCCTAAGCCTTAGCCCACTGCTGTCAAAGATGCCGCCACAGGCTTAAAATATGGCAATTGTTTCCAGGCTACTTAATTTCCCTAAGCTTTCTTTATATTGCTGTGGAAAGTTAGCCCTGGTAAAATATCATAATTATTCAGTAAGCAGTAATTTAATATAATTAGTTTTTTAAGAAGTTGATTAAATATCTAGAAGAAAAAAAACAGTTTGTAAATAAACTTCTAAATGAATTTGGTTTACCCCATACATTTTCTGTTTTGCTAAAATGAAAGCTGAACTCATATGATGATGTGACTAAAATTGTTAAAGAATGAAGATGGAAAAGAGAAACAAATTTATCTTCTGTGATATACAAAAAAAACTCTGAAATTTTTGTTCTGTCTGTCAGGAAACATAAAAAATTGCTCTTGTCAACAATTCAATGACACAGATGAAATTTCAGGTATGAGGCAAATGAAAAATTGAAAAGAAAAGCTGTGTGAACCATGTCCCAGGACCAATGGGAAAAAACCCAACAACCCAACCTATATGTCCAACAAATTTATCCAAACAGTAAAAGAAGCAATATTTATCACATACTTGCATTGCTATAAATCATTCATTCAGCAATATTTTTTTCAAAAGATTCTGAAAACAAGTATAACAACTTTGAAAACACATTTGTCTTTGTAAGCCAGTAGATAGCTTCATAACTTGGGTTTGGCAAGCGTATTCATAATGGCCTCCAAGTTTTTAATTTGCTTTTTTGAGGGTTTGGGATACAAGTAAAACAATTGTATTCATGGAGAAAATCCAGTTATAAAGATATGCCAAAAACTGCAACTTTAGAAAAATAGGGTATTTGTGCCTTAGGAGATCTGGGTTCAGTTTCTGGTTACATGGCAATTACAATTAGCAAGATGGGACTCGTTAGGGCTTGCAGGGTGACTTTTTTTAAATAATGATGTCAGAAATAAGTTTTCCAAATCCCACTGGCAGCCAACATTTGGGCATATGAGTTACAACTTATATCCGGTTTATGTGAGTTGGGAAAGTCAGTGTCTGGGTCTCAAGACTAAGCAATAGTTGGGAATAAAGTAGTGTGGTTGGGTTCTGGATGTGGTGGCTGGCTTTGTCTTCAGGGCTCTCCCTGGCAGCAACCTGCGTCTGGGCTCCAGAACCTTGTTTTGGGAGTTTGGGGCACCTGAAAGTGCACATGGATGTCTGTGGCATCACAGTCCTGTGTTGGGAACAGAAACATTCTCGGTAAATAGGTTGATTCTTCTAAGTATTTTGATGGAAAATGAGCTGTTTCATAAAGGAAATTTGCTTGAGATCTTGCTCTTGTACTTCAGCTCCCCAGCCTGAAATCCCAGGCCATCTGGGAACAAAAAGAATCCAGGCCAGGAGCTTGAGTTCTCCAGAGAAACAAAGATTTTTGCAGGTGGTGGATTTTTTTGTTCGTTGTCTTGGTTAGTTACCCATTTTCCCAAAATTCCAGAAGTGTGTGGTCTGGCTGACTGGTCTCAAAGATCATAGGAAATGGCAGCAACTCTGTCACCCTTGGCCAGAGCTTGAGAAGCTCACTGACAGGTGAGCTCCATGGCTTTCAGCCTCTCGGAGCATACCCAACAATCTAAAAAAACTCTTCAGAGTTTTCAATACTGTTTAGAGTAGGAAACTTAAAGATCAAAATCCTTTATTCACAAGAAAATCTCCACTCTAATCATCACTGAGCTTAATGAGGGCTTTTAAAAGCCTTCTGTTTCTTATGGTACAAAACAATTGAATTTTTTCAGAAAAACTCCATCTTCCATCAATTAAAAATTATAAATAATGAGTCTTTTGAAAACTTTACTCCTTCTTCCTCTCTCATAACTCTCTCCATAAGTATTGTACTTCTTTGCCTTTCTAGTGGGCAAATTCTCTCTCTTTTTTTTTTTTTACCCCTAAATGTATTCAAAAAATTAATCAAATAGCATAGTCTTTGAGACCAAAATAAATGTCTTCTATTCTTCAGTTGGGACTGTGCGTGCTCTAATTATTCATTTTAAAATAGCAGCCTTATTTCTGGCAAAAGGATGCTTAACCAACTCCTTGTGGTACAAAGAAAAAAACCTAGCAGCTCTGACTAGCAATCAAGCAGGCTCCCAGCTTCCAGTGAACGTATGCCTCATGTTTCATCCACTTGTACACAGCCTCCTTCTCTTTCAGAAGACACACAACCATAGTGTAAAACAGAACCTGCTGCTTCAGGCAACGTTATGATAACTTGTTTTCTTCCATATGCTCACTCAGGAGTTTTAGGGTATTGACAGTAGTGTCAAAGTGGCCAAGTTTCTTATCTGCCATCTCTGGCATTTTTTCAATAGCATGATGAAATTTAGCAAGTCATTTCATGTGGAGAATTATACTCAGCAGGTATATGCTTCAAGTGGCATTTTGTTTGTGTACCTATAATGCAGGGGTTTGCAGAGATATTCACAAGGGGGTCTGGATAAACACAGTATCAGTGTCACAATCTTCCCTGGCAAAATTTCCATTTCTGTTAATGGACCTTCTACCAAAGTATGCTAAAAATTCAAGGGCAAGGGCTGTTCCACTGAGAGACCCAGGAGATATAGGAGATTAGTTTTATGCTCAGAAGCAGATTTTTCCCAAAATCCTGTGAATATTTCCAACATCCTTCCCAGTAAGCTGAGAATCA
>JAWWMO010000138.1:63509579-63547356 GCA_035047845.1 Dendrocincla fuliginosa | reverse complement strand
AGTTTTATGCTCAGAAGCAGATTTTTCCCAAAATCCTGTGAATATTTCCAACATCCTTCCCAGTAAGCTGAGAATCACATAAACCATGTCATAATCTGCATATGCGTGGAAGGGACTGCTACCCTTTCCATTGTCACTTGATTGATTGTGTAGGGAAGGAAAAGCCACAGAAAGAATGACATTAAGGCCACACCCAGTGCTGAGCACAGGTCAAAGGCGTAAACCCAACCTTTCTCTGTGATCCCCAAAATACCTGGTTAGGAGCTTCAGCACAGCCTGTTGATATCTGAAGTTCAGAGTAGTAGTTCCCAAGTTCTCAAAGTGTTGTCTGTGGCAAAGGAAATTCCTATGAATCACCATCCTTGCCCTGTTAGTGTCAGAAAAAACCCAGCAGGGACAGCTGCTTAAGCTACCATACTGGTTCTTTAAGAACTTGATTTCAACTAATCTGATTCAGGCCACCTGGCAGTATCAGCCTGGGCTCATTCATTCCAGTCCCACTAAGCCTTCCTTTCAGCAGTTGCCTTTCCAACCTGCAAATTGGCCTGAATTAATCTGAGCAGGAAGTTAATGCTGAGGGAAGAGCTACTCTTCTTTGAGTTCTTTAGAATAAGCTGTCTCCGACTCCTAATAAAGCAGAGCTCTTTAGAGCTGATAAAATGAACAGTCACCACCAGAACGCCCTTCCTGTTCTTCCACCCCCCCAGTCAAGACAGGGAGTCACTACAAATACAGTTCATAAGGTAACATGTTTTTTTTTTTTTTTCCAAATAAACTAAATGTTTCTTAAAGGCCATGATCTTTCATGATTTTTTTTTAATCCATAACTTCTAAAAAAACACAGGCCAATAGAAACACAATTCTTTTGATCAGAGAACATATATTTGGCTTAAGTTATTCAATGTCATACTTGTACTGGGTTGCTCTGTAGAATGTACGAAGCATAATGTGTTTTTTGCTTCTAGGGATATCCTGTCTTATATCACTGCATAACATGCTCAAAGAGTTTGATAGGTTTTTTATCATAATCAGTACTCTGTGCTGGTTTTGTAGATAGCCTTTTTTGGAGAGGTACCATTCTTTCCACACTTACATTTTTACTCAAGTCCTATTCAAAATGTCATAAACACTTGGGCTGGCAAACTGACAATTATTTTTAAATCTGGAGGGAAAAGAGTCTGTTTCTGTACAACTGAGGAATATATGCCAAACAGTTTTACTGAAGTTTAATAACTTCCTTGGCTTTGTTTGTTTCTCTGATGTATTTTTGATTTTGCCAGCATGCTGTTCAGATAAATCATCTCCCAAACATACATGGCACCAGGGCTGCATGCAGCTGAGCTGTGGATAAGGAAAAAGTACAACTCCTCTCTCCTTTGTTGGGTAAATCTGGACTGATATGCAAGTAAGAAGTGATCAGAAAGATTTTGCTTTGGAATTGTTTAGCTCTCAATCCTTCTTCCAAACCCTTCATTCCCATGTGAAATGTGGACATGATTCTGCTGGCACAGAACCTAGCAAGATAAGGTCCAAAGCTTGAAACCCTCATGGCCATGTTTTGAGTTTTATGAGGAAAAACCCCAACCAACCAAACTAATAAACCACAGCAGAAATACCCAGTTAAGGACAAATTTATGTAGAAAATTACAGGGGGCAGCAGGACAAACCTCAGCTGAGAATGTCCTTCACCAGGAACTCACTCTTTAATTGTTTCCTGAGAAGCAAAGCCAGTGGAGCCCCTGGAGGGGAGAGCATGAGGATCACTGCTTCCTCTTTAAGTGGAGTGTCCTAATGCTTCATTTTTTGACCTGATTTGCAATTGTACTCTTGGATTTAATATTTCTATTCATTAATCAGAAGAAGTCCATTGTGGGAGGCCTGGGACTCCACAATATATACAACCATTTCTGAAAAAGAAGTCCCTCTCTCCACCAAACTATTTTGAATGTCTGTGCCAGCACATCCTTCTGTAGTTGATACACTGATGATGTGGCAAATTTACACCAGTTTTTAAATGTCAGAACATTAATACTGATTACTTTGTCAAATAAATAGTTTTCCATGAAGTTTCTAGAAATATGATATTCAAATGCAGAATTTACTATGTCTTAGGACTGTGATGTCTATTAAGCTAGCAACCAGGAGACTGATTTCTCAGCCCATTTGTTGGTGCGGCTTTTAATTTCTTCAGTGGACTATGTGAAGGGGCACTTCACTGACTTTGGGCTTTGAAAGCAGTGCTACCCCAAAAGTCTTCCTGAGACAATGGGAAGACCCTCACTGAAGCAGGGAAGGGTTGTAAAGAGTAAGATGGATGGATACACATACTGGGATGCTCCAAACTGAAAATCCCTTTCCTGCAGTAATGGTCAGTTCTAGACTTTTTGGTTGTTCTGCTGCTCTGACACTATACTCAAGAAGTTGCATAGGCAGTTTTTATAATATTCCTATAATAACATCTAATGAAAACTATAAAGGGATTAAATATATTCACTCTGAACTTTGGGACAAACTTTGTCACATTGTGGACAAAGATTAAGGACCCCAGGGGGACTGACCTGTTCTACTTCCTCCTGTTTTCACAGAAACTGCATATATAAAGCCCTAGTCAGGATAGAAACCTCAAGTATTAAAGTTCTTTGGTATGCACACATTTTGAGACATTAAAAATAACTCTTCATGACTAAACACATATACACTTTCTGTCACTTTAAAGTGGTTTTAGTCAATACACAGATTTTGATGGATTGTTCACTTCTTGAATTTTCCAATTAATGTTGTCCCTAAACACCCAGCTCTCACTCAGTCAACACTACCATCGACAGCAATGCCAGGTAGAGCTGCAGGGCAAGGACTGATAGCAAAGATCTTAGTACAAGACAAATTCATTAGACAAACTAAATAATTTAGGCACATTTGAAAAGCAAATGAATGTAGAGGTGTTCCCTTATGATTATTGCTCACATAGATTTTTTTTTTAAGAGGAAAAACATAAATTAATAAAAGCAAGAATGTTTTTAATGACAATATTAGTGGCTGCCCTGTGGCTATGCACTCATGCACTCATTGTAAACTATATTGATTTTTCCATTGGATAAAATTCTTTGGTTAAATTGTTATTTGTAGCTATAATCCAGACTGGCTGTGTTGGTCATTATCATGACAAAATGTGGTCAGAAAGTTTTTCATTGAAACTCTGGACACATATTTTCAGAAATATCCCTTAACAATGTAAGGGAAAGTCAGATAATGCCTATAAGTGCAATAGTCACTGCTTTTGTGGAGGCAATGATGCCATTGATTAATGGAATGAGTTACAGGCTCACAAATTCTGTGGATCATACTACGTGTTCACAACAAATTAATGGCCTAGCTTTTAAAAAGTTATTACACCTCTGGATGCCACTATTATCACCAATTTCTGCAGAAAGACTCTACAGGATACCTTAAAGATAGTTTACAGAGAAAATTCCAAACCTTAACAGTTTTAGGATACTTTTAGGATGGGCAGAGCACAAGAATTTAAGGGATTTTCAGAGCAGTGAGAGACCATTTCAGAGGCTGGTAGCAGCTACTGAATTCTTATCAAAGATCAGTGAACAGAACTTTATTTGTGGCTTTCAATCCATGACTTTCCTCTACATTTCATTAAAAAGCAGTAATCTTGCCTTAGCAGGACTTGACCAGAAATATTTTTGCTATCTCATACAACCATGCTCACTCTCCAGCTAGTTAAGTCTTGATTGTTGCACAATGTCTCTTTGTACCTCTGTTCAACTAAGGGATATAACAGCAGCCTGGAAACTTTAGCATTTCCTTGGTCATCCTCTCTTTTTCTTTCCTCTCTTTTGCAAAATGAGGAATGTGATTGCAGCATTCCTATATTTCCTATAGTTTGTCTGAGCCTCAGAGAAAATATTTTATCTTGGAACTACACCTATTACTACTACTTTGCCTCATGCATGGTGAGAATTTACTGCATTTGCAAATTAAATGGCCAACAAAGTGAAAGTTCACATGAGAAGTTTCATAGAGTTCATCCAAAATCCTCATATATGTACATAAAGGTTTTGACCACCTATGAGGGGAGAGCTTCAGTCTTGGCAGTTTGCTGATCATTCAGGAGGAAATGGTCAGTTAAGATGGAGAAGGTTTGTTCTGCCTCTCTTTGGCCCTGATGTTTTCTTGAAAGGGTTATATAAAGAAATATATATTTTTAGAGATAAAAAGGACATATATGAATGACTAGAGAAGCTCTTCATCAGACAAGACAAAAGTAAAGAGAAGCTTTACTTGAAAAATATGAATGCAAGAAGCCTTTTCCATGTTCTCCCAAACCAGTCAATCTTATACAGTAACAAGTTTTCCTATGCTGCCTTGAGTCAGAAAATTGCAATCTATGATATATGCTCTATAGTAACCCTAAAGTATTGTGTTGAACACCTTTGCTTTGTACGTGTCACCATCAGCTACAAACCATAAAAATCTGACACAGGGTTTATGTTCTCATAAACCCATTCTCTTTCAAGGACAGACTCATCTAAAGCTTTCTTCCAGTTCAGTATTCTCAGCCTGTCTGAGGCTCTCAGACCCTTTTTGTCACTGCCGAAGCAGGAAAGAATTCAAAGTCCATCTCTGTGGAAAAGAATCTGGCCCTAACTGGACTTTGTGGGTGTGTAATAACCTGTTTCCTGAATCAGGATTTTCCCTGTGAGTGTTTCACTACAGATCTCATGTTGCAACACAGTGGAAGTTCGTGGCACCCTTTGGGCACAGAGTAGTGTCCTAGGAGACCCAAGACACATCTCACAAGGTAGTGATTTATTCTCTTGCACAGAGATGTCAAAAGCTGCTTGAGATAAACACTAAAGTAAAACTTTGGGCTTTCAGCAACAATTTGGTAATGGAGGTGGCACGTTCTGTTCACAAGAGTTATGTTTTCATATGAATTATGTGAGGGAAGACAAAGCACATCATCAAGTCTTCAGCAAAATTCAGAGATGTTTCACTAGGAATATGGGGCTCCTTTTCTGTTGATCTCTGCAACTTAATACTGCTTTTCTTCCTCCTCTTTCTGGTCTTCGAAGGTCTCAGACCTCCAGGAAAGGAGTAAGAATTTCAGGTTTTTTTGGGGCCAGCTCCCAGCAATTTCTGTTTTGAGCCACTTCTTACCTTTCAAGACTACAGCCCTGATATTGCCTAAATTACAGTTATTCCTGTAAAGAAGCAGTGCAATGACTGGTGCTGTGGCCTGGAGCCAGGGCACAGAGTGAAGTAGTGACTGGTGTCTGCACACAGGACATTTTTTTCCACCTTGGGCCAACCACCCACACACATAACACATCCATGAAGACTAAGTGTGGTGGCAAAACAATGCTGCCTTATGGCTTCAGTCCCTTATTGCCTTCTTGGATCACCCAGTCATGCAATGACAATTTTAAAAATACTTGAATATTTCCCATTTTTAGATGCCTCACTGCTTTTGAAAGTTTAACCATTAAATCAAGATTCTTTAATACAAGATTTGGGAGGATATATATATACATATATATATATAGGTAGGCAGGCATGCAAATTCTACAGGGATAGATGTCATATGCATTGAAAAGGAAGAGGTACAGTGACTTTTGATGCTCTTAGAGACTTGCCTACTAGGAGAATAAATGAGAGTCAATGTATAAAGCAAGTCAGGAAAAGCTGCTTGAGAGTTTGCTAAACAGAGACGTCTTTTTTGATAAATTCTTCATGTCAAATGACAACAAGATAAAAAAAAAAAAAGGAATGAGTGCTGTAATTGTGATATCCTGTTCAGGTTACACTACCCTCAGGGAGACTGCTACTAATGACTGAATTAATTAACAAGAAATTATTTTATGTGTTACAGAATATAAACCAGCCCTCTTTCCCAGTTTTCCTGTCTGTTTATTTTTGCAACAGTGCGAACAAAGAAACCATTTGCCAATGCTTTGTTAACCTGTTACTCTGGCTAAGCATTTACGTGTAATGCCATGGAACGCAGGGTCGTGTGCATTACAGCTGGGAGCAATGTCTTCTTGCATCACATATTCTGCAATCATTGTGTAGAAAAGTGTAAAACAAGTACCTTTCGAATCAATGATCGCACTTTTTGGCACTATGTACCACTTCTTTCTAAGCTTGCCTGCAAGACTTGTGCCATGGCACTGTGGGAACAGATATGAAGGGATAAATGCAGTGATGCAGCTTCCTATTTTAACATCATACTTTTAGAATGCCTTGGAAATACAATTGTGGGTGCACAATTTATACAATTTATAAGGGTTTTTGTGTTGTTTCCCTTCAGTATCATCTGGGTATGTCTCTTGAGAAGATGAATGTCATGGGGGCAAATTTTTCCTGTAATTCTTATTCCTTTGGGATTATATGATTATCATTTCATGCTAAAATTGTTTTATCTTCACAAATGTTTATGGGCGTATGCTGCTATTACCTGAAATACAGAAAGGGACTGTACTAAAGTACTAGCTCATTTATGTGTCAGATAGCACAGTTTTGTTGGGAAGAGCTGAACTGAACAAGTATCCCTGTTTTTAACAGGATTATGTGACAGATGGGGTAGATATAGATAAGGCTGCACAATGCATCTTCAGTCTCTCTTTAGCAAACAGAAAGACAGCTCCTTTTCAGCTCACAATTGCAGGAACATTTTGTCCAATTTGAAAGAATGCAAGAAATACTTTCTTGATTTTTATCTGCTTTTAATTAAGCTTCTACAACAAAGAAAGCATTTGTTACATTTTTTTTTCAAGCAAAACAACAAAAGAACCTTTGCTCTTCATTCAGATACAGACTTGTCTTGAATGGGAACAGATAAATTAATGTGCCTTTTAGTCCTCTCTATCTCTGATAATGGTAGGACTAAGTATGTTTGCAGTATAAGATTTTGCATAAAAGCAATTACTACATTTTGTTTGGCAATTTTATACTTCAGGTGATATATATTAATTTTCTTTCTCAAAGCTGTGTATTGTTACTCTGTGTGTATATGGAAGGAGGAGTGTAGGTACACACCTATGCATCCACCACAGCTCTGAACTTCTTATCTGGCCCACATATTAGGACAAATCCCTAATGTTAACTCTACTTGCTACCACATCACCTGTCCAAAAGCTGATTTGGAAATGAGAAACTCTAGCCACACATTTCTCTTCAGTCATGACAACTTCAACATTCCCTGCTCAGATGTGTGCATGGCTCCTGCTGTGGACTAAGGGTCACCAGTCTCATCATCTGCTTCTGTGTCTTCATGATGTACAAAAACATAAAAATTGCCACATTATCTATTATAAACTAAAAAAACAGAGAGAGAATTTGAAAGTAAAATTTTAGCCCACAAAATTCTGGCTAGAATTTCAGTGAGGGTTTGTATAGTTTTATTTGGTTTGGATGCAGAAAATTGGACTGAAGTATATTTACAAAAGGTATTTTCCTCCTCCTCCCTATGAATGCAGGTGTTTCTGTTACAGAAAGATCAACAATACCAGTCCATAAATTACTACACAGGTGATTCTTTCAGAACAGCCAAAACCTGAGATTTAGTACCTTGAAAGAATTTAGTTTTCTTGTACTGAAAGAATTATTTGGGAACGATAAAACTTCACACATAAAATTCCCTCTTCAGTCTTACAGATGGATTGGATTTGGGGATTTGAGTGTTTCACTGCCTAAACTGTTTGATGGTATCATTTTCAAGGAAAAAGATATGTATTGATCAAAACGGAGACTTTTAACTTCTTGACTTTGTGTAAAATCATCCTTTTTTCAAGTTGCAGGAGTTTTATAACCTTCATATAATTTGTGTATTGTGGATCATAGTATATAAAATTTGTACATGAAGAAAACATTTTTAAAATGTAATATTTGTACATATTTGGTCTAGAATAAGTTGTTACAATACAGATCTGAATTTTAAATTGCAAGTTTTAACTTACTGCAAAATCTGGCTGGTCTCCAGGGCACCAG
The DNA here is from genome assembly GCA_035047845.1 of Dendrocincla fuliginosa. NCBI lineage: Eukaryota > Metazoa > Chordata > Aves > Passeriformes > Dendrocolaptidae > Dendrocincla > Dendrocincla fuliginosa. Next base: position 63,539,355 of record JAWWMO010000138.1, on the reverse strand, counting down.
CTTTGCCACTGAATGATGACACTGTGCATGAGCTGAATGCATGCAAAAGTGTCCAGACATTTAGCAAGTGCAAGACAAAGGACATTGTCATCTATCTATTTTCAGTGGTTTAAAAAACTATTGCTCTTTTGCTGTTAATTTCTATCCTTCAGCTGAAACTTTCTGTCCCTCAACCACGATTTGGTATTCCAGTGCAAAGTAGACTAGTCTATAGACTAGTCATAGATTTGGTTTACTTGAACTTAAATATTCTACTTAAAGAAAACTGCGGGTTTTTTTTTTCGAGGACTTATTTAATAAGAGCAGTTTAAAGCCAAGGCTAAAAAAGAGAGTAAATTATTGCAGAGTAATTACCCTTAGGCTTCTGAACACACTGTGATCTGGACTACAACTCACTTACTCTGGACTGGAGCATCTACACACGCACACCAGAGAGCTTTCCTGGGACGATCTGTTCCGCTTGAGTTACTCCAGTTAATTACTTCATACTGGTGAGTCTTGAAAGTCAGTTCTGCCTTTAGCATTGAAACATTCTCAGAAAAACTATGCATTTTCTTGAAACAACTTTACCATGAAATAGCACATTAGAAGAAACAGTTGGGATTGTGAAGCATTACTCTGTGTTTTAAAAACATTCCTTGTCTTGGCTGTTGGAATAATACACACAGTGCGAGACCATCCCAAAACCAACACTAGGAGCTTCTGATTTGAATCAGGGAAGGATTTGATCCCATGTTTGTTGTTGCAGATGCTTGTCCAGAGAAGGCCCCCATGCTGCTCACAGTGATGTACGTGCTTCCTACCCATAAGCAATGCTATTGCTCCCATGGGCACTTGCCTGAGCAAAATGCACATGCAAGTTGTTTGCTGATTTGGGGCCAAAGCATGCAAACGCTAATTGAGTAGTGCCCTGTGTACAATTTACAGTCTGTAGATGCAAAGGGATGTATGTTCTGGCATTTTACTGGACCATGTGCTGAGTCGTTCTCTGAGTCTTCTCCGTCATTGTTAGGGAGTCTCATTAAAGTAATATGGAGCAGCAGGAATATCAGCAAAACAACAGCTTGATCCAATCTGAGTATGTTCTTTTGCTCACAAAACTTCTGGCTGTGAGCCTCAAGAGTTAATGGAAATTGGCAAAACCCAGTATGTCCCACTACAGTCAGCTCATGGCATTAAATAATTATGCAAGAATTTTTCCTTGGAAGCGATTAGGGATGATGACATTGCGTTTAATATTTGACCTTCCCAGCTTCAACTGCTCAATACCTCTTACTGTACACAGAAATTGCCAAAATCCCACCTAATGAGCTGAAAAATGACATATGACAGATCTGATGGCTAACTGCAGCTAGAAGAAGAAAGACTGCTACAGAACAAAAATTCCCAGTCTCACTCTTATTTCTCTACTTTTTCCAGTTATAAAAAATATTTAAATGCATAATTGGAAGGCACGGATAAACTTTATTCAAAGTAATCTGAATTCAGGCAAAGTTCTGTTGTTTTTAATGTCTTTTTGGCTCAAATCTGCAGTTTATTCACAAAGTTATTGGGTACTCATAGGATTTCAGGGTTTTTCTTTCTGGGAAAGCTGTTTTGGTCATATTCCAAGGGGCACTGTTTCAATTCCATTTATTCCTGGGAGATTTACACCCAGTTAACTCTTTTGACTTCAAGGAGAGGGAATGGTTCCTGAATTAAACTGGAATAAAAATATTCCTAAGAATAAGATCATGAGTGCATCCCACTGTACCATTGAGCCAATGCATATGAATTACAGTGTGTTTATAAATTGTGCCATTGTCTCCTTTCTCTCCTGTGTCATAATTTAATCTTAAAAGGCCATTACTAAAACTACTATGATTACTCTAGGAGTGGAAAATAACTTTCAGCAGCTGTTTCAGTCAGACAAAACTCATGTTCTACTTTTGATAAGAAGCAGTGGAGGTGAATACAGGAAACTTTAAATGTTAATTGGTTTTCCTATGCAGCCCACAGCCTTGTTTTGTAGAGACTTTGGGATCTCTCACTTCAAATAGCAAAAATCTGAAAGGAAATGTTGCCAAAGGAATGAAACTGAAGAGTTTAATGAGGTTATTTCTATAATGTACCTCTCCTATTGCAATCAATGATACAATGCAGGAACTTGACTTAGACTCTGACAACTTTGTGCATCCTCTGAGGGACCTGGATAAATAGCATCAGGTTAGGATTAGTAAATTATTGGTTTGCACATAGCCCTGAGAAAGAACCTTAGTTTCTCTGTTCTTCATCACTTGTGTTGTGAAACAAGTTTATTGTGACTGTTTTTCCACCTCTACTTTCTTACTTCCTTGTCATAAAGTATTTTGAGAGCATTTTTGATGCAGTCACTTTGCTTTTGGGAAAAAACCCCATTATGTTATCACTTCTACTATGGCTATATGATAAATCTTGATTATTTAATGAGATTTTTAAAAGGGAGTAAAATACTATGCATGTCTTTGGGGCAAGATGTTTTATCCTACAGCACCTGAAGTCAAAGATTTGGTCAACCAGGACTACAGAGTATGTCATCTTCAGCAATTTAAGCATAGTTTATTGTCAAAAGAGTGTATCTGTCCCTTTCCCATCAGGTCAGCAATTTTGAGGGCATCTAATTAATTCTTCCTTAAGTCCTCAGAAAGAAATAGGAAATAGCAAAGAAATCCATGACTTTAGGAGATGAGCCAGAAAGAGCTGGTCTTGAACTTGAGTTTTGAAACAGAAATATTTTCAAATATAAAGAACAAAAATGCAGAGCCTTACAAGACTGAGTGTTTTTTAATGTTGTTAAGCTGCATCCAAATGTCCTTGGATTGCTACACAAGAAATAAAACGTTTTTAAGTGATGTACTGGTTGAGTCAAATTTAGAGATGAGATTAAATCTCTTCTTGGTTTTATGACCTTATAAGTTTTCTTAAAGAATGTATGTGATAGAGGCTTAAGATGACTGAACTGGCATGACATGTGTAGGGAGGGGTTGGGAGGGTTTCAAAGGCTGAATTTAAGCAGGCTACTTCAAGTTGCTGAAGATAAAAGATGAGAAGGGCTTAAAGTTCAAGCCCTGACATCCAGCTAAAGGCAACCACATGGTATTTGTGGACTTGAATTTGGGCAAAACATGTTTAAATCCACATGCAAAATAATATTTAGACAAATGTTAGGGAACTTTTATAACTCAGTATGTATAACAGAAAAGTCTCAGTTATTTATGAGCAGTGTATACTGGGTGAGCATAGGATAAGAGCTTCACAAAATTTTTTGGAGTAGATTTTTCAGTTTCTATGGCTTGAATTGTACTGTGGTTAAATCATAAAAGAGCGTCTTGGAAAAAATATCTGGATGTTTCACGTGGAGTTTTTAGAATGCAGTTCATGACTATATTAGCAAACAGCACAAAAGAGCACCATGAATTGTAGCTCTAGTGCAGATGAAAACGGCTCTAAAATCTACAGGTGTGTGTTGTGCAGCATGAACACACACACACGCATACACACACAAGATTACACTAAATTTTTGCAGGTTTGGGAGGGAATTCAACTTTAAAATTGATTAAGAGAGCACGCCTAATTAGAAACATTTATCACATGTACACTCACAATTGCTTTTTTGTTTTCGCTTTTCATTTGAAATTGTATAAATCACAGGAAAATAAGTATCTCATATCCAAAATGCCCATCTCTTTGTTCTTTTTTATTTGATTGCAGTCAGATGAAAAACGCTGCTTTGAAATAGAGGCAATGGCCAGAGGCCTATTGATTGCCTGTAAACAGAAACAAAAAAGCAGCACTGGTAACATTTAGAATGGTTTATCAGTGATCAAAGCACAGGAGGTGCTGTCTAGACAGCCTAGGTGTGGACTAGCAAATGGCTTTCATTAGGGGTCCTCTACTCTGGTGCCATTGTTTCAGCTCTGCTCTTCTTCAGGCCAATCTGTGATTGATTTCCAGAGAGGTGCCCAAGTGCCTGTGGCAATGGGATAAAGCTTACAGGACTTTGCTTGTTCTGACAAGGCAGAGTAGCTGCCTATCACGTTAGTGCAAAATGACACTTTCATTTACTTCCACAGTGCTTTGAAACAAATACTTTCAGCTATAGCAATTGCTCTTTGCAGCTTGAGCTCTGGAGTCAACTTCTTGTGTTCCAGGGAGTTAAAGCTTCTGAAAAAATTTCTGAAGTTTTCTATAGCTAAAAAGGGCAATATTCTGACATCTCTGACAGCACTCTATTCCTCTTTTTGCATAGTCACAGCTTTTGTTTTAAGGATGCATTTTATTTGTAATGTTTCTGAAGATGTTTTTTAGTATAGGGAGAGAACATCTTACCTTACAAATTCCTCTATGCATCCCACATGTGTTGTGCCAGCTTATAAGATACTTGGCACTCACCAACTGATGAACTAAGTCACAGGACTCAGATTATTCAAATGGTTTCACTACAATCCCTACAGTGAAAATGCAGGACTAAGTTAACTTACAAAAAGGGCTCGCATTCAGCTGGTGCAAATTACCAAATTACTATAAACTACCAAATTGCCAGTGTGCAAGAGCAGCAGATGTGGTCCATGTTGCCTTAGCGTCTCCAATTTGTGCTTGAGTTGTTTTAGCAGGTGACCTGAATCCACTGTTTAGCTGCAGCTGCTCGTAGATACACTCCTAGGGAAGAGGGTAGAGGCACATGTACTCCTGCCTATCACAGAAACACAGAATAGTTAGGGCTGGAAGGGATCTCTGGAGATCATCTAGTCCTTTTCTAAAGCAGTGTCACCTACAGTTGGTGACACAGGAACCTGTCAAGGTGGGTTTTGAATGTCTCCAGAGCGGGACATTCCACGACCTGCCTGGGCAGTTGTTCCAGTGCTCTATGTAAAAAAGTCCCTCAATGTAAAAAAGTCCTTCCTCATGTTTAGGTGGAACTTCCTGTGGTTTAGTTTATGGCCATTGCTCCTTGTCTTGTCCCTTGGTGCTGCCAAAAAGAGTCTGGCACCATCCTCTTGACACCCACCTTTGAGATATTGACATGCATTGATGAGACCCCCTCTCAGTTTTCTCACCTCTAGACTAAACAGAACCAGCTCCCACGGTCTCTCCTCAGAAGAGAGATGCTCCAGACCCCTGTCTTGCTGTCTTCTGTGGTATTTCCTCAGAGTCTTTGTTTTGGTTTTGCAGATCTCACTAGTTCCACCAATGTTATGGACCTTCTGATAATGACATTACCAGGCAAGCCTCAGAAGGTTCCTGTAACTGTTAATAGAAGATTTATATGCAGAAATCAATGCTTCATCCCCAGAACTGAGATGCCAGAAGACCTTGTGACCTCTGCAGTAGACACAGTTGTTCAGTGCTTGGGTAGGGAGTTCTGGGCAAGATCACTCCCTCCAAGGCCTCCATGGGTTCCTTATGTTACTTGGAAAAGTCTGAAAATGTCGATGAGCAGAAATTCAAAATGCAGGAGCAGGTGGTGAAATTATTTGGGCAGATGCTGAACAAATTGAACATCCTGTCTTTCTGTTTTGTTTGGTTTTCTTTTCCTTTTTAGTGTCATAGAGCTGTAACTGTGACTGTTGTCATAAAACAAAAGCTTTTGTAAGGTGACATATACTATGGCTAGTAAGACATCTATTAATCCCTCCAAACTAGGGCTAAATGAAAGTAATTACCTTACAGATAAAATTTTGACCAGTGCTTTGTCTTCAAGTGAAAAAGCCTTCCTGTCCCCCAGCCCACACCGACTTTTTGAAAAACAGAAGATGGAGAAACTGGTCAGGTGGTATCAGGGGCCAAAGCGGACACTGAAGAGAAATGGACTGTATCTTGACTAAGACACTAAAGGGCTTCACCAGCTCCAGATGCTGGCTCCGCCTAGTCAGGGTGAACTAAAAAGAATTGATTTCAGGATGATGATTTTGTTAAGGGATCTCTATCTTTGCAATATAAAGGGAAGATCAACACAGTGTTAAAGGCAAGGTCTGTGTGCCATGTGTGTGCCTGTCATGTAGCTCCTGAACAGCTAAGCTATAAACCAAAAGACTCATACCATTGGCTCTGGAAACAGGGTTTTATGTCCCAGCTCACAGGCAACCCAGGCTGGACGTATAGCTGGTGACCAGGTATCACCTTGCAGGACAGCAGTCTAACAGTAGGGTCCAGGGAGCTGTGCTCCCCTCGGACTTCAGAGGCTTCAAGGACTCATTGGATTCAGTAGATGTTCACTCATATTATTACATTCAATATCCAGTGAAGTTCCATTAAAGGAAATTGCCTGTTGATTTTTTCCCCCTAGCATTTCAGCCTGATTTTTAATTTACATTTGCTGTTACTAAAGAAAGGGGCAAGACTGAAAAGTCTTGTAAACACTTGAGTTTTTCCTCACTATTTTCATGATTGCTTCTGTTTGTTCACACCAAATCTGGGGGGCATTTACAAGTGAAATATTAAATGGATGCACCCACACATAGTGTTTATTATCACCACTGTAAAGTTATTGCAACTACCTCTCTGGTAAAGGTTTAATATATTATGATTGGCATTGTTGAAGGGTGAGGTTAGATAAAAGGTTAAATCAAAAACATTTGCAATTCTAAAAAATGGCATTAACTGCGAACGCTGTTCCTAACACTTTCTACAAATATGTTCCTCTTCTTCCAACTCATCCTGGTTTAACCAAATTCATTTCTAGTTCATTTCAGATATGGATTCATTTCTGGTTTAGAACTATTAGAAGAAAACATTTTAGTGATAGTTGAAAAACAAAGGTTGGAGACTGTGGGGCATAGAATACATAGTAAACCAGCTTGGCAGGTCTGTGTCTGAAGTGATGATGCAGAGGAAGGAAAACTTACAAGGAAAGAAGTCTACACATTCTTTTCTTGTAAATTTAATGACCAGAAATGAACATTTCTTTGGTCTGGTTTATTGGTTTCCCCAACACTTCAATGGTAAAGTGAGCGTAAGCTGAATTGGGAAACTTTTCAAAACATTTTGAGTAATTATCTGATGTTTACTGGAAGATCTTTCCCAAATGAAATCTTCAGAACTCAGACATTCAAAAATTAGTAGTTTTATGCATCATTTCCTCACCATCATAAAAGAAATGAGAGTAATACCACAAGCCAGTGAGTGAATTCATTTGTAATGGGCTTTCACTGGCCCAGTAAAAAGTTGAAAGATAACTTTCTTAGAAAAGATTTTTCTAGCTTTCTTAGAAAAGATGTTTCTAACTTTCTTAGAACTTAACCTTACACTCCAATTTTCTAAAAAAAACCCCAATGTTTATGTAAACATTGTTTCTTAGTGAGAGAAAAAAGTGTTTTCCCAGACAATTATTCTTTTGAATGACAAAATTGTGTGAATGGTAAAATTATGTGAATGCCCCGCAAAAGGCACATTTGTGACATTCTGGTTAACATTATCATTCCCTATCACCAGTGTTGTGCCTTGTTTAGACTTAGACTGTTTAAATGTTTCTCAGTGTTCCTGTGCTCAAGTCAACTTTACTGTGACTTAGATCTCATTAAAGACAAAGCTTCCTAGTTATTGCAGTAGATCCTGCCTGTCCATACAGACCCTTTCAAATATTTCAGACACAGCTTTTTGACAAACACATCCTAATGAAATGCTCTAGACCTTATCCACCCAGCTTCTCTGAGGCCGCAATTTGCCAGGCATTTGCTCCAACAGTGTTTTGCAACAGCAGCTAAGTGAACTTTGTCTGGTGGTGCAAGCTGTGAGTGCAGAGCTTCTCACACCGTTGCCAAGAGCTGTCTTTCTGTCATATCTGTTGCAGTTCTCCATTGACTTTTGGACAGGTCTTTGGCAGTGACCAATTAGCCCCTTCCTCCTTCAGTGAGTGGTGCGGTGGTTACCACATTAGCAGACCTGCCCCATTTCTGAACTGTGGATCAATCTTTGCCTCGTCTCCTCTGCTTCTTTTGGCCAGAATAAGATATTAAGATACTTCATCACCCGTCGTGCCCTGGAATACTTAAATATATTTCATTCCTTCCCTCTGTCTGGCCTGTTACAGTTCAGACTGAACTGCCTCATACTGTGTGTAGCCCTGAAGCAAATTTGAAACTTAAATAACCTTGATAAATCTCATCCCTTGCTCTGGCATCTGGGTGTCTTACAAGACCTGTAATGAGATGTTCAGGGTCTCAGCCACTGGGAGATGCCTTTTGCTGCCTGCAGCTCTCACAGTCAACTCGGAAAGGATGATTTAATCATTTAAGAAATGCTAAACGACCAGGTGTGCCATTTTTTGACTTCTGTGCTCACTTCTCAGTGCCACAATTCAAAGGGCAGTTCTGGGCCCCAAGACATTATTTTTTAATATAAAGTAGCACTTCCAAATGTATGTTTTTCCTGGGTATTCCCCCTGCTTTCTGACTGTCTGGAATTTTTCTTTTAGAAAAACAATGTCACATTGAATCAGCAAGGCCTATTTGAATGAAGTCTCCAGCCTCACCCAGTTCCTCTTACTCTTGGCTTCTCTCTCAGAAAATAAATCTTTCCTTCTTATATGAGACTTATTTCTTCATCATTCTGTGGAGTGTAACTTTCCAGTTTTAAAACAATGTCACTCCCATTCTTTGCATTCCAGAGATTTGGATTAGTTGGTTTAACAGTGATTGATTGTGTTTAATATTACCAACTTAATATTGATTTTCACATAAAAAGCCAAATGGTCTATGATATGAATCAATGAAAAAGTTTTAATTCTAGAAATCTTATTAAAAAGAAAGCTCAAATATAAGTCTGTGGTTATTAGTGATAAAAATAATACACTATATTTTTAAAAACTTTATTCCAAACAGCTCTTCTGTTATAGAGATGACAGCTATTGCAAAACAAATTGTCTTACTCTGGTATAAGCCAGATCCTTCAGTGACAGAAATAAAAGACAATTAACATTAGCTAGGGGTATGACTCTTTCTCCTTAGTTAAGATTCACTTAGAATTCACCTGGAAAATTCTTTAATAACCCTTTCTTCCTAAGAGAGAAGCATGCAGTGGAATTTTAATGGCTCCATTATGTTAACAATACACAATGTGATTATAGTGATGATGGGAATTTGGCTGTACTGCTCAAAGAACATCTGGTTTAAAATAAATATGCAAATGTCTTCTTCTATGTGTTAATCTGTCAAGTCCAAAGGATGCCAGAGTTCAGTGAGACCAAACACTGAAATGTAGTAACCAAATAGAAGTGTCTGGCAGCAGCTTAAGCTTGTATCACATAGATGTATTTATATTTATATTTATAGATATATTTATTTAAATAGTTATATTTACTTTGAATGTTGTTGACAAAGACACTGAAGGCTATATACTATACTCTGCCAATATATACAGACACATCAATAAAAGACACCTTGTTGTTCATTCTTATGTCACTTACACCAAGTTAATCCTCATGAAATGTAACTGGCAAAAGTCAGTGCAATGTAATCAAAGTCAGTGCAGCTATACTGATTTAATTATCTCACACACAAACTGATTGATTTCAATGAAATTGATCCTACTCAAAAAGATCAAAGCAATGAGTTTGGAAACAACTTTCTAGTTCCTTTATTAGAGGAACAACTACTATCATATATCGTTAAAGGCCTCTCCACTCTCAAAAATTTCCTAAAACTTCAGTCATACTGTTTTTATGTGGCTCTAAATCAGGAAAAACTTCTTCGTTGCAAATTTGGAGGACTTACTCTACAGTTCCTCAAAATGCAGGCGAATCTCACATTTTTTTCATATAGAATGAAGTGTCTTCTCCCACAGTACTGAGCTATCACTGGTGACTGTTTTCTTTCTTGCCACCTCTTATTTCATAATGGGAATATTAGTTTAGAGAGAATTCTGGAAAATAACTTCTTTTCAGAAAAACCCTTTTCATTGGAAATCATGGAATCCTAGAATGGTTTGGGTTGGAAGGGAACTCAAAGATCATCTCATAACCACTCCCTTGCCACTTCATTCCCCTGCCATGGCCAGGAACACCTTCCACTAGACCAGGTTGCTTAAAGTCCTATCCAACCTAGCCTTGAACACTTCCAGGGATAGAGCATCCACAACTTCTCAGGGCCTGTTCCAGTACCTCACCATGCTCACAGTAAAGAATTTCTGCCTTACATCTATTCTAAACTTACCGTTTCTCAGTTTAAAGCCGTTCCCCCTTGTCCTATCACTCCATGCCGTTGTTAAAGGTCTCTCTCCAGCTCTCTAGGAAGCACCTTTGAGTACTGGAAAGCTTCTGTAAGGTCTCTCCAGACCCTTTCTTTCTCCAGAGAAGAAATTATATTGGAGCTGCCAGGAAACAATGTCTGAGCTTCCTTTCCAACTATAGTGGCCCAGCTGAATATCCTTGAAACCACTGATCCCTGTTGCTCTGGACTGTGAGTGATCTGACAGTGAGATCTGCGATGCAAACTCCTCAGCTCAGGCAGGGATGGTGCTGAAGCCCTGATCCATCATGTTAACTTGGTTCTAGGAAGGTAGTTGGAGGTCAGCAAGTCAGAGACCTTCTCTTGGTGACATGCATCTCACAACACAACAAAGTGGATAACTGGTGTGTGTATAATGATGGGGCTTTGTCAGCCCTGAAGTAGATGGGCTACTTCCCACTTTCCTTGAGGGAAGTCTCGCCTATTGTGAACCTTCAGGTGATATTCTGGATTTGCATAATTCCCTGTAGCAGTTAAGAATCAAAACTATGTCAAGAGATGTTTTGAGGAAAGAAAAGAATTACTTAATTTTTTGAGGTTATCACTAGGAATTGAGAAACTTCCCAGATTCCACACTTCCTCTTTGTTCACATATGCATAGACATTTTTAGTTTGATTGCCTCAAATTAGGTGATGCCTGTTTTTCAGTGACTGTTTTATATCTAGTTTTATTCTGGGTTACATTATACAGAAAAATGCTGCTTGCTTTAAAAGAGCATGAGGTCAGGTTGGTTCTAAAAACAAAACAAAAAAATCCCCACCCAAACCAAACCCATCAAAAGTAGTAGAAAATATTAATTTCCACAACTAATTCAGGAAAATTTTATTGTGCCAGACCTGAACTACACATGAAATGGATTTTTTAGATCCCCAAAGAGAACAGAAGTAGGTAACTCTACTTTACACTGTCCATACTAGCATGCAAGCATGTGGTTATATTACACCCTACAAAGAGTCGTTAGGTCTGTTCAGAAAACCCCGTGAGTCAGTCAAAACATCTCCAGCTGGGAAGTGCAGCTCTGTCTCGCCTACAGCACCATGCTGTGATTTAAAACCACGATGAAGCCCCTTGTGAGTGGGAACCCATACACTCAATTTAGCCTGTGTACTTAATTTTCAGGATGTTTGGGGTCCCAATGAAATTAACTTTTCAAGGTCTGAACTTGTCTTCATTTTTATTTAATGGTTATCATCTGGTTTCTTTAGGTACTTGACATGATTTACATTATCAGGACTTAATCTAATACAATATTTCTGAAGGCTTTCTGTAAATAAAATTTATTAAAAGAACTAAAATTTGTTCTTGTGACAGACACACATAAAGTTGAAAGTAAGCACAAGGAAGCTTCAAAAGTGTAAATTGGCAAAAAAAAAAATAAAAATAATGTTTATGTTATTTGTATGGTTGTCTATAATATTTATAGGAATTCTCCTCAGTGAGGTTGAACTGGCTTGTTCTTCAAAGGTCTAACAGTGCTGTCTGTGGTGGAATTATCTCAGCAAACAGTCAATGAATTCTGTAATGTTAACTTTAGTAACAATTTGAAATGTACCATTTTCTGGTAATAACCATTAATTGGTTGTCTTGAAATGTAGACAAATGTTAAGTATTAATGCACCTTCAGATATGGGAAAATAAGTACATTATGATTTATGTTTGCTTCTTTCCTATAACCTTAAACAAGAAAAATGTTAGCTCTCAATTGCCAAATAGCTGTATCTGCTATCTGTTAGATTATGTTTAACAATAACCATTGACAGCTAGCACCTCAGAGCAAGCCAGTTCTTCTCATTGTACAGCTGATAGCTCAAACAAGATTTAATGAAGCAATGAAAATATACAGCATTTATCCTAGCTACTATGCAGGTCTTCACAGATTGAGAGTTTTTTTGTACAGATGGGCAACAAAACATAAGAGAGGTTTCAGCTGACCCCCCCCAAAACATGTGCAAACTTAACTTTAACAGGCAGATGCATTTTGGCTGGCAAGATGCTCATAAAGGGTGCCTTCTCCTGGTGTTGTTTTACCTTTTTTCTGCCATAAGTGGGAATAATTTGTGCAGATGGAAAGGATGATAAAAGTGTTGTTTCTAAGGTCGTCTTTCTGAGTGGGATCTCTCTCCAAGTCAATTGCAGAGTGGCTTCTGCAACCCCCACCAAGAGCAGCCAGCCAGAGAGAAGGAATAACTTCACCCCCTTACTCTTCTCTTTATCCTTTTGTATTTTGGCTGACACCTGCAACGTATTAATCAGTCAGAAACTGGCCTGCAACATAATGTGCACGAAAGTAACTTACATTCTCTTGAGTGACCATAATGGCTCACTGCACTAAACATGCTCACTAAAAACAGGCAAACCCATTAACTTAATATAAAGTAAGAACAGTTCCAAATACTTAAAACTGGAAGTGCAGCCAAAATTCCCAGAAATTGGAAATGATTAAGCTATATTCCATATTTAGTACATGTGAACACACATGTGAACACAAGCACATGCATGCACAAGGAAACCCATGTACAGTTTGGAAGCACAGACTGGGCTTCCCAGTTGCAAAGGGCTAGGAGGTGGTGTCAATCACAGGGAAAACTCTTTTGTGAAGTTTCTGGTCCTGTGATTCTCTGACCTAACAAATTAATAATTTTGTATGTTGGCTCTATTTTTTCCTATCCTTCATTTCACCACATAAAATAAAAATTAAACATATAGAAAAGGTCTTACTGTCTTTGAAGGAGGGAATGTGTGTCCAGTAGGAATGACAATAAAAGCAGGATTTGTGCATAACTACTGAGTTAAAGGAACAAGTCTGAATTAATCTTACCACCAGTTGTTAAAGGACAAATGTCTCAGAAAAGAGCAAGTATGTCACTGCTCACAATAGACTCACAATGATGACAAAGAGCAAATTATAACCCAATTTTATGATCTCTGAGTGTAGATACTTTTCTGCCACATTTCCACTGGGCTCCAGAATGCTTCAAGTGGCTCCCTCATAGCATTTCTTATCATGACAGCTGCATCTTCCTGCAGCAGGAAAAATTGCACAGGGCAGATCTCATCCAAGGCCAGATAAAAGCACCTAAGGGAGCCAGTGTGAAAAATTCTGACTTCAGTGTTTAGTAGGAGGCAATAGTAATGTTAACTTGTAGAAGCATCACAGAAGATTTGCATTTAAATATAGAGCTAAACCTCACAAATGCTAACAGCTTATATATACACTTAATATAACATTTCTAAAGTGCTCCTGAGGAGGCTCTTGTGACCCTTGGTAAGAGACAACACTCCTCAAATACAGAAATATGTTCCTGTGGACATATATAATTACAAAGGGTTTTCAGAATAAATAGTAAAGAGATTTGTGGACGAAGGCTGTGAAGGAGTAAATCACCTGTGAATATACCAAAGTATTAGTGACATGCAAGTTGAAAACCTCTCAGCAGCCCTAGAATATCCTCATTCAGTGTGCAGAGGTTTGACCGTAGTTATAAGTATGCAATAAACTACATTTGTGCTCTGCAATTGCAAGTGGGTTGTCCCACAGGAACTTATTCACCCAACTGCAGGGAATGAAGCCAGTTAACTCTCTCAAAGCAATATAAGGTTGAGATTTCAACTTTTAGAAATGCTTAGAAGGACTAGGTCTTGGCAAGAGGTGTAGAGGGCTGGTCTGACCTCCAGCATCAGTGCTTTCATAGTCTTTCATTGGCCAGATCACGGAGTTCAGCTCTGAGTGAGCTTTCTGCAGCTATGTGCTTTGTCACCAGCTTCATCCAATAAAGCAGCAGTGGGGATTTTAAAGGGATAATTAATGTAAAATAAGCATTCTGACTAAAGCAATACTAGTCTTTACCAGTTTCATAAAGGAGCAAACATCTGACTAGTTATGGCTGTGTTAGAAACTTGAGTTAAATGTTATTATATTTTGTTTTCCAAGAAAACACATCTACCTGCTGTTGCTGGGCTGAGGAGAAAAGAGAATTAAATGGGTAACTGGTCACTGTAGTATGATGAGGCCAGAACTTTCTCTGACTTATAAATAGCCCAGCCAAAGTCTGGATGAAGTGTGCTGGGGTCATACAAAGTATTCATGGCACATGCCAGAATTGCACAATTTTGTAATTGTAATCCTTGCTTTCATTTATTAACTGGAGTATGTTTTTGTGCCAAGTCTGTAGTTAAACTGCACATTCTCTGGGAAGCAAATGTGTTGTCTTTATATTCAACAAGGTGCCTGTAACGGTTTAGGGAGCCACAATTATTGTATGCATTGCTATAGTATTCATATCCCAAGAAGTCTTTCTGGCACATCAGTTACACACCACAGTGTTCTCCTCTCATTTTTCTTTTTTTCTTTTTTTTTTTTTTCTTCTCCATACCAGATGTATCAAGCTGCTAGGTTTACAATATGCTTAGCAACACAAACAGCCTCACTGACAATGATCCCAGTGAGAGGAAGCATTTCACAATAAAGCCATTAGCCATGATGTGGTCTGAAGTTCCAGATGCATGTCTCTAAAAGTTCACTTTTTCTTTTTTTTTCCCTATCTGGTTTTAGATGAAAATCCCTGAAAATTCTGTACTGTGAAATACATAATGTACCATTTTTACTGGCCCATGTGTATTGGAAATGATATGCCTATAGTTAGTGCTGTAAAATTCTCTTGAATACTTTGGAGAGGACGTGGAGCTCGTTTGCATTTCTTCCTTAAGGCTGGCAGAAAACTATCTATTTTGTTAAAAGACACATTTCCTTGTGAAAAATATGTAATTTTTGGTTTCCCTCATAGTACTTTGGAGAGAAGAAACATATACAGCCTTTCCCACTTCCCAGTTCTCTTTGCTAACTCTTTATATATCTGGCAGAAGAAATATTCCTCAGAATGTCTTCCATATGATCTACTTCAGCTAATCTAATTCTGAATATTCAATTAATCTGAATCATATCTACTTAGATATTTAAAGGGCTGCTTACATGAGAGAAATCTGTAGCTGTCTAATATTCCCTCATTGATCAGATGACACCAAGTGATGATCCATGTCAGTACATAGCTGGAAATTGCAGGCATACTTACAACCCAGAATTTATTTTACAGACTATGTATTTATGTCCACACAGCTAATATAAATGTACTCTGAGGGTGCCATTCCTGAAATATTCGGAGTCCTGACTTGACTTCTGTATTTCATAACAGTTCTTTGAGTCAATGGATATTTTAATATGTGATTTTAAGGAAATAAAATGGAAAAAAAACCCCAGCTCTAAGCCATCAAAGCAGTGAAACAGATGCCTGGTTTAGGAAGGTTGGAGCATATTTCCCTGGATTCCAAACAAAACTGAATTCTACAGAAGAAGACCTAAAGCTATAGTAATACTGTGATTAAAGATGAGAGTAGAAGAGTTGAAAAGACCATGCCTATATCTTGGGACACAACAATAACAAGAAACTTTTTTACTTAAGGATTCCACTGCTATGAGGGGAATTACCTGCAGAATAATCTCTCCTTAACATCAGTAAGTCAGGGTGAATTGGTCAGTCAGCAATGGTTTTATTAGAAAACAAATTCCCAAGAGGAGTGTATGTCATTTTTTTCCAAATCAGCCTAAGAAAAGATAGCTTAAAATAAGATCAGACTGCAATCATTCTTTGAGATTTTATTGGAAGATAAGAAAAGAAGAAACTAATATAAAATCTTTCAAAACTGATTTCAAACATGAATCCATTTTAGAAATGAGATAATTTCAAAAGAATAAGCACTTTAGCTATATTTAGGATTTATGACAGTTTTCTAAACAAAGCTGCCAAGTAAGAATAAAATTTTATTTGGCACATTTAAGCATATTTTGTTTCAAAACATATGGTGTAGAAATTTGGGAAGGTCATTTCACGATGCTTGAATTCTCTCCTTTCCTTCCCTTTTTCATTTTATTGGCTTAGAGTGCATAGTATATTTTACCAGCCGTTTGCCACACATTAATCCTCCTGGCACACTGCTGCTTCTTCTTAGACCTGCTGGACTGTTCTTTTCTCCTTCTGCCTTTATAAAGACTCTTTAATTGGTAAAACTGAACAAAAATCCCTCCCTGCCCTCTTTCCTCTTTCAGTCAGCTCCTTTTATTACCTTTCTCTCTGCATTATTTCATACCTATTTTTCCCTAACCTACTGCCATTTGACTCTATCCAAACTTTTCTGCCTGCCACCCTGGATTCCCAAAATCTAATTTCTCCAGTTGATGGAGTTTTAGAAAACTGACGGAAGAAATGCCATGACTTTCATTACAGAAACCAGGTTGAATGTCAAAATGGCATTATTTAAAACTCTAATATTATTTTAGCCTTTCTTCATTCAGCCTGAAACTCTTTCTTCTGGAAACACTCTGAAAAAAAAAACCCTTTCCCACTCTCATGTCATTCCTTTAAATTTGGCAGTACATGGACTAATATCATTTATTTGCATGACTAATATCATCATGCAAAAGGGGAATATTTCCTTCATGAAGACCAAATTTCTCCCAATTTTGTCTTCATATTATATCCTTCAGTCATCAGGGGAGAGCAACTAGTTGTTTTCATTTTCTGATGCCATTGCCTACTGTTAATACTAGCTTTAATTTCCAGACTTTAAACTGACACACAGCCAGCTTCATACTGCTTTATGTTGTAGTATGCAGTAATTCTATAAATATTCACTTTACAGAGGTCAGAAAATCTCAGGTGCTAGAAATATCCTTTTTCCTTCCTTGTGCACAAGATTAGCTCCAGTTTGGGAAATCAACAGTGTGTCATTTAATTCTTATTTATGTTTTAATTTCTTATATTTATAATGCATATAATATATGGGATATACATAATATATGGGCTATCAGAAGTAATAAATATTAAAATATTCTTTATAAAGCTGAAACATTACTTATGAATCTGAAACAACTCTTTAATATTCACTGCACATTAAAAATTATAGAGTTGAGGGTTGTGGGGGTTTTTTTTTGTTGTGTTTGGTTTGGTTGGTTTTGTTTCCTTTTTTTTTTTTTTCTTTCCCTGAGCAATGGATGTTAGCTCTGGCCCCGATATTAACCACATGGAATTTTTTTAAATAAGTAAAAATTCCTTGTCATTTTCTTCTATCTAATTCAGTGGAAGCTTTGTAACCACTTGACACCATCATTGGTGGTATCCTGGTATGACTTGGAATCGTCACAGAAAGTCCTTTGTGACCACTAAGTGCCAGTGGTTGATGATGAGAGGCGTCCAGGGAGCACTAAGTCTTGGGTGTAGTCATTTACAGTCCAGATAGCTGCAGTTGTTGGATGGTTTGTTGGGAAGACGTTTCAAATACTGCATTGCTGCTTAGCCATCTTTAAATTTTCTCATAATTTTTTATATATAAAACTGTGTCATTTTTTTTACCTCCCAAACACTTAGATCTGGTTTTGCTCCATTAGCAATTAGAATGTCAATATCTTCTTGTCTCCTACAAATTATAATTTCTCTTTTCCATCCAATACTGTGAGAGACAGCGTCCTGATTCCATAGTGCATCGTTGTGTTCCTCTGCTGTCTGCCATGCTCAGGTGTTTGTTGTTTCTTGTCTTTCACTTCCATTGTAGATTATTTTGGGTAAGGACCAGATGCTTGTTCTTTGCTTGCTGCCCAACACAGTGTAGTAGAAGAATGGTAAAAGCAATCCTGGTTGTGTGTTTATGTGCAAATACCCAGTTTAGACAGTTTTTATTCCTGGTAAACATATTTCCGGAGTTGTTATTTAACATCCTCTTTGTACGTGCTTTCCAGAGGTGGCACATGAGACTTGTGCCATGGAGAAGCACACTACAGATGTTCATGTACAATGGTACAATGAGGAGAAGAATCTGGCCAAAAAAGAACCATTGCAGATTTAATGGATTAAGAAGATGTTAAAAATAGATGCCATTTATAAACAAGTAAGCTATTCAGGGGAAGGGAGTATAATTAAAGTTTCCAGTCACTTTTCAAGAATAAAATCTGTGTACTCAACAAAAACCTTTTGTCACACTGTATTTGGCCACAAAGTTGCTATTTGCAATAATATTATAGTTTCACTATATGTTTTTTTTCCTGTTACCATAATGCAATGAAAGAATTTCTTCATTGTTAAATAAAGAAAACAGAAAACAAAAGAAAATAAACTATATATTATTTTCCTGTAAAGAAAAGCGACCAGAGCTGTTTAAGAAAACTGGTCTTTATGTTATATTGGAAAAATAGTGAAGTACAAGTCAAGGTTGCCATTACAAATATTTGTGTATGTGTGTGTGTGTGTGTGTGTGTGTGTGTGAATACGTTTGCAGCCACATCCAAAAACAAAGCCTCAGCTGATTCTGCAGAGTCTGGGGGAAATTTTCTCTGTTTAAGGATGAAGCTCCCAACATAGATATCTTAAAGGTAGAAGCTGCACTTTTTAGGTGTTGTGCAGGAACACACCAGGGTGTCAATATCAATCATTTCTTTATGATCGCAGTTTAGCATTTTTTATTTATTTATCTGTTTTTCTTTTGCTGAGCAAAATCCCCAGCCTTTCAAGTTATGTTCATGGGAGCAGTAAGGGAACTTTTACATAGCTAAAGTTTATTAGTGAACTAATTGACTAGTTCCTCTCTCCAACACTTAAGTATTCTCACATTTTAGACAGTCACTCTCTGTCTAATTTGTCCACTTTCCAAATCACTTTTCCAACTTTTACTGATGAATTCAATAGGTTGTAAGACCACCATGAATGCCTCTGCCAAGAGCTCTGCACTGGAGGGGTGTTGTGTGTTTCAGCCTTGATAGCCTGGAGTAGCTATTAGTTCTAATTGTCGAATGGTTGAACGCTTTGAAGGACAAACTTATGTCCTAAGGCAGTGGCTCTGATGAATGCAAGGGTTTCTTTTACTTGTCATTAGTAATTGAGGGTAAATTAATATTTACTAAGCAGAGTTTAGCAGAAAAGGGAATGCATGAGAAATCTAAGGAAAAAAATGCTACAGGAGAAAATGTTGATTCCTTTAACATTTTGAACTCAGTTCACAGCAATTAAAAAACAACTAGTGGAAACTTGGGATAAACTTAATAATTCTCTTACTTCCCCCCCCCTCCCCCCACTGTAACAATCATTTTCTCTCCCTTGGTACATGAATATTTTAAATATTCCAGATGCATAATATATGTAATTAATGGGTGATATCCTGCTAACTAGAACTGCAGAACTGCTGACTTGCACAAAATATATTTTATTAACAATATGTGAAAATCCATCATGTCTATATGTGTGTTTACAGAGGAGCCACAGACATGCCCATGCATTCTATTTATTTAGCTGACAATGCTACACAGACATAGCTTTTAGGACCACAGTGTAATGTTCCTTTTGTCATATGACACACTTTTGTTTGATGTTTCCTTAAAGCACCATTAAAGCCCTGAAGTGATCCATATGTTGACTGAATACTTAATGCTGATTGAATTAAATATGGCATAAGCATTATTTAGTGCAAGTCTTCTTCATCAGCTCCATGAGGTGATTTTTTTTTTTTTTTTTTTGGTGTTCAGCTATTGAGTAACTCCAAATAAAAGCACAAAACTTAAACTGGCAGGATATGCAACCCAACAGAGCAACAGACATAAACCAGCATAAAATAGTAAAGGGGCATTTAAATGGGACCAAGTGCTAGATTATTCCATCGACTCAATGTCTTCATTCTACTACTAAGCCTCTGTTGTTCATCTTTGCTGACTGAGCTGGGGCAGACACCCCTTGCAAGGGCATAGTGTGTTTGCAGAAGTAGTTTTCTACTGGTGGAATGACCCCTCCTCCAGCCAGACACCATCCTGGACCCACTCTATTGCTCAGGTCCCATCATACAAGGAACTGGGCTGAAAAGTGACAATAGGAGATTTTCCATGTTCAGACACAGCTTTTTTAAACAAGATTCACAGCACAAACCTGGTGTAAAACAAGGTAGGCTAGACTCTTACAATGAGAGAAAGGAAACTTTGTGTGAGCAGTAATTTCCCCCAGTCCTTCCATAGTGTGAAGATAATATGCCCCAGCATCGCAGAAAATGAACCATCAGCTCTTCTATCCTAATTGAAGTGTAAAAGATATGGGAACATTCTGGCACCTGCCAATCCATGCACTGAAATGTCTTTATGTTCACATCCTAATATCCATGACAAATGAAGCAGGAGTTAGGAATGCAACTTCATGGAACTAAAAGATGCTTTCAGATGAAAGACATCTATCCCGGACAGTTAAATCAGATTTACGTCTGCTGTTGCTAAGAAAGCCACATGAAACATCCTTACTAAAACTTAAAAGCCCTAAATTAAATGTCATTATACAGCACATACATTGAATTCGTCTGTCTACAGTTCCTTGGAATAAAGCAAAATCCTTTTTTGGGGGTGTATGTATTTAAGGAAAATTATTTTACAAAGTTGGCATGGCATTGATTCTTTAATGTGGAAACAGCTAAAGTCACTGGTAAGATTGTGTGAAATCTCAGCTTAATCTTCATTAGTCATATAAATCTGTTCTTCATTTTGAGACATCTCTGCTCTCAAGTAAAATGCTTTCACAGGTAACCTTGACAGAAATCCATTTCTAAACATGTGGAACCATGAAATGTTCATTTTTTCCTGAAATCTACGACTCTTTGTCGAAGCTACTCCCTAGATTTCCCCGGATTAGAAAGAAAAATATGAAACTGCCTTTTTTAGCTCCAGTGGAAACTCATTAGACCCCAATATGTCCTACTCTTTATCAAAACAAATGTTATATATGAAGCAGTGAAATTTGCACCTGGGCAGCTGCCACTGCTCTGCCAGCAACACTCGGGCTGACTTCTCACCCATTGAACATTCACACCTGACTGCCACCAGGGTGTGTGTATGTCTGTTTGCTCACAACAACTGAGCTGCTTTTTTTCTTCTGAGGTTATAAATATTTTTCTTTGAAGGGGAAATATTTCCAAGGGTTTAATTAATTTAGTATAACAAGAAATTAGTCCAAAACAAGAGGAAAAAAAATTACAACCCAACAAACCAAAACCCCCTCTCATGTTAACTCCTGATACTGTGCTATACAATTTCAAAGAAAGCACTTCTTACTAGGGGCTTTAAGAGCTCAACTTCCCATTAACACCACTAATAAAAATGTAATTAGAATTGTAGTTTCATTTTCCCCCTCCAGCAGAGCATTACTGCGTTCCTCCCCTGCACAGGCTCAGCATTTCGGAGGTTGTAGTTAGCAGCCAGTAAGATGTGTCCTTTTGGCGGAACTTACCACTTTATGAAAGATGTGGTCAAGATCCCAAAGAACCATATTGATACCAGATGTAGTCTTGTCACTAAGTCTTAAACCAAGACTCTCATGAATCTTAAGTTTCCATTTTTTTCCCTCTGCTCTATTACAAGGAAAAGAGTCCGAGTGAATTACTGTCGATATTGTTAGCAGAAGTAGTTTTTATTTGAAAATAGACGTCATCATGGGAAAATGTTATACAAGAAAATATGCTGAAAAAAATTTTTACTAAATTAGGCAAGTTGCAGTTGTCATGTCTTAATTAAATGAATACTTACATAAATATGTTAGTATCTCAAGTCAGAATCAGTAGTCCTTAAAGTCAATGCTGTGTTGCCAATTTAGTTTTTAGACAATAAAGGCGTTGGCTTTTTAACATTAGTGCTGTATGTGTTGCAAAACAAAACAGAAACAATTCTCATTGGTGAAGGATTTCAATAAACTTTAATAATATCCACATGTACAATAAATATTTCTGGACCCTCAAGCACTTATATTTCCTTTTGAACTTGTGAACAGAAATTGATTCAAGGTGACAAATTTGTAATCCATTATGATGGATGAGGTTGCCTTTTAAAAAAAGATAATGGTATTTAATTTATATATTCTCTGTGAGTAGATTTGGAAAAAAATATCTAAAAGGAAGCCAGATGTCATGAAATAGAATAAATAAAGTCAACTCTAATATTAGCTTTTATTGAAGCAAGTGTCTCTTAATTAGGAGTTCAAAGAAATGCAGATGATGCAAATATTGCTTTTGGCTACCACAACTGTCCTTATAGCCACTTGGTCTAAAACAATAGATTTATTATATATCTAACATTAATTAAGTAAATTGCAATATTTGAATTAAGTTTTCAAGCTGGAAAAACAAGTGTCATAAGATTAAGCAGAAACATGTGTGAATATTTCCAAACATATTTGCAAAGTACTATTTTACCATTAAAAGCTCAGATGCTATAGTTTTGCATAACAGAAAACAACTGTTGCATGTGTGGTATAATAGCAAAAGTTGATTTCTATATGGTATTTAGTGTATTTACATTTTTATTCCCCATTGTTTTGTAGTTTTATTAAACACTCTTCCATTAAAATTCAAAACATCATATTAACAGATTCTGGTGGCAGAAAGATTACCCTCAGAGCTCATGGTCAGAGTGCACAGAACATGATGTTGAAAGCCTTGCAACAAAATAAAGACATACTAAAGATATTAGCAGGGTGACAGACAAACAGTAACTTTCAGCCTACCCTTTCACTCTGCAGCGAGATTGAGTGCACGTTGTCTTGGAGTAAAGAGAGGCAGAGTTTGGTTACAGATTTGAAAGGAAGCAGGTTCTGATCTGTACTTAACTGTTCATAAAGGAATAATAAAAAACCTGTGTTAAGGTGACTAGAATGGACACCTGTCAACCCAGCATACTGTTAGTCAAAAAAGAGAGGAGACTCTATGGAAAACCCCACTAATTGAAAGGTATTTTCCAGGTAAATGCCACTGACTTCCTGCACTGAGTCACTCCATGTGAAGAGCAAAAAAGGAGAGGACTTCTCCTTTATATGCCTTCTGTAATGTAATATGAAAATAAAAAGAGAAGATAACTGTAGACTGGGTTTTTAAATAAATGATGAGAGGTGTCACACAGTGGTGACCTGCAGGAAATGTATACATTCTTCAATCTGCAAGACTTTTACAGGTTTTACGTGAAATACAAGAGAAAGATGTAAAACCAACAGTAATGTAGCTAGTAAGAGCTAAGAAAAGCATAGCAAAAGTATGCAATAAGTAGTCAGTGATATAAACCATTACAATGGGTCCTTCTTATATTATCTGAAGCCAGATGTTGTTCCAAATTACATCACTGTAAATCCAGAATAGTTCCACTGAAGCCAATGAATCTACTCCAGATGAGAGAAGAATTTTGTCTGCAATCTATTCACTTCAGATCAGTTCATATCCACATGCCCATAGTTTATTGTAGTATTTTTTTAAATTAAGAAAATATCTGAAATAATTCAGTGATTTCCAGCATAGTGTTTGCCTGAAAGAGCAAGCTTCTCTGACAGGTGAGTTTCTATCAAATCATTATAGGTTAATTGACTGAACTCAACAGACTTAGTTCATGTTGAAGGGTGAAGAATAATAAACCATCTCTTTGTATATACAGTGGCTTGAAACCAGAATCCAGAATTCACTCATTAAAGGGTCAGCCTGTTAACCATAGTTGTCAAAGTACAGCTGAAATTAGAGAAGTTTGCAGCATGTCACAACCTCTGCCTTGCACATGCAGTGTATTCAGATCTACAAAGCAAGTACAATTGCAGCAGATCTGATCTTTAAGGGAAGGTACAAGAGGGATGAGCAATGGCAGGACTTTGTAGATGCCAGGACTTTCTACCACATCACTTTTGTGGCACAGAAGAAATTCATAATCATAGAAGACTGTAGACTTTTTTCCTCTATCTGGAGGAAAGGGCAAGAAACAGCATACAGATTATAGAAAATCAACTACTTTTCAAGTGTATCTTCAACATATGTGAGGGTGAGAGACGGCTCATTTGGTGGATGTGAACAAAATTATTTTTTCCCTAGTCAGCTAGATAGACACTGCATTACAGACATAATTTTCTTTGCATTAACCCAGCAGATAAGACATTTTAGTAGGAATAGAAGTATAGAAGGAGGATTTAGAGTGCTTTAAATTAGGCACCTTTCTCCCTGCATGATTGATTAATAGTCAGATGTCTCCAATGGGTTAAGAACTTGTCAATAGAAAGCAAAACTTGCAGAGGTTTTTCTCTCTTACTCCAGGAGGTTCAGACTTCTAATTCAAGACTGTTGATGCATAGGTTTTATCCACTCAAAACATCAGCTCATCTTGTGAATGTAGTTGTGTAATTGAACAAGAATCACTTTAGAACCACTCAGATTGGTAAAGTGTTGCTTTTGCATAGGAATGTGGGTATTTGAATGGAAGTGTTTGAACATGTGCCTGGGAAATGGAAGATGTGCATGATTTCTTTTATCTCCAGAGGTAATTGGAATCCATCAAGACAACTGTCCATAACAACCCATGTTCAACCTCCCACTCCTGTTTAACCATTAAGGCTGAAGACCTCAGCCTCCTTCACTGATGATGGTTCTAAGGCACCCCACCCTTAAGGAAGCTCTTACCATGCAAAGGGAAGAGTAAGTGGGAGACTATTTCTACAGTAAAGTGTCAGGGCCTTGATGTGAAAGAGCAATACCAGATACTTTCTCCTGCTTGCTCTTGATCTTTGGTCATGTGATAGTTTTCCAGCTGCTCTGCAATGCTGGCTACAGTTTAGAGCTGCATAATGTGAATAGGGATAGTCCTGGGAGCAGAGCTCAGTTCCATCTTTACAGCTGAGTACCAAAGCCATAAGCCTATGCAGTCCAATCCCCTTCAGTCTGCCGTCCTGCTGATGCTTTGGCTTTTGGACACCAGATGAAACAATGGTTTGACTTCAGCAGGAGGGCTAAGAGTGACTGTCCTGCCACCCAGCCCAGCCAGTCACAGGAGGGTTTGCATCTTTCTGTCAAAAAGTGGACTTGGATTTCCTTAGAGGGAGAAGGTTCTTGATCCTTAATTTGTCATTCTATGTATTAGAGTGGTCTGGTGAAGGAGAGCTTTTCTAGAAAGGTTTCTGAGGGAATGTGCCCACCAGGCTGCTGCTTTTGGTGCTGATCTCACTACTGGCTGTGTGTAAATTTGCTCAGGACATGCCAAATCTTGCATCTTTTCCAGGACACAGGTGCTTACATGACAAGACCCAATACCTTGTGTTCTGTGCCATGAAATCCTACACACTTCCCCATCTCAGGTCTGTAGGCATCTGCCTACATGGACTGAAACATATTTCCACACTGGGCTCCATGGTCTGACCAGCTGAGGTATTTGTTGGTCTAACGTGGAAATGTTGAGCAAAGTTAAACATTTCTGGGATTAAGAAGATTAAGAACTGCTAAAGATGATGAGTCCAGTTGCTCTCTGAGGACCTGCATGGCACTGAAATGGTTTTGTTATAGTCTCCAGGGTGAGCATTCAGGTGTACTCCTGACTCGTGAACTGCAGGTGCAGACTCCAAGTACTTCTAGCTGACACATCCTCTGAGAAACCACCAACCGCCTTCTGCTCCCTGGTTTTCATGGGGAGAAAGCTAATAACCACAGCCCAGGTGGGAGGTTTGGTGCAATTTGGTAGTTAAGAGTCAGAGGAGGAGAACTCCCATTTCAGCTGCTTTCTGAGCATTTAAACAGGAGTTAGACTTAGTGGATCCACTTCCTCTGTGGTATTAAGTAGAGATTCCTCCGATGTCTGACTGCCAAGATGATTGTCTAACCGGAATTTTCTGCAAGAGGTCCATTTTTATTACAGTATTATAATATGAGCTGGAATTCACAAAGCAATGTGCACAACTGCAGATAAAAATCCTACGCATGGGCTATTATTTTTCCTTCCCGTAGTTTTTAGGTTTTAAAGGCTCACGGTCAATTCATCTCCCTGCAGAGCACCAATAATTCCCCATGATTTGAGGGGAGTTACATGTAACAGGGAACTGGATCTTCACATTTTCTTTTAAAAACAATCAAATAAAGGCTGAACAGGGAGTTCAATTTTACTCTGAAAATTTCCTAAACTGTGGAGTTGTTCAGCAAACAATGAGACAGCACTTCTGAAACTGAGAAATCATTTTTAAGTAGTTCTATTAGACTGAAAATTACAGGGTTCTTTAAAACTCACATAAAAAATGCACTTCTCTGCTTTGTTCTGCAAAGTTGTGCTATTGAATGTCATCTTTTTGTCAATACATGGCAACGACAACGTACAGAGGTAGAAAATAATGTTGAATGCTGCCATTGAAACTGCATCTACTCACGATGTTGACTCCAACTGATATTATGATAAAGCCCTGCAATGGCCACTGAGCAACACCTCTGTGTGCGTAGATTTTCATCAGTTTGGGATGTTGTGAAGTTCATCTTCAAAACAATTCTTCTCTCTATCAGAACTGACTTTTTACCTACTAGGTTACTAGCTAGAGGGAGCAAAGACAAGGCAAGTGAAATCACCTCCTTCAAACTCTGTAAATGTCTTTTTGGAATAAATAAAAGGAATGAACATAATGCATGAATCACACAGAGCCTGATGTAACTATCAGTGACAGCTGAAATGAATATGCTCTATTATATGATGCTATTAAATCAGAGGAGAAAGTTCCAAATTTTTAAGTTATGAAAGTTAGAGAAGCCAGAAAATCCTCCAGGGAAGAACTTCTAAATATTTTAAGGGTATAATAGAAATCAAAAGGCTGAAGGAGAAAGCAAAGGAAGGAGTAAAACATATTTTTGCAGCAAGTGGAATTTCTCTTTCTTTAGGGTATATTTTTATTATTTTCTATCCATAAGAAATCTAGCATAGTGTCCCTTTGGCTAAATATTTCACTGCACATATAGTTCACACTGTTACCTTTTCCTATGTATTACCTGTTTGATGAAAAAAACATCATTGACCTTGTAGCTGAAGACAAGGGGAAAAACCCCCTATATGTAGAGTAAAAAAGAGCTAGCACACTGAGGTCATGTATTTCAATAAATTTATTCCCATTTCAGAGAAAAAACTGTTGTATTTTCTTTCAGAGACCTGTGCATAACATCTACATATAAGTAAATTCTAAACTATTTATATATTGGCTTGAAGTTAATACCTTGGCTCTTTGAATAATGTGACCACAGTACAGTGAAGTATTTAACAGTGAAATGGGGTCTTTCATCTGAACCTTGGTCATTTTTATTTCTGTATGGTTTTATTCTCATAACTGAAAGATGTATCTGATGTTTACATTAAATTCAGTTTAAAGACAGACTCACTTTCTTCAGTAAAGATCATTTTTTTTTTCCCCTAAAGTAAATTTGTATAGATGAATTCATCTGGATGGCATTCTTGGCTTTGTGTCTGATTGATGAGAAGTATAACTGATGTTCACAGCTATGTGCATCCATTTCATGTGCTTTGAGTTTTAAATCTCTGTGGAGTGCATTGTGCTTCTTGTCTATGAGTGCTCATTCTCTCACTTTCTCTCATAGCAATGTGAATTGTTAATAAGTCAGCTGATAAATTGTGCTCAGTAATACTCAGAATATATCCTAGGCAGGCAAGATCATTCAAAATTTTGAAGGTGAACTGAGAGCAGTTTCCTGTGGTTGGTCTGTTGGAGCAGAGCTGGAACATTCAAACACAGGGAATTGCTGTCATTTCATGCATGGAAATTTCTGGTGGGGTGGGCTGGTTCCTTTTCAGAAAGACCTGTGTTAGATAACACAAAGTATCTAACAATGTTGTATGTGTATATGCTTGGTAAATCCTGTAGTTATCTCTAAATCAGCCTTGACTTGGACTGAGACATGGAGAGTGGAGTCAGATGGCGACTAGGAAGTTGTATATTATTCCTTGATGTGGTAACTTAGCCAGGACAGCAGATGTGTACAAAGAAGATGTGTACAAAGATGTGTCCTTCTTTTCCATCCTTTTTGGAGAGTAACTGAGAAACAGATTTTCTCTTCTAAGTATCTATGCCTACTGCATGAAACATTCAATAAAACAGAATAAAAAAGAATAGCCTATTTCACTTGGAAGAGACCTACAAGGACCACCTAGTCCCATTGCCTGACGAATTCAGCACTGACCAAAAGGTAAAGCATGTTGATAAAGGCTTTGTCCAAATGCCTCTTAAGCACTGACAGGCCTGGGGCATAGACCACCTCTCTAGGAAGCCTGATCCAGTGTTTGATCACCCTCTCGGTAAAGAAAGGCTTCCTACCGTCCAGTCTAAACCTTCCATAGTCCAACTTTGAGCCAGTCCCCTGTGTCCTGTCACTGGATGCCAGGGAGAAGAGGTTGGTATCTCCCTCTTTGCTTCCATTGCTGTAGACAGCAATGAGATCACCCTCAAAACTGTTAGTGGTTTTCTGATGTTTTGCCTCATAAACATGCTAGTACAAAGACTCTGCCACAATCTTTTTCTTACTAAGGATCTCAAAAGTGCATTGTATTGTATTTGAGGACTTTTCAATAAAAGGATCTCAAGTACGAGAATGTAAACAGAATTCATCATGAAATTATAACACCAAAGGGAATAGCTGTGAACAGACTGGAGGAGAACTTATGTATGCAACATTGTCTGTGCATAACTGCTGCATATTGTAATCATCATTATTTGAATTATTCTTTTCCTTTCTACTCGACAGGCCTATCCATTATGAAAATTGTTATTGTTTCAATGAGAATACAAGTTGTTCTGAGTATTGGGAAGCAGATTATAACTATTGTTGCCAGTTCCTAAAATGCCTATTGGGCATTGCTATTTTATTCAGTAAATAAGGAATTTAAAACAATAATTGTTATTTGTTAGAATGAACATACTTGAATCTGTTCTTCTTGTCCCCATAGTACAAGGTCTTTCAGTCAGCATTTTCTTTTTCTAGCTCCTACCAACATTTGCCAGCTGAAAATGCAGTCAGAATATGAAAGAGAGATGTCATAAGTTTGTGATGAAGAAATAATTCATAGAAATCATAGAAACCATAGAATGGTTTGGATTGGAAGGGACCTTAAAGAGAACCAAGTCCCAACTCCCCTGCCATGGGCAGGGACACCTTTTACCAGATCAGGTTACTTAAAGCACCAGAAGTAGTTCATTTTGAATTACTATTATTTCTGCCATCTGTAAGGAACAAACATGGGACTTGTAACAGCCAAAACCACTTAAATTAAATGCCAGACTCTTTAAAATAGGCCAGACTCCTCTGCAGCTCAGACATACTGGGTTGCTGGTAATGGACACTATTGAAGACAGTACTGGAGGCAGTATCAGCTGCTTTAATCTAGATTATCCTTTCTGTGTGTACTCACCTCTCCTTGATATGGGTGGGATCTAGGTACTACAATACATTTAAGTATTTTGGTACTTAGGGTTTTCCACTCAAGACTGCCCTCTGGGCAGAGCTCTTGCCTTGGTCTGGGGAAGCTCGGTACATAGGAAGTGAGACTTGTCAGACCTTTGAAGTCTTCTTGCTTTTAAACACAGCAAAATGCTTCTTTGAAGGCATTCAAGTCTCCTCTCCTCTTCTCTTCTCTTCTCTTCTCTTCTCTTCTCTTCTCTTCTCTTCTCTTCTCTTCTCTTCTCTTCTCTTCTCTTCT
>JAWWMO010000138.1:63463417-63509554 GCA_035047845.1 Dendrocincla fuliginosa | reverse complement strand
CTCTTCTCTTCTCTTCTCTTCTCTTCTCTTCTCTTCTCTTCTCTTCTCTTCTCTTCTCTTCTCTTCTCTTCTCTTCCTCTTCTCTCTCTTCCTTTTCCCTTTCTTTCATGAATAAGTGAGCCATTCAAAGAGAATTAGGGGAAATTAATTGCACATGGCATTAAACTGCAGGAGGTCAGCTCAAAGAATTTCCATTTTTAGTTTGAAAAAAACAGCCTCCCAATCATTGTAGCTGGAACTCACTGCAATGGAAGTTCAGTTTTGTAACTGTCTGATAACACTCAATCAGAAAAATTGCTGAATTATCTGTTATGGGACTAATTTATGGAGGTCTTTCAAAACACAATGTTAATTTACAAAGCCTTGCTGCCTTTAACTGTACTACAGGAAAGAGTAACATGGCTTTTAAACTAAATTGTTCACCACTACACCATCAATTGTCAAAACTGGTACAGGTTGCCCAGCGAGGTTGTGGAGTCCTTCTCCTTGGAGATATTTAAAACCTGACTAGAGGTGGTCCAGGGAAACCTGCCTAGTGGTCCCTGCTTTTAGGAGAGGGCTTGGACTAGATGATCTCCAGAGGTCCTTGACAAGCTCAGCCATTCTGTGATCCAGTGTGCCATGGAATAGTTTTGAAATTCAACCTGGGAATACCTAATTTTCTTCTGTATGTATGCCAGTATTTTATCTTGCTTTCCTTTCCTTGTACAAGTGGGAGTAGAAAAACAACTGTCCTTAGTGTCAAATGAAATGAGTCTTAGGGAGGCAAAATGGATTTCTGGTCACCCAGTGAAAAACTTCCAGGAGGAGAACAGAGAAAAAACTATTCTAGAAAAGAACACTATTTCAGATGTAATGTGCCTATGAATGAAAGTAAATATTTTACTGTATTTATAGCCATCATACTCAGAGCAGCTTTTTTGTATAATAAGAAAATCAGTTTTAAGATACTTTTTTTCCCTCCAATATATGCATACGGACATGTTTTTGTACCCATTCACACTCATCAGAGCTCTATTTCATAACACTCCTTTTATCTAGTTAAATTACAGTAGAATACTGTTTGTCAAGAGTAGGGGTAACACTTTCCAACATGGATAACCACTGTTCAGACCACAATATTTCCTTGTAAACCTACTAGTACTGCAACTACTGTTTTGGTTTTGCTTTTTGTGGGTGGGAGGTTGTTTGGTTTAGGAGTGCTTTTCATATCCTGTATTTTTGATGTAGATGTTTTCCACAATGTAGTTAAAATATTTTGTCTTGTACAAAATATACATGAGGTATCTTTTACCTCAATATATTTTCTTAGTTACCAGTTGAATATATTGAGAATAAAAATAAGTACAGGATTGTCATTAAGTTGCTTTGAGACAAGAATGTGAAAATGAATGTATTTATCAATTTCTTTAAAAAGAAGTCTTCAACAGTATTCCTAACTCAACACAAGTTTTCCTCTATGTACTTTGAAGTCAGAAAACTGCAGCTGTTAAAAACTGAAATGTCATAAAATCATATTAGGAATAATATTTTTCATACAGAAAAGGTTGTTTAAATTTTTCAAATCAAGTGGATGAAAGCAAGCAACCAGGGATTTATAAAGTCTGGTATCACAATTCTGTCTGCTGTGTTTGTACTACTGAAAAGAGGATATATGTACTTTTTAAGTTGCATTTAATTCCAGTGCACCATATCAGTCTTAGAGCTTTTCACAGATTGCACTGAAGCAGGAACTGGGATAGAATATGTCAGGAAAGTGTCAGGGGAAATTCTTTCCTTTGTTGTTATTGGTATCAGCTGTTGGCAGTGTCAAATCCTCAGGGGAAGATGTACCCTCAAGGTCTCATGTCATATTATTATACACAATATACAGGTACATTAGTTACACTGTCTTTCTTCAACACACACCGTGCGGTATTTGAGTACCAATTAGCATTCTACATTAAGCAGGGAGCATCCTGGGGCTGCCTGCATTTAATTATTTTAGTGTGCCATTCTGTCTGATTATATGTCTAGCTGTTCAATTTACCTTGTGACATATTCTGTATGAAATGGTTTAGTGAAGGTGATCTTCAAATTAAACACCATCCCTGTGGGTAACAGTACTGTAATGTGAGTGACAGAAGCAGATATCAAAATCTCGTACATGACCCTCCTCTTTCAGCAGCCGTGCTTCCGAATATTCACATTTTCCTTGTGTCATTTCTGCATTCCTCCGCTCGTATCTCCTCAATGGGTATTTGTTCGTTTGGAGTCTTCTGTTTTTTACTTCTTCTGCTTTTAAAACCTAGATTGCATTCAGCAACAGAACCTTGTACTGCTGCACCACGGCCAGGACCTCACTTCAGACAGACAGGAGATTGGTTTAGTACCTCTAAAGTTTCATCATGGGCTTCAGCTTTAGCATGATCAAATTAATTTCAGATATAAAGGGTTATGAACTCTGGTCTTGCCCTTGTGCTGGGGATGTACACTATGTGTACATTGGAGCTACTTGTGCTGGTGGGTATACAGAGACAATAACACTGAGAAAACAAATGAGAAAAGCTTTTAATGGAACAGTACCACAGAGAGGTTGAATTAGGCTGCTCTAGCTTAGAAGAGAGAAATGTAATCCTTAATTAGAGATGGTCTCCACATTAGTTTAATAAAAATGTTTCCCGAATGAGTTTTTGTATGTAGCTTGGAAAAATTCTCAACAGGTGGTAGAGGAAAATGCCGGTGCTCAGTAACACCTCTGAAAAATGGCCCTTAAGGGCACGTCTCTGTCAATGTCAGACTTACTGAGACTGTGCTCAGAACAAGATGGACTTGGTGCAGCTGCAGCTTAGGCACCAGCATCACCAACCCATGCTGGGGAAGTGCTGAAGGGTGCAGAAGATGGGTCTGTGTCCACCTCCCCTGGGCCACCTAGCCTCACCTCCAGGGCCTCAGGGTTGCTTTCCTATCCAAAGTTACCCCCAGTGCATCCGAATTTGTGGGAACATAACTCCAACAAAACTTGTCTTAGTTCCTTTCTGCCACCTTTCTGAAACCACTTGTCCTAGCCCTTTCCTGGCTGGCTGGTTATAGAGCTGGGGGTCACAGAGTCACAGTTTTCCAAAGCCTGGCAATGAGGAACATCATTAAGTACTTCTTGAATTCCATGGAGAATGCAACCAGAAACATCGCTTTGTAGATCCTATATTCCAGGGGGAATTCCTGGTGCCTGGAGAACAATTTTAAGTTTAGGAGGGAAACAGTTATTGCAAGGAGGAATGTTTTCGATTTCTTTTTTTTAATAGAATGTTATGGAATGTTACAATCATAATAGAAATTGGGGCTTTATTTCCTTATCCTTTCCATCACACACACAGACACACACAGTTTGAGAAGATAATTGTTTCAAACTCCTAAATGTGTTTGTAGAGGTAAAATTGTCTTCCCAGCCTAATCCCGAAAGGGACAGATTTAAATCTCAGTACTGGGCCTTTGTGTTTGGTTTGATGGTTTATACTGATTCTGTCACTGGAAGTGACATTGAAGCTCCTCTCAGTGAGGCAGAAGTGGGACATGCAACATTTGACAACACTGAATATATGGTCTGAGAAAGTGAATTCTGGCAGACTGAGAAGCAGGTGTGCACTCAGGTGCACTCCTTTCTTCTGGCAAAACCTTTCCTTTACAACTATAGCAGGCAGTGATCAAACCAATTACTCATGCCTTAGAGAACAATGCTTAAGTAGCTTAAACTTCTCTTGTAAACCTGGAGATCTCATGTTTATAAGGAAGATAATGAGGTTATATCTTTAGTCAGCACTATGGAAAAAAGAATGAAGCACTGAAAAATGACTATAGACTAATTTCACTTCCATTTCCATTTCTCATGAAAGCAAAATGCCTATTACTTAAAAATTGACAGTATTGTCCAAACTTCTATTTGCCTCCTCATCCATATTTTCCCATTTTTTTTTAATTTACTTTTCATTTTCAGCATTATTTCACAAAATTGTACTTATAGTGGTAATTAATTAATTATTTAATCTTAATTGCTCTTTAGATAAATTTTTTTACAAAACCTGGGAAAAGATACTATTAATAAAAGATTCTACAAAGCAAACTGGATTCACTTTAGTTTTTGCAAAACATAAACACTTTCAAATCTTCTCCTAAGATATTTTCGTACTTTGGCCTTTTTTAGTGATGACAATACTCGACTTTGTGTCAGCTCATCACTTAACTCAGATTAAACCATTCACACAGACTTCCTTGTACTGTCTTCTCTTTTGTACTTTGGTAGAAAACAGGGATAAAGTATACAAATGGCTACAGGAAATACAGTATAGCTGCAAACACTTGTTGACCAAGTGCTTGAGATACTTCTGCTCAGATACACAAAGCCTGGTACCTCTTTAGCTGGTAGCAGGTACTTGCTCTACTAGGTTTCATGTGGGGACCAGACAATTCCCCCTCAGCTTTGCCTCAACCTGAGCCTTCTGGCAGTGTTCCTCACTAAACTTGAAAGATTAGTGAAAAATTAGGTAGCATCAAACAGTTTATGTCATTAATTTCTTATTCTCAGTTTCCTTTCTGCTCTTTGCCCATGGTCTGTCTATATTTGTTTTTACTTCAAAGCAATCTTCTCCACGTTCACCTCAGAAACACAAGCTCCATACTATTTTATTTGAACATGAAACACGACATCATTTCAACAGACTTGAAACAGGGACCCTGTTTCCCTGGCTACATGAGCAGAACTAAAATTGAGAGCTTCAAGCGAAGTAATTCAGCAAAGAGCTCTGAGCTCCAAGCAAGACACAATGTCCTTTTTCACCTTTTTTGACTTTAAGCATTTCTATCAACCTCAGTGTTTTCCCCATCTTGCCAGGGCATTTATATTTTACAGGTTTTCCCACAGAGTTATTTACTGAGTAATGTCTTCACTGAGGACATTTAACTCTGTCATAAATGGAGCCTTGTTATTTTTATTATTCTGTAAAAGCCTTTTGTCCACTTTGTTTAGCATCACGAGCCTTTGCCTACAGTGAATTCCACTAGCACTACAACCAAAATATCACAGCCAACAACTCACATTATACATGAGCCTTGGCTAAGGCTGTGGACTAAGCCATGCAAAGAATCAGTGAGTGGTGTTCTTTCCTCCCTTGCTTGCCAGCATTATTTAAAAGCGATGCCAGAGCATTTTTCACTTAAACCCTATAAATATAGCTCTTTGAACATGTTCTGTTGTTGATTTTAAATTTAAACATTTCATTTAGCTTCCCATTAAAGCAAAATCTCACAGGCTCCTCTGAAATGTAACATGCTCTGAGGCAGCTTTCCATTGTGAGGGAGAATAACAGCTAAATGAGAAGATTTTTCCCCCTAAATTGAGATTTGGAAATTATACTAAATGGCATTGTTTACTGTAGTGAATAAGTAAGAGCACTAAAAGGATAGTTCTGCATTCAATATACTCTGGCAACTTCTGCTTTAACGGCTTTATTTTCTGAATCACTGAAATGAAAGACAGGATTGCTACTGATTGAAAAATGAGTGGTACCATGCTCCAAGAACCTATCTCAGAGCCTGCTGAAGCCACTGGAAAGCTTTACACAAACAGCACTGGAAAAAGAGATGTGTCTGCACTGAATCTTGTGAAAATACAACTACAGAATGGCACTGAAAACTGCTGGGAAGGTCCATGAAGGGGATTAAGTTCTGCTCATCTCCAAACAGCACAGGAGGAGCCAGGGCAGTAGGAAATATAGATCAAGGCCATGAGACACAACAAAGACTTGTACCAGGTTTGCCTTCCTCCAGTGGTGTGCTCTTGTTGCCTATTCCAGAGCACTTTCATTCACCTTCATAAAATATAAATAAACTCCCTTGAATGCATTGAGTTGGTTTTGTACTGAAACAATTCCAAACCCATCTCTTCTTTTCTCCTCCAAAACAGAGCCATCACAACTTGAAAACCCCCAACCTTAAAGTGTAAAAAAGGAATTTATAAGATATAGTAGTCTCCTTTCCAAAATGTGTGTTCACTTATGGCTGCTATTATTTGCCTAATTTCCCTATTCCCAGAACAAATTAAACATCCATCTTGTATGCCAAGAATGAGCAACTGCTTATGCTTTAATGAGTACAAATGTAATTATAAATCTACATGCCACATCTTGCTTCAAATTGTATCATGAGCTGAGCCCGTGTCTCTCTGTACTGGGAGTTCTTCCACCAACTCAAGCCCAGTTCCTAGTGAATCTGAAGTTGCAGTGGTAGGAGCTCAAGCAATGTGTGGTAAATTGGGTGGTAAAACCACTATTTGAAATAAAAGAATGTGAGATGGTATAACCTACCAAATAAGACTCTGTTTTCCTTAGTATGTAGTTTGCTAGCAAGTATTGGTCAATGATAGACCCAGGTACCTCTATGTTTTATGTTAAAAATTTTAGAATTTAGGATACTTTTGCTATATCTAGGGTGTGATTTTCAGAGTTACAATGATTCCAGAATGGAATTTATTATGATGGATTCAACTTAATTAGAGACATCTAAAAAGATTCTATGTCAACTACCATTTCTCACTCAAATGCTTCTTCCATCTGTCCTTTAGAAACAGCTTCTGGAATGACAAAAAAATAATCCTTTTGTTTTTTCTAATTATAGAATTATATGGCAAGTATTTTGCACAGAAGTTTTGATGCTTCAGCCTAAAGAAATTGTAAATCTTTTTGACAACATTTCCTAAAGAAATGGGTCAGAAGAATGATCCCAGTGATAGTAGCGAGAAAGTTCATCCACCACAAAATGAATGGAAAGCATCCATTGTGAAGCAGAAGCAGCCAGTTTAATCTAAAATTCAGCTGTAGGTTCATGAAGTCCTACATTTAACTGCTTCTACACATAACTGTAAAAATAAATACTACATTTTTCCATTTGAAATTGGCACAATGAGTTCAGGATCTCTTGGCAATTGCTGAGTCTTGGAGATGAACCGCTAGCATGGACATAGCTGCTCAGGTTCCTGAGAAGCTGAGCTCAGTACTAAAAGCTGCTTTGCACCATTTAATTTAGAGGTCAAAGTACTTTCATCTCTGATTAAAGCAGGAGAGAGAGGAGGGAGAAGTGGAGAGGGGAATTGGTGGCAGACACCTTTGTTTTTACAGTCTTCTAATGCAGACTAGCTTGGTGATTGCAGGAAAAGGAAGTCTTGAGAATTACTACTTTGCATATATAGTACTGAATAAATTGCTCAAATCCACTAAATGCATACAAATGCTTAAGAATATTTATGTGCATCTGGTGTGTAAAACCAAACATATTTACTCCCAAATATTTTGGAGCATACCATTGCTGTCATTAGCAGTGACATTTCTATTCATGCAAAATAATTTGTAATTACCCAGTCAAATCTAACCTGCTCATCCTCGTGTACAGCTTTCTTCTGCCAAGGAGCTAAAAACTAAATGATAGCTCCCCTATGCTGCAGAGCTGGAAGCGCACTGCATTTTCAAACAGCCAGCCATCACAGGTCTGGTGAATCCCACTGTTCAAATTAACAAGAGCACATGACTTGCCGCCTTGAATATAAGCATCCAGTGGAGGAAGTCCTCATTTGAGAACAAGTCATGGGCTGAGAAATCCCCTTGGTGCAGGGTCGCCTGTGTGACTCCCTCCTGGGGTCACACGCAGGCGGCAGCAGCGCGGGGCGATGGGCACACCTTTCCCTCTCCCCCTGCAGCAGCTGTCATGGGAATGATCAGCTGCCTATTACATGCATGCATGCACTTCCCTGCCTCAGAGCACACAGCCGTAATGTTCTCTGCTCAAAGGGAAAAAATTATATCCCTAGTTTTGTGCAGAAGGGCAGTACCCCCTTGCCAGGCAACCCCTGCAACCGCCAGGCAATTAATTGAGTAATTTTCCCTGCTTTGTTGAGGGCAATGGGAAGGAAAGGACAAAATCTGCACCATCAGTAGCAAATTCATTGCAGGATGAATTAAGAAGCACAACCAGCCCTCAGGGATTACCATGTTCACATGAGCATCAACAAACCAGGGTCCACCAGGCTCCCTAGTCATCCCAAGCAGTGGAGAAAAACATTTTCTTCACAAGTTACTTCCTCAGAGTAGCAAAATGCCTCCTATCCTTCATCTTTTTTTTTTTTGTCTGTGACCTCTTTAGCAGTAATTCATGCCATATAAAGAGGAGAGGGCCTTTTAGGGGTAGTGTGGTTTTTGCAGTAACCCTATAGACAGAGCTGTCAGGAGGATACAGCGTGTGTAGAGCCCCCGATAATGAATTACAACTGAGAAAAAATGGCTTGAGTGGGAGCTGATTTGGAAAGCAGCAAAAGCAGAATATTCCTTTCCTCTGTGAACTGAGATGTCCTGGGGGCCTATGAAACTTTAAAAAAAAATCCCTTTTCATAAAGCAATGCTGCCTAACTCAAATTGAAAACAGATATAGGTGTACAGTAACACAGACATGGCCTCCAAAAGGCATGACCTGAATGCAAAAAAAAGGAGATCAAAGAAATCAGCTGGGCATCTTCAGTGGCAGGCATGGAACCTGCCAGGTATCTGCTGTCATGAAGTGTACTGGATGCTGACCATACATTGTGGGTTAGGGTCCATAAACTATCTCTAGTGTAGGAAATTGAGCAGAACATGTTGAAACTGCAAAACCAGATGATATTAATGCTCCTACAAGCTCTGTTTGCACAGTCTAAGTAATTTTTGGGTTTTTTTTGAAATCAGAGTCATCTTGTTGGCCTTTTAAGAATGCACCTGGCACTTACTGGCATTAGGACTTTGACCTTTTCAGTGATAAATAATCATTTGATTTATTGTGCTGTTTTCACCATTTTATTTAAATTGTTTTTTTCAAACACAAGCGTGAGCAGTCTCCATTATCAATTGACAGCCTTCTCTTTACACATGTAGTTTTAAAATTGAACAAAGACCCTTCCTTAGTCTTGTTTGTGTATTTCTATTGACTTCAGAAGTACACTAATCATTTCCCTTATTGAAGAGCTGGCTTTCATGTCGTTCTGTAGCTCCAGAAAGCTGTGAGGCAAAGACAAGGCAAAAATTGTATCAAGTCCTGTACTTTGTCGTCACAGTTCATTTCTACAACAGTGCACATAGCATTGATACAACCTGTTTTTGCAGGGAAAATGAGGGAGGTATGTGTGTGTTACATGACACTTGTTAAAGATGTGAAGTACAGCTGTAGATCCTAAATTTAAGAAAAATATCACATTTGTTTTGTTGGGAATGAAGTGCATAAATTATTGAGTACCTGACTATTTTTGCACACACTTTTCTTAGTGACTGAAATCCCATTTCTGCAGATTACAGCGATTGTCAAGAGCTCTGAGTTAGCAAAACACTATACTCCTCCACTAAAAGGGCTCAAATACGGTAAGAAAGGAAAATTTGTGATCTTGACTTCCC
Organism: Dendrocincla fuliginosa; assembly: GCA_035047845.1. NCBI lineage: Eukaryota > Metazoa > Chordata > Aves > Passeriformes > Dendrocolaptidae > Dendrocincla > Dendrocincla fuliginosa. The sequence goes on along the minus strand of JAWWMO010000138.1, from coordinate 63,500,114 downwards.
TCGACTTTTTTGCTGTTAGTCCAGAGTCAGAAGAATGAGTAGAGAAGCAATCTTGGAGCCCAGAGAAACATGTGGTTTCTGTCTACCATGATAAGTGACAGACCAGTCACAGCCTGTTCTTATCACCTTTAAAATTTGAAGGTTTTGACTTTGATTCAAATTAATCTCTTTTTTAGTGGGTTTTACTCTTTTTTTTTTTTTTTCCCACCAGTTACTCAAAAGTAGTTGGCAAATCCTGCTGTTACAGGAAAGCAGTATGGGCCCACATGTTTTGGGGTCAGATCCTGGATACACAGACTTAGCCAGGTGCTTGGAATTATCATTTGTGTAATAGGCACTGCTGATGTTTATGGTGGATTTTGATAAAACCACAGTGGTGTTCCATTTTTATTTAGGAACCAGGTAGGACTTTCACTTATGGAGTATCAGGAAGCTCTGGATTCCTCAAGTCATGCAGTTCTTTGGACCAGATCCAGAACCAGAGCAGGACACTCTCAAAGGGATCGATGGCCACAGTTATAAATGACCAGTTTACTCTTGGTGTTTCCCTAGTTCAGATCTTTTAGATCTGTTGAATTGGGGAGCTAACTGTATGCAGCCTGACAAGCCAGTCTGCTGCAACATACTTCTGCTCAGCAGGGAATGGACAAAGTGGAAAACAAAAAGAAAAGATGTTTTGGGAGATCAAGTCCTGCCAGTTTTATCTTGGTGCTAAAAGCACCCTTTTGCTCTGATTCAGGGAAAGCAAGCCAATCAAACCCTCACAAAGCGTTTCAGAAATGGACAATACTTCAGCACCCACATGCTTGGGTCTCTCCTTGCATGGTGACCTCTAAGTAGGTAAGTCATAGACAGAGTGTCACTGTTTCTTGCTTGGTTTCCAGCTTTTGCCTTCTAGTGTATAGGGGCAAAGAGATTAGCACAGCATAATGTTTCCATTCCTATTCCTGGTCTTGAAGAAATCATAGGTTCCCTTGAAGAAATAATTGTTTCCATAGAAAATCCCCGCACGCAGACCAATTGCCTGATGTTACCAAGGCACAGAAACACTTCAAATATGTACAACTGAAACTCACACTTTGTTCAGCAAACACACTGGAAAATACTGGTACAAATATCAACTTTTACTTTGAAGACTGTTCAGCAGGGGAAAAAAGCATAAACTATCATTTTTATTTTTTCAAAGTCACTTTTACATGTGGAGAAAGATATATGTCAGTTACATTTTATTTTAAAAGATCCTTACCTAGCTCCAACCCCAAAGAATCTTACATGGCTACATTTACCCAGAGAGGTCTTGACTACATTTATACAGACTCTCAAATTCTGCTAACATGTCTAAACAAAATATTTTAAGTGGTTTCCAACCTCGAGTCCAGAGCTGCAAATTTGAGGACCATGAATTTATCCCGGGCAGCAAAATGTAATTTGGAGCTTGGAGTCTGGAATATTGGAAAAGTGACTTAAAGAACTTGCATATGGACTTACAGTCTGATTTTGAAGTCGTCTCTCTCTCCTTTCCCCCATTTCTAAAATTTTGAAAAAAAAGGGAGGTTCTAGTTTGCAATGTAATTTGGGACAATTTGACCCCAGACGACCTTTGCGAGATACTGTTAAAGAGCAAATCTGGCAGAAAGGCAGAAATGGTTTGTTGCACAGAAATGGTGACTCTGTGCTAAGCTTCATAGATTGGAAAGAGCATTTTGAGAGTCCAGGCAAAAATGTGACAAGAAGCCAGTTTAAATACGAACACATAGGTGTGATATGTTCTGAGGGCCAGGTGTGACTTGGGAGCCTGGCAGCTTTGTGCACATTGTAACTTTGACATCACGGATGAAGAGAGACAGGCTAACAAAGATTACCAATAATAAAGTCATGAAAAGGTATGGCTCACAGTGTTATTGCGCTTATGAGACACGGCGAGCAAATGCACTATGAAGGGTTACTTGTGTAAAAGGCAAGTGCATTGTTTGTGGCATAGCCATGAGCAATTTACAAATGCATTTATTTTGTCTTGGTACATCTTTACTTGTAAGCATTTACCTTGTAATAACCAGCTCTGAATAATGCTCCATTCTCCTGCTTTTGTGTATGAGGAAGAGGTTAAAAGACAGAAAACAATAACCAGCTTTCTCTTCCTTTCCTGCAGTTGGTGGTTGCTGCTATAGTTTGCTATTGAAGAGATTTTATGCAGAAACACAACATTCAGAATCATGAAGAAAAATACTCTTGTGTGAAAGTGTATGTGCCAGGCATCAATTTTTAAAACTCAGATCCATTGTTTATAACCAGGCCAAGTGATACTGACATCAGCAGGGCTCCACAGGCAGAAAACCAGTGCAAATTCAGCTGTACAAATCCTCATTTCCTTTGCCAGTTATAGAAAAATGATTTACTATCCATTTGGTACTTTCGTGGAAAAGAAATCGTTGATGGGGTAAGGGCATGAGAAGTTGAAGGTACATGTGAGAAGAACATCTGTTTTTCATGGTTATAATTCCCACATAAAACATTGTAAGTTTTTTTGCTGCACATATGCATGTGTGCAGCATGTGCATTCTCACTTTCCCTCCTGGTAGCCCTCGGGTCTTGTCTATGTTCAAACAGGTTCTTACAGCAAGGGAGGGCTTTGTCTTGATTAGCCATTCATTTGGAAAAGTTAGGGGTCAAATCTAAGTTAGCTGTTTAGGCTCTAGAAAATGGAGGAGGAATTGTCCTCTGCAGGTGATTTTGCAGAGGGAGTTTAGATAACCTGCAAGTGGAGGAATGTATGTAGTAGTCAGACAAAACCAGTGAAGTCCACTCAGAGAGGTCTGGCTGGTAGCCTGGGCTTACATCCAAATAATCTAGTGCATGTAGACAACTAGGAGAGATTTTTGCTGCAACTCTATAAAGCTTTGCTTCACAAAAGAACTAAAAATTACTCTGAATGTATTAAAATCTTTGACCATACTATATCTCATTTTTGATGTCTACAGAGGAAAAAAAATCCTGCCTCAAATCACAAAAAGCTTTTTTAAGTTAAACACATAAGAAAATACAATTCATTTTAATAAGCACTGCAGTGATTTTATTATAGTACATAGTAAAAAATTTAGAATGTTGGATTTAGTCTAAGAATATACTCCTCTACCACTGCATATAATTTGAAGTGCTTCTTGAGTATGTATTACAAATTTATAAATTAAAATACTATTAAATATATATATTTAACTAAGCGTGCATATCCTTATGCAAACAATTGATTGGTCGGGCAGTATGACCATTATGAAAAAACATGTGCATTTCTAACAGGTCTGTGTTAAGGGAAAACCACAGAGCTATAAAATACCTAGATGTTTGTCCTTTGTCCTGGTCTGTGTGCCCCATGTGATGCTGCTGGCCATGCTACAGTGGGACCACATGTAGGTCAGGCTGTGGGATTAGAAATGTGCAGTGTTTCCTTTCTTGGGCTGGGTCACCAGGGCATCCCTGGCTAAACAGCTCCCAGGTGTGCAGAAGAGGGTTCTAAGGTCTACTCTCAGTGCTGTAGTTTGGAGTGGTCCTGTTGATTGCAGTGCACAAAGAATCAGGATCCAGGATCTGGTGTGGAAGACAGTTTTAAATTTGATGTGCGTGTATGCACCAAGAAGAAAGAATCCAAAACCCCAGCATATTCAATAGAACTCTGTATGTTACGATTTTTTTTGCAGGCTGCTTTTTCATGCTTCAGAAATTCCTGTTCTTTATAAAATCCATTCCATTTTACATGATCTTAAATTCCTCTTTGGCCATCTTCTAGTTTTTATAATGCAAAGCAATGTCGGGTGACTGTATGCTTCACATCGCTAAGTATATTTCATTTGACACTTCTTTTTCTCTGCAGTTCCTTAGATGCCTTAACATGTTGCTTTCTCCCTCCTGGTGTTCTCTGCTTAATGCTCTTTTCTGCTTCCTCCTGGAGCTTCCTTAATTGATGCATTTGGCTATTTGTTGCATTAAAAAAAAAAAAAGAGAGAGAGAGAAAAGCTTTGACTTACCAATTTAAAACACTTCCATTGTCTCATGTTGTGGGTTATTGTCCGCTGCTTTCTTTGCTCAAAGATAAAGGAAGTGAAATTAAAATGTGTCTCTTTTTCAGACACTAATGTGATTTCCTTAAGCATGGCTATTCTGCATAAACTTTCTCAGGGGTCACCACCAGCTTCAAAGGATTTCTTAATAAGCATAGAAAAAAAAGTCTGTCTGGGTTCAGTTCCTGTCATGTTGGAAAAAGATGTGACCAATGTTGGATTCATGCAGCAATATTTGCTTTTTGATTAAAGATGTGTTTAGATTGGAAGTAATTTCTCTTCAGCTCATGAATAGCGGGCAATAAACACCACTCTTACTCTGAGTTTGGGAGAGCTCTGAATTTGGGCAATGTCTAGGAAAAAAGTACTCAATTAATGAGTAGACCCTTCTAAACCTTCCATTAATCAGCATTATTCATAATAAACTTTAATCTTTTTAAAAAAAGGCAATGGTTTCCTCAAGCAACTGGAGGATGGGTCCCCCAGACAGATTGCAGTGGGGGGGCAGCAGATGGAAACTGGAACCTGACCCTGCTCTTAACCTGCAAGCTCGAGATGCAGACAAGCAGTGTGAGTTTACCTAAAAATGTGAATTAGCCACAGACAAAATTCCTAGACAGGATTGTCTGCACCTGGCGGGAACTCCCAAGGCACGTGTCCCCAGCCCCAGCAAGGAGCCCCACAGGGATAGGGAACAGAAGGAGATGAGGGAACAAAGTCTGTGCTGCAGCAAACTTAGCCTTTACGTTTCTGAGCTGGTTTAAGGGAGGGAGTATAAAAACCCCACAAAACCCAGTCGAGCCCCCCTTGCTTCTCCTGAGTGGGTGCACTGCTCAGCGGGCTGCTGTGAGTGGGCTGCTCTGTCACAGATGGGATGGAGCAGATTTGCCCCCAACCCCAGCCAATTTTCCATTACAAGCTGCAGCTACGAAACCACCCATAAGCAGGGCCATCCAGCCCTGGAACATGCAGAGGCTGATGGTGGCCAGCCACTGCAACACTGGGGGAAAGCAGGGTTTGGGGAGCCCCAGCTGCAGTCCAGCCTGGATGGGCTGGTAGCTACATCCCAGGGGAAGGCTGTGAGGGTCACAGCCAGGAAGAGCTCGGGCAGAGCTGGGTCATGGGCACTACTCCCCTCCCGGAGATACTCAGACTTGCAAGACACACTTGTGACAACACCAAGGCCAGGTTTCCCTCTGCAGCTGGCCCTAGGGAGCTGCCAAGCCGGACTGCATGCCTGCATGGACTGCATGGCCACATGGACTGCATGGCTGCATGGATTACATGCCTGCAGACACACACATGGCCCAACATGGGCCAGTCATGTCTGGGGGATGCTGAGGATAATGTCCCATGACACCCTGCAAAGAGAGGGACTGGGTTTGCCAAGCAGAGGACAGCACTGTGGCGGCAGGAGTGCTTTCTGGATGGTTTTTGTAGCCTTGCAGTCTGTGCTTTTTCCTTCTACGCTATTTTTTACAATTGTATTTTCTTTAATATAATCCTTACCTTCCTGTTTCATGGGGCTGTGAAGCCATCAGGCCCAGGGCTGCTGCAGATGAGAGTACCCAGCCTGTCCAGAAGGACTGCACACAGGAAAAATTCCCAAATGCCTGCACCCATGGCTGCCTCAGTTTGAAGAAATCCTCTGAAAAGTCACAGAATACTTTGGAAAAAAAAAAACAAAAAAAAAAACAACAAAAAAGAAACAAATTTTAAACCACAAGTTTTACGTGTGAGTTCTAAGTTTTATTTGTACCCATGAATCAATATTCTGTTTTTCTGGACAAATATCCCTGTGGGTCAGTAGTATTTGCTTGGCCTTTACGGCACTCAAAGATTCCTGCCTTAGCTATTAGAAAGGATCCATTCTATTATTCTATCTGTTTTTAAGATCTCTCTCATTGTGTTTGTGGATCAATATGATTAAGTGTCTTTTGGTAATGATACACCAACACTGGATTATTTTTCCTATAATATGAAGTAGGAATACACTATCCTGTCCATATGTATGACACTGGGAGATCTTCAGGTAAATTTGCTGGTCTGTTGGGACTGCACTCCTTTTACTGTGATTTTGTGCTGTTTAAGGAAAAGAATGAACTCCATTTGCATACTTAACTTTAAGGGTAAGAAAAGGGAAGGTGTGCTTATGTCTCAGTAGTGACATTTTATCCAAGTACTTCAGATGCAGAATAGATGGCTCTGGAATAAGTTTGCATGATCTTATATGGATAGCTTGAAAATATTAGTCGTCCGTATTTAAAAACTTACACCTAAACTCCTGCAGTGTAGAATTCTCCTCTAGGAAAGAATAAGGCATTCTTGACATGTTTAGGTTAAATTTTTAATCTCATTTCTAGGTTTCTCTAACATTAAAATCAACCACATGCCACTTACATAGTTCATTTATATTTTAATTTAGTGTCTCCATATCAAATATATAATGTACAGCTGGACTCAGCACAATATTTTCTATGAAAGGTATATGGAGCTATTATCCAATAGGAAATACATCTGGCTTTGGTGTAGCAGAGCTTTTTCAAAGGCAGAGAAATTGCTGTGATAATTAAACTTGAGACCTAGAGAAGCAGAGAATTCCTGCTGGACTATTAGACCTTGTGCGAGGACTGAGATCCTGGTGAGAAGTTTTTTTTTAATGGCTGATAATCTATTGTGTATTACTAAAATACTTAAGAAAAGGTGCAGCCAATCATTTGCAGCTGTCACTTGGTGACTCTCTCCAGGTATTAGTGAGTCTCTTACACACCAGCTTAGGAATTTGTCGTAGTTTTGCTTACAGTCAACTGAGTCCTGAGCAGATGAACATGCTAAGCTGCCTGCCCTGGCACTTCCATACAAAAAGCTTTTACATTAAAGTAAAAATTCATTTTAACAGTGAGGTTATGTTTTCCCTTGAGGTTTCTAACACTGTTCATTTTCATTGCTGAGGATGTTTCCGCCTTCATGGTGAAAGCTCTTCTTTCTGTTATCCTTGCAGCCCTTGTTAGGTTGGATAAGTCAGGGTGCTACTGCCTTTGTATCACTAAAGGGCCCGATCTCACAGCCCTTGTGCCTGGCTGGGGAGAGGCAGACAGAGACCTGGGTGTTAGAAGGGGCACAGGTAAAATGAGAGGGAAACAAATAGGAAAGTCAAGCAGTTTATTTATCTACAACTTGTTAGTTGTCACCTTCAGCTTCCTTTTGGTGAATTGATGGCTTTCTTTCTAAAGCAACAAAGGCTTCTTTTGAAAAAACTGAAATACTTGCTCAATTTTACTCACTAATCTAGTATGCAAGAAGTGTTAGTTTCTTCTGTCAAACATCAGCAGACAGACAGCAGAAAAAATAGAGTAGGCTCTGGACTCCCACTGAAAGCTGACCTAGTCTCACCCCTGGCTTTATTGTTTTTCTTTCATAATTAGCTTTTGCTCAGCTTTGTCATTTTCATAAGCCTTGATATTCTTCAATTAACAAAACAGAACAAGAACAACAAGAGCTTAGGCAGCTCATGAGGTCACTTCTTGCAGAGGCTGGATTACGGCACCAAAAGAAGCCTGAAAAGCATGTATTGATCCAATCTGACAGTTCCTGCCACATTAAGCTTCACCACAGCTGTGATACAAAGGCGCTTAGAGCTGTTATCATAAATACCATCCACTATCTTTAAAGATCATCAAAATTGCTTCACATTGGATAAGAGTTATTGTCATATAATTTGTTCAATGCATTTTAACAGCATAAATTGGTTTAGCATTTTAATACTAGCTTAAAGGTCAAATGCAGATAATTTAAACTAACATTTATCCTATGAAAGTTATCATATAAGCTCAATTTACTGAATGTGTGGAATGAAAAACAGTCATCTTTATTATTTCCTTCATTTATCCAAAACCAAAATATAGCTAATAATTGTGAAAGAACATACTTGAGATTATTTTGTGAATGCCTATAATATTTAAGATATAATTTTAAAGCAAAATAATCTCCCGTATTTTTTTCTGTGGGAAGAATATTATGAGAGATGGATATTTATAATAAAGAATGGTAAAATACAGCTACAGCTTTCATGATGAGCTGAAGATATCAGGAAGAAATGTCTATGGATCTCTTAACTCCACCTACAGCTGGGTCTCTGCTCATCTATAGTCCTGCTGTCTACAGAAAACTCCCTTCCAACTTGTGGCTCATTGAACCAGTAAAACATGAAAGACAAATGCCTGCTTGAGAGAGAGCAATAAATTGGTGATCATATGGGTAGAAGACAATATAGGCAATAGCATCAGCGAAGACAAGTAGGCCAAGTCTTGTAACACACACTTTCCCAAGGGAGTCTCCTGGAGTTTTTCTGCTGTACGCAAGAGCTGCAAGACACTGGTACTACCTACAATAAAGTGTTCACTCAACAGAGCCAGAACAGCAACCAGGTCCCAGAGAAAACTTCCGATCCCACCCTGAATGTGGTTGTAGAAGAGCCAGTGGCCTGCTGGTCACACAGTTTGGATGGGATGGGATGGGATAGACCTAGACCACATCTTCTAGGGCTGATCTGAAGTACAGTCAAAATTAACACTTGCACTATCTAAGAGTTGTAGCTTATTCCAAACACTTGCTTACACAATTACTTGGAGGAGGAGGAACTGGAGCAGAGATTTCCAGCATCATAACTGACTTCTCTAGTTATTAGGTGGCAGAGATAATTTCTAAAGCGAGTTGGTCATCTATATAGCTATATTTTGTACTTATATAGCTATATTTTTGTACTTGGAGCAGAAGAGGGTAGAACAGTGAGGTGGAATCACATTCATTACCTCTCATATGACTCCTGAAGCCAACCAACAATTTGTTTGATGGTTTTGACTGTCTTTTATTTGGTGGCTGTTTCTGGGGCCAAGATATCTGCCCAGTGCTTGTCCACAGATGCAACATCACTTATTGCAGGACTGATAGTTGGATTTTTGCTGGGCCTTGAGCTGGTGTCCCTAGAGCCCCCCATAGCCTTATGGCATCCTCACTGGGGCACTGTCCCAGGCCCAGACTTCTGGAGTCATTGCCAAACCCCTGCACTTTCACTCCTTGGTGGCTGTCAGGAAGCACATGCAGCATTCAGAGCACAAATCCATTAATAGCGACGTGGGGTAAAGACCAAAACCAAGTCCTTAGAGTAGCGTAAGAAAACAGGAAAGCCCTCAGTGATGATGCCTTGAATCCTCTCTCAGCATCCATTGATTTGCAACTAGATGTGTTACTCAGACAGATGACAAGGATAAGGGCATGACTGCTGGGCACCTGCTGAAGGAGTTAAGGCCAATGCATAGCTTGGAAGGATCCTTTGCCTCTTGTTTTGCCTGGTAAGCCCTAATTCCCTTCAATCTGCACAGAGATTTTTATTTTCTTTACAATCTTTTATCTTTGCCATTTGACCAGTCTAATCTCATGAGACAACTCCTAATCTAGTCTTACCTCTGCCATGTTTTTTCAAGCCTGTTGTTTGTGAGCATTTCTAAAAAGCTTCTAACTCTACAAATTAGCTAGTTTAATAATTATCATAAAGGAGCACAACTGTCTGCATTACCAGAGGTCTTGTTGGTTATGATATTGTGAGATGAAAGATTGAGTGCATGAATAATTTGTAATAACAAATTTGACTTATTTTTCTATTTGTGAACAGTCCAGAAAACAAGCTGCTTAAGTCAAATGATTGTGCAATTGGAATCCTTTAGATTTTTTTTCTACTGTTTTTTGGTTTTATTACTCTGGAGACACAGGGCTGGAGGAAATAACTGTTGTTGTTCTTGTTGTTTCTTTGTGGGTTTTCCTCCCACTTATTAGAGAAAAAGGAAATCTGAAAAATTACAAAATCCACTGTCACTTTAAAAGTATCTCCCATCTTTAAATTTTGGTCTTGAATAAAACAATGGCAAAAAAAAAATCACTTTTACCTCTTTATCTAGTAGTAATAGCAAAAGGATTGAAGACTTTTATCTCATTGGACTATAATTCATAGTACTCTTTTTTATTGTGAGAAGAAATTTTTGGTATTGTCCCTTCAGTGGGATTCACAGATAGAAATAGCATTTTGTAATATTTCCTAATATTCAAATCAATGAGAAAGTCCCTATTTGGTAGAATATCTGTGGAATATGAATATAAAAGGAGGGATCAGAAAAATTCAATTTAAAAAAAATACTAACCTATTTTTATAACGTTTTTCCTTTCCATATGGAAAACAAACAAACAAACAAATTAGACTAAAGCTAAGAAAAAAAATTATGAAGCTGTTTCAAGAATAAAGGAAGACATTAACTGGGGCTTCTAAAACTAGATTAGATATGGCAGTGAAGGATAACATGAGACAAGTTTCTTTCATGGCAAAAGAAACTTTTCTAGCAGATAAATAATTCCATATTCTGACTTGTCTAAAATGTAACTTAAGGGTACCATCACCATCATTTCAAAATACAGATAGTAAACTTTTCTCAGATTGGTATTTGTAAGATTATTAGATTGGATATTTGGAAAAATTTCTTCACCAACAAGTTTGTAACAGATTGCCCAGTGAAGTGGTTGAGTTGCCACCACTGGAGGTATTTAAAAGACATTTAAGTGTCTCTTAAATGTAGATTTAAGAGGGCCTTTCCATCCTCAGTTTAATACATGCTTCTATTGGCTATATACCTACACTGCCTTTGTAATTTACCCCAGGACAGAGACCCTTTTCCACAGCCAGCTGACCTGGAGTGGCTCATATGCACACTGAGTGCTGTGTCTGCTTCCATGGTGCTGAGCATCCTCTCTCCCACATGCTCATGCAGCTCCCCAGCATCAGGTCAGCACCTGCTGGCTCCATACTCCTCACACAGCACACCAGCTCTCCTATAGGCTATATTTCATTTTAAAATGTGAAGAAATGTCTGTGTTGTTTATTTGAGCAAAATCAGAAAGTGAATTTCTGAACCACCCACGAATTTCACTATTTTGTTACATTGCAGAAAGAAGGTGTGGTGGGAATGACCCAGCATGTACTAGGTTGGCCATGATTACTTCATTTTTACCAGTTGCTGATGCAAAAAACTACACCTGACTTCTTTCAAAGGAAGAAATAGCAGATGTATAACAATTACTGGTGAGGGTGAGTTGTTTTTTTTTGTTTGTTTGATTTTTTTTTGTTTGTTTGTTTTTGTCTGTCTTTGCTTTGGGGTTTTTTTGTTTGTTATATTTTGGGGGGTAGGGGGTTGTGCATACAATTTTAGTATTTACAGGAAAAGCAGCATTAACTTTTTTATAAACATTTTTCCTCCCTTATGAGAAATGATAGCATTTATGAAATCATCACAATTATGCAGATAAGAGGATTGTAAGATGTAAAGTAAGATGTTGAACCCCAGTTTTGTTTGTATGAGCTTCTGTAAGAAGTTCCCAAGCCTTACTAGTGTTAATTTGATTCACTGAGATCTAAAAGAGCTCTGTCTTTAGAATCTGAAATCAGCCTTGTAAATAGCAGATACTGAGAACAATTTAAAGTCTTTTCTATGTTAAGAAATATCATGTCTTTTAGTTAGAAACGCTACTGGTCTAGATGTGTTGCTGTCACTGGATTGCCATCATTGCAATGGCAATCCTAAAAAGAACTTGTCTTATATGACATCTCTAAGGAGTTTCACTTTGTTCTGGTAGGATGTGATCCTATTATTTGCATTTCTAAACGTGAGAAAATCAGAAGCAGTGACATACTGGAGAGATGGATTTGCTCATGCCCTCTCTTCCTCCTGCTCAGTGAGCGTTCAGAGCTGGGGGAGGCAGGCCTGTTGAACTCACACAAGTACCAAATGCTACTCACACAGACCTTAAAATTTCAGTCACAGTTGGACCTTACAGCTCACTGTCATGTTAGTTACGAAATGATCAAATCACAGAGGTTGGAAGAGTTGACTGGAGGTCATCTAGTCCAGCCCCCCTGCCCAAGCAGGAAACTAATCTAAACAATCAAATAATTGTTTGAAAAACTGGAAATCTTATCAATGTCAGCTCTACTAATTACTGTTAGAAACCAGTTGAAAACAGCCCATATGCAACCAGTTATTTAACAAAAGGAGTTCAAACCCTGTATCTTATAATACCTATAGGTGTAAAAGCAAACGAGACTTTTACATGTTTTCACTCCCAGCATGCCTTAGAAATACATGTGTGTGTGTGCACAAATCCAAACAGCAATTCACTGAGACAGAATCCAGCTTTGACCATCCACATACATTCTTACCTATGCCCCATATGTTCAGCTGTCACATTGCCTATGGCACAGTCAGACATGCAAGGATGAGAGATAGACGGAGAATGCTTTGAAGCTACTCTGTCAGTGTTTGAGAGTGAAAGATTATCCAACTGTTCTCAATAGTGCTACCAGCTGCAATGTATTCTCACTTAGACATTCTTGAAAGCAAAGGGGTCTGGTCATCTGGAAAGGTGAAATATCCCATCATTTTACTCTCTCACTGAGGGGACAGTGAGACTGTGATTGATAATGAAAAGAGTCCTAAATGCAAAGTCCCAGATAACATTTGTGGTTCTTGTTTTTTTGTCTTTGTTCAACCCCCCCAGCTTTATTGACCAAGGAATGTTGCTGTTTTATAACTGAATCAAAGACCCCTACACATGTCAGGTCTATTTCAAGGGTCATAACAAGGGTACTGTGGTTTGGCAGGAAACATGAGATTTAGTTAATTGTACTTCATTGTTTTATTACATTTATAATCTAGTCTTTTCATCAGAAATAGTTAGAAATTTTAGTAATTTGATATAGATTTTGCTTTCAGCCTTTTAAGAGTAAAAGGAACAGACTTGTGTGGGCAATTTACCTAAGAAAAAATTATCGCAAAGGACAGTGATTGTCATTTGGGATATTGTCACCTCAGGATAAAAAAAAAAAAAAACCAAACAAAAACAAAACCAAAAAATACAACTAGCAATATGACTAGATTTTTTCTCTCTAGGGTTTCTGTCAAGGTCAAGGTCAAAGTCACTTACACAATGTGTCTGGGATTAAAACACACTATCTTAATACAGAAAAAAGAGGTGTTCCAGACTGGATTTTAGAGTGGTGGATCCTTCCCACAAAGGACATCTCCAGAGTTTTCACTCCTTCTTCCTCTAGCAGTGCTATCTCAGGCAGCCCTCAAGCATTTCTTACGCTGCTTCCTTGAGGTATTTCAATATTTTATCTGCACCTGCTTTTGCTTCACATCCTCCCTCCATCTCCTTTCATCTGTCCAACTCTCTGCCTCAAGATCTAATGCCAAATAAACAATAAACCAAAAGAAAACAAAATATAAAGAGCAGACACTGACTGCAATCACAGGGTGACTGTGATGTGTGGGTGTTACAAAACTGGTGACCTCAGGAAATGGTTTTGTGTAATTCTTGACCTCTCCTTGGTTATTACAGTCATGTTTATGTCTGTCCTGGATGCTAAATCATGATTGCCACATACAAGGGTAGAAGACATTTTAATTACTGTTTTCAGTCATTCTGATCCCTTTATTCTTTCTCACATTTACAGTGATGATAATGCATCATTGTTCCTTCTGTCACAAATACCCCATTCTGACACAAGTGTCTGTTCACAGAGCAATAACACAAGCCTGAGGCCCTATAAGTCAGCTTTGGAGGGAAGGAGAAGCCAGTGACACCATGTCTGGGTATATTCTAAGTATAAACTATTTTGTTTACATATGTAAACCAGGCGTGGTGATAGAAATGTTAAAATAGGACTTTATTCCAGGAGATTATTTCTTTAAGGAATAAAAAGGCTGCTCAACAGCCTTGTTTAGTTGTCAGAGAGTAATTATCTCAATTACACATACTTAATCAAAGAAAGGACATAACACATACCAGTGCCCTCTACCATTTTCCAAACCCATTCTAAATAGGCAACGTCACATGTCTTCTCAAATGGAAATTTTGCACACATGCCAGAAACTTGAAAAGCTAAATGTAAAAGTAGCACCTAAAAACACTTGCCATATTAATATTTCCTTTTTAGTCAATATTCCAGGACCTTTCTTGCTTGTCAGTACTTCAAACTATTGGACTTTGACCCTTCTTTGAAGTCTGTGGCATATGCTGAAAATTAAGCAAGTTCTTAAGTGTTTAAGGGATTGGTTCCACTTAGAAATAGTACATTTAACTTCCAGCACTAATTCTAAACTTCTGTCTTTGGCAAACTGCATGTCTAGATGACATTAAGTGCACCCATGCTGTATGTCTGTGACTTCTTATGGTCAGTTATATACTCTACTTTTACCCAAAGTGGCTTATGATCAAAGCACATGTTTGTGCAAATCTGTGGCACAAAAGGTGGTGCCACCTTGAGCTGCCAGCTGCCAACATTTTTGGGGAGCACAGAGACCAGAGCATAATACAAGTTACAGCTTTGGTCTGATAATAAATACTTATGATTAGCCAAGAATTAATACGTGTGTGTTAAAACTGATTTTGTAGAAGTAACAGACAGGGTTCAAGATTTATGATTAAGATTCTTGGCAGAATTGAAAATCATAGCCCAAACACAAGGTAGTGAAGGTTGAAATCATTTAACAACTCATTGTGTCAGAGTTTCTTTGGTAGAGAAATAATAGCTGTTCTTCTCCATCCTCTAAACCCCCAACCCTGGGAGACCTGACATCAAGTTTCTGCAGGAGCATTTCTTTACCTACCAACACAGATGGGGAGCATGCTTCCTTGCTCTAATGGGTTTCTGCTCAGCTAGGAGATTCTGCTCTAGAAATAATTGAGGGTATGGGGTAGAGGAGGAAGCAGCAAACAGTCTGCAATGATTATCTACATAAATTTTCTCAGGGATGAGCAGAAAGGGTGGGTAGTCCCCTTTAATGTCACTTCTATCTCTGTGTTACAGAACATGGATTGAGCCTTAATTGAGGGTCTTCAGCCAAAGTGAGAGGCAGAAGAGGGTTGGAGGGTCCCTTTGTCCTTATGCTCAGGATTTTTTTTCCATAAGAGGATAAAATTGGAAATGGAAGACCTAAATTACAAGCTGCAAACTTACTTTTCTAGTGTGATGCATCCTTCTCCCCCGATTAACACAATAACTATACCAAGACTTGGCAGCTGGCTTTAGGGCTGGACAGTTCAGTTTTATGAGACTTGTGAAGTTTGAAATCTGTTTGTCCAGGTATAAATTGCCGTTCACATAGTATAAACACACAGGACATAACACTCAAATCCTGTTCTACTGGTGGATATAACCCCTTTTAAATCAAGCTGTTTTCCTTCATGAAGTCACATATCAGCCAAGGAAGACAGTGGGTTATAAAGAGAGAGTTGCATCTCAACATGCCCGGGTGTCCTAAACAGAATACAATGATATTTGAGACAATATAATGATTGCAAAATCATTAATATTTTCCTAACATTAAGACTGCAATTGCCCTACTAACTTAATGCAATTGCTGTCATAATTGATGTCAGGCATTGTTTAGTTATTTTCATGATTGCCTTATCAATATGACCATGGCAATAGGTGCCATGTCCAGTCTTTCCTTAAAGTCTTCCGGGGACAGTGACTCCATTACTTCCCCGGGCAGCTCATTTCAGCGTCTAATCACCCTTTCTGTGAAGTAAGTCTTCTTAATGTCCAACTTAAGCCTCTCCTGGTGCAGCTTAAAACTGTGTCTTCTTTTCGTAACTCTAGTGGCCTCTTAGATATATAGAGATAAGACAGTTCACTTGAAAAAATGCACTCCACTTAATAAAAAGTTTCTTGGTTTTGCTATGTGGTAGGATTTGAAGAAAAAACATAATCTAGCAGAAGCTTTTACTCAATTGAAAAGCCAAAGTCAACCTGAATGCTCAACAAATCTGGGTATAGATGAGATCTGCTTTTGGAGACAGCATGCACAGAGGGTCAAAGTGATTGCTGTCATACCTTGAGGCTTTTCACTTCTTGTCCTGAGAGACCTGTGCATCTTGTACAGCTGACCATTTGAGCACCTTCCCAGAGCCACACTTAGCACACCTGAACCTAGAATAGGTTGTCTTACCTACTGTAGCACCACATCTCCTCCATCTGGGCAGGTTACAGCAAAAGTCTCACACTGTACAAGGGTTGCTCCAGAACGAGCCATTTCATGAGTTGCTTCATTCTCATTTTGGCAAGCTGAATACTTCAAATGAGATATTTAAGCTGAATATTTTAAATTGTCTTAATTATCTTAAATAACACACACTTCCCAAAATACAGAATATTTTATGTTGAGGTTATTATAAATTTCTATTGAGGTTTATATTTATTAAGTTACTGGATAAGTTTCCCTATGTAAAGATTAGTCCCTCTCCTCTAATCAGGGAAATCAGCAACAAATTTCCACAGAGTTCACTGTGCTGCAGCAGTCTGTTAATTACTTATACTGAAGGCTGTGAAATGAAAGATGTTCTAGACAATAAAATCTCCTTTAGTTCTCTATGAATTTATGGTATGGGGTTTGTTTTAGCACTGCACTACTCCAACTAGGTTTCATTTCTGTTGCATTAATGAGTTTTTTGCTTTGTTTTTTGTCCACATCAGAATAAAACTGAATCATAAAGGGCTTTTAGTTGCACAGAGAGAAACAATGAACTGTGAACCAATAAAAAATGAATTGTGAACCATGCCAAACTGTTTTCTCCACCTAAACCCTAATTGTTCCTAATTTTTTTTTGTATTTTAGGTCTATTTGAAAGCTAAAAGAAAGCCACTTGAATTAAAAGACAATTTTTAGAGACTAAGAACTAAATATTTGGTCATTTTTAAGTCAATGCCTCTGGATTTTTAAGTTTTTCCTACCCTTTTTTTTTTCTTTGACTGAAATGAGTGTCGGTGTTTAGCCATTTTAGGATGTTAATTAAGTGTGAGCTTGTGCTGTTTTAGTCCAAAAATCCATTTCTGAGAGGATATATCCTTGCCAGCTCTCAGTAGGGAATGACAAGTAAAAAGTGGAGAAAGCACTCTGCAAATGATAGATTTCATATGAGTAGCAGGAATAACTCAAATGCGCTTTTGTGAACTGGGCACTCTATCTTTTGAGTAGCAGGTGATTGATAATTTTATTAGATAACCTAAAACCTAAAATCAAGAAGAAAATTAGGAGATTTAGAAGGTCTTCCATCTTTGACAGAACAGTCAAGTACTAGGACCTGACAGGTATGATAAAGAGCTTAGATGTTCTTCTAATATTGTTCTTAGCCATAAGCCCCCAGGCTTTGTTCTACATGCTTAGTTAAACTGTTTTTATCTTACATAAATCCTGGTAAGCTACTTTAAGATCCATCAGACTACCTCAATTGCCATTTAAGTGTTTTTTTTTCTGCACTAACTGCTTCTTGTTAAATAGTTTGACATTTATGTGTCTAGACTTGGGTTGTTTTGATATTGATTTTGTACAGAATGATAATGGAGCATAGTGGCAATATTACTTTTGCTGTCATACCTAGTAGCAATATATCTTTTTGAACTTAACGTTGGGAGCAAAATCTACACATATGTAGGTATAAATTTAGGTGGTTCTTCAAAGCTAGTATTCTACTTTGCTCATTATTCTGCTGCAACTAACATTTCTTCCTTAGAGTACCAAGATTCATTATTTTGAGGGAAATCTCTCTAAATGTAGTGCTTCCAGGTCACTGTCTGTACAGAGAAGATGATTGTGCTATCAGCTAACTCTCTCTGCCTCCCTCCTCCCTCACTAATGACCTTACTGTGGGTATGGAAAGCTGCTTTCTGTGGATGCTTAAAGTGTACATAATAAGCCAATCACTTTTAAGATGCTTACTGCTATCTCGTAAATGAGATGAGCTTTAGGTTCCCCTTTTTTTTTTCCTCCATGTATTTTGTTGTTTGCCTGCCTCAGATCAAAATACTGGAAAGAGTCTCATTTGTCTGGCTGTAATTTAAATTGAGTTACATAATGTACAACTCAGACAAAGTTTTTTAGGCAGAAAATGAAGAGGCCACCAATTTTCAGGAAAAAGACACTCCCCCCTCCCCCAAAGCATAAAGTTTTGAACTATGAGATAGACAGACCAATAAAGGGAAAGTCAACCATGAAGGTTTTAACAGCAAAATAATCTTAGTATTGAAGCATTCACATTAAATATTGTACTAATTTTGTATGCTAAAAACTTCAAAGCCGAGCTGATGACAGTGTTGACCTTTAAACTGCCCATGTGCTTGCCTTAGCTTTTGTTTCAAGCCTTTGATAGTGAAAGGATATGGAAGTCATCTTTTGTGAGAGGAAGGAGAGACATTTCACTTGGAAACAACAGTTAGACATTTTCATGCCTTTTCTTAGTCTGCCTCTTCCCCAGGGGCTTCTGTTCCTCTGTTTTCATCTCCTTACTTCCCCACCCTGCTGACAACTGGGGCAGTGGAACATGTGGGATTTGCACCTGGGGATGGCACCTCAGTGGCTCGCCCACAGCAGAGACTCCTGATGTCCTCAATTGCACAGTTTTTCAAGGTGCAGTTTGCTACAGCTCTGCCATCCTGCCAGTAAGTAGATATGAACAATTCTAAAAAGGTATTTCTGGTCTAAGCAAATATATTTTAAACTAGCCAGTAAAAAATTCACCAATATTAAATACATAAGTTGAGAACATGTAAGATAGTAGTTTCCTATAATTTCCTGAAAGGAAGAAAATCACATATAATCTGCCTTTTTCTGTTCACCTCCATTCTACTCACTAAGATACATGTCTATCCAAGGTTCTAATTCTTCTTCTTCCTCAGTGCTTTTGTGTTTAGAACTTTTTTTTTTTTCCTAAGGAAATTAAAATACTGGCCAATGGCTGAGATCAGGCCAACCTTGCTGCAGTGCTTTAGGACACTCCACATCCCTGGGCTTGAGGGTATTATCTCACAGTGCAATGATCAGAAGGGAAATGGCCCCATGTTGCTGCCATCTGGGAGGAGTTGCCAAACTTCATACTCAAGAAGCAGAGTGAACTTTGGTTCAAAAATAGTGAGTGCTGCTCAGCCATGCATTTACCTTCAGAAGATTGTTAAGTACTGCAAATCCCATGTTTTTATCAGTATGAAAATATAAAAAGCACCAGGACATTTTTATGTTTATTTAAGAGATTGCCAGTAAGCCCTGGCAAACTATTCCACCCCTATGTCATTATCAGTCTTAGTGGGCAGGTATTGAGTTTGTAAATTGGGTGCTCGTAACTGAAAAGAAAATCATGTGGGTGTATATTTCTTTTGACAATGGAAATACATGGTTTACAGTCAGTTCCAGGGAAAGATAGCCAAAATAAGTAAAACAAACCTTTTCAACCCACTGACTAAGGCCAGAGTCTCCACCTCTATTTGTGCATATTTAAGTGTTGAAGCCTGCGGTACATGTAGAGCTACCTCCAGTTTTCAATGTAGTGGTATAAAAGACCCCAATAGCTTTCACAGCTATTTATTTTAGTTTATACTAGAATTTAGTTTCCTAGTAACTTTCATAACTTTTCAGGGCTTAAGGACCATTTAATTATTTGTTACTTTCCTTCATTCGAGTATTTTGTGTAGACTGACAGCAAAGTTAGCTGCAGAATTTTTTTAGTTGTACTCCAGACTGAAGTCTTGACTTTTTAATATAAGAATAAAATTTTCAAGGAAGTATATCTATTCCAGGAGTTCTGAAGACTGCATCAGTTTTCTGTAATCTCTGCATAAACTTGATGGGTTTGACTTTTAGCTGTAATTTCTTTTGCAGAGGGAAATGCACATTGTCCCTAGCTTTGGCCCAGCAAACCTTGTCATTGTCAAGGACTGTCCAGCAATTCCTGTTCTCTCTGGTTTCTACTTTGATAAAAATGTATGCTTGTTAACCTCAGTGCTGTTTAGGGCAGGCCTTTCTTATGAAAAACATGACAGAGCAATACAGGTAGCAAACACCCAGCGTATTTCTGAAAGCCATGCTTGAGGGCCATATTGAAACACTGAGTCTGAAGAGGAGTGGATATCAAATATATCTTCTAAATTTTCATTCTAAATAGTAGGAAACATTCCTTTTTGATACAACTATTTAACTCTGTGCATCTCTGTATATGTGCAAATCTTTTTTTCATTTACCAACCAAGAACTGTGTCCACATCTTCTGGGGTTCTCAGGACCACAACAGAATCGAGCCCTTTGTCCATTTCCTGTCTCCAAGGTAAGGCAGCCTCCTATCCATCCACATTTCCCTGAACCCTGCCTTTTCTGAGCTTTACCTAAGAGTTTGTGCAAAAAGCTTTGAGTGATAAAATACACCCTAGACTCATATTTTTCTCTAAATTAGCTGGCTAATCAAGCTAGTTGTCCATGCTTTCACTATACCCATCTGTAGTGGTTTTGGTTTGGGTTTTTCCTGGTAACTGGGTCACAACTAAGGAAGTATTCCATCTCATTTCTTTACGTGATCAAAGACATAAAGAGGGGGAGTCGGAAGTCAGGGAGCAATCCTTCTTCCGGCAGTGTTGGAGGGCAGAGGAGCTCCCTGTGGTCACTCTGCTGTGGGAGTGGGCAGTAGGTGTGGGTCTGCTGATCAGCCAGCCGGGCTGGGAGGAGGTGTCCTGAGATAGGGAATGGCAGTTGTTTTGGTGAGAGGGAAGTGAAAATTTGTTTTCTTTCTCTTTTCTCCTCTGTATATATATGCATATATATGTAAATATATATAAACTGGTTTAGTTCTACTGCAGTTTGGTTTTGTGGGTTTTTTCCTCCCCTTTCTCCCTTTTTCCCCTGTGGCTGGGAGGGGCCTTTGGGGCCTCTGTCCTGGGCCCTTTGGCTCTTGGCATTTGGCCAATTTCGACTGGTCACACCATCAGAGAGAAGTGGAGTTTCTAGAGGGCTATTTCACTCAGCTGGTCTAGGTGGCTAAAACAGTGGCTGAATTACCCTCTGGAAATTCTTGTTTTAAATAGCTATTAAGAAACTTTGAACAACTAACTTAGAATAAAATCCTATCAGCAAAAATTAAGTGAAAGGATCTCATTTCTCAGTTAAAATATAAGATATTGTGAGTTTCAGCAGTCTGGACTCCCTGAAGTCTATTCAACTTCCCTAAATTTAGCCGTTCAGTGTAACTTTCCATTACAGTCAGTTCAGTGAAACAGACATTTCAAGGTCCTTTTTCACTGCTTTAGCCATCTGTATTTAATCCCACCCACCAGTTTCAAAAGTTGTCAGTGTTCCCAGTACCATTTAATTTAATTCTTGGATGATGAGAGAAAAAAATCATTGACAGCTACTCAGTCTGCCTTACATGATAAGAGGCTGCCCATTTAAATATTAATGTTGGTATGACTAGATGCTCTACTCTTTCAGACATTTGTCTGGAGCATGTCTGCAGTGGTGATAGGACACACATGTATGATGAGCAAATGTGAATGCTCAATATCTGTTGAGCCTATCTGACAAGTGAGCACCATACCTGAAGCTGTTCAGTTCTACTGGCAAAAGACAAAGCCCAAATCTTAAAAAAAAAAAAAGCAAACAACAAACCAAACAAAAAACCCAAAAAAACTAAGAAGCACACTGTATTTAATGGGACCTAGTTCTTTATTGACATAATTAATCATCTTTGAATCAGCATGAGCTCATGGGTAACATAAACCTATGTCTGTTTAGAGATTAACACATAGGTATCTTTACTGTATGGATAGTGGTCTGTTACAGGGGATTAGTAGATGACTAAGGTTTATCATCATCCTTAATTCTGGGTAAAATCTTAGAGTGGTTGTTGGCTGTAAAAATTACGATATTTTATATAATTATGTAACTAATTTGACATCAAATTATTTTAGCTTAAGTACTTTTATTTTCATTGATATAGATATAGATATTTAGTTGCTTAATGTAGTTAAGAAAAAGACACAAATGGAAACTTTCATGGACCAGATGTTATTTTTGCAGATTGCAAAGGCTGTAGGCTGCATTAAAGACAAGTTAATAAGACTAATAACACAGTGGTGCTCCACACAACCTTCCCATTTTTGTTCTCATAAAGTTCTAGAAAAAGGTCTAGTCCCATAGGCTTCTCTGAAAATTTCAGACTTGTACTTCTAGTCATAAAATTGCCAAAATATTTTGGAACTTTTGAAGCTGGTTTGTAAACACTTATGAAATCAGCTGAATACAGAAACTAGATCAGAGTAATTAATTTAAAACGAGTCAGAGTGTCATTTTGGTGGCTAAAAATACAGATATATTGCAACCTGTGAGATTGCTGCAGCCTCTAAAGGCCAACTTACACTTTTCTGTATAGGAACTGACATGGTTTTGAAGCAGCCACACATTGCCAACTACTTTGGCAGAGTTTGCAGTAAAGAGCTGTGATGAGTATGGTAGCGGGAAATGGTGGACCAGTGAGGAATGACATGTTCCTTTACAGCTCGTGGTGGAGCTCTCATGTGGAGAACTAGGGATTCTCATGGTCTGGGGCTATCCTGGTGTTGGGACACCCTGCAGGTGCTCAGGCTACACGCTCTCACACAGCCAGCATGTTTTGTGGCACCATCAGCACACCCAAGGGTCATGGACTTGCCTTGGAGGTGTCTGTCCACCATCTGCTCCAGATATCAGTGGGAGGAAACTTGGGAGTTTGCAGGTGCTGTAGCCTGGGATCAGCTGTCATCTTGAATATGTCTGGAACTGGAAGCAAGTTTGGAAAAGCAATGTTTTCAGGGGAAGAGGCACTCAAGAGTGGAACACTGGACAGAGGAAGAGATATCAGCTCAGGGGTACATCAGAAAAGGATCAGTAGGCAGAAATGCAACATGGAGACATATCTACTGTGAAATAAAAAGGGATGTGTCAGGGAAAATAAATATTAGAAAAAGGACGTAGACAGATGTCAAAAAAAAAAAGTGTAGAAGGGCATACATGATAGAGAAGACCAAGAAGAAATGGTATCGTTCAGGTCAATTCTAGCCAGAGCAAGCAAAAGCTTGCCCCTATTGCAAAAGCAATAGGGTCTTGTCCAGAATGTACTGAGTGATGGCTATTTATCTTCAAAGGACAATTTGGATTCTAGCTTCCTTTGATGTCTGAATAATCATACACTGTCTATGTGAGCCTCATGAGCCTGCCAGGGAGATTTTACAACCCAGAAATTGGACACCTATTACTGCTTTTAATGTGATAGCAATAAACAAGTAACAAGTGTGGGAAAATTATATAGTAGTAAAAAGGAGATTAAGAATGTACATATTCCCTTTTCCTGTTCTCCAAAAAAAAATCTCTTTTTTTGGAAATCAGACTTTTTCCAGTAGACTGCAATGATAAAAAAATGGGTGTAGTTAAAATAAAAATAACTCTAAGAATAGCAGTTCTGGTTCTTAGTAGTCCAGTTGGAAACCACTCTACTTTAAAAACTGGACACATGACAATGGCAAAAGACTCTAACTTGATAACTCACAGGCTCTACAGGTGGACCAACTATGGAGTTATGAGACTCAATAAAAATAATAGTTGGACAGATATTGACTCCATAAAACGATGGCAGCCAGGCACAGAGTATAATACAAAACAGATGCAGGCGTATCGCTCTGAATAGTTTGCACTCTGGTTCAACAATAAAAATGTGTGATATTTCCAGTACCCGCCACCAGCCACATGAGAGAATAAGTTATCCATCTGGTTTCAATACAAAACACACCATCTTAGAATCAATTGATATTTCATACTCTTTGTATTCTTCTTTCCTGCACATGCAGGAAGTATTAATGGTGACATGATTGTATGTTACTGCAGTTTAACAAAATGATCAGGAAGACAAGCTATGTTAGCAACATTATTCAGACATTTAATAGCATTTATCCTTTTAACTTCATTATAGTGCAATGCCCCAAGGCCCAAAGAGAGTTATTTTTAACATGACTTCAGACAGAACGGAGTAACTTCTCATATGAACATGCACTAGCCTCTTTACAGAGATATATTACCAAGGCTCCAGGGTACAAAAATAAGGGGCTGCCACTTCTGTCTCCCCTCTGCCCTCAGTCTTCCTTGCAACCACTCCATGTGGTCAGTACTCTCCGGTTTCTCCCTAAGGTCAGAAACAAAAGTCCCAAGCCCTGAGGCCTTCACAGCTGTTACTACTCTCCAGATGTCAGCACTCGCCTGTCCCTTGTCCCTCCTTCCTCCTCCAAAAAAGAACTCCCAAATCTAGTTAAGTTTGTATCTTTTCCCATGTCTCCCTTCAGAAAACAGTACAAGCTACTCCAGGAATCTTGAGCATGTATGTGTGTAGGTATAAGTGCATGTGTATGGAAAACAATCTTTTCATCAGTGAGTATTCCCCCCTCCCCACCCAAAAGTGGAGGGGAGGGAATGCAGAGGGGGAAAGAAAGACCTTGTTCCCTCTTACACAAAGCAAAGTCACTGGATGGCAACAGGTGCTGGTGATCACATCAGTACCCACATGGCACAGCACCTCTTGTCATCCCCCTTAGCCCCACCATCATCATTCCTCACTTCAGTAAGAGCAAAGCTTCCAGACTGCTCTGTAGCAGGCCACTGATAATTTTGTACCTTGTTTATAGATCTGGTTCTATACTGCCTTTTTCTATTTTTGTTTCTCTTCTCTCCTTTTATTTCATTTGGTTTGATTTTTTCCCTTCTGTTTCCTTTACACTTCATCATCTTTTGAGTTTTCCACCCTTAACCTCTCAGTTCCTCTTCTCCTTCTGTTTTTCTTTACTTAACTACTTTGATGCCTCAACCATATTTTTTCCTCCCAGTTCATTTCTTCTCGTTCCTAGTGTTTGCTAATTTATTTGGTGCTGAGGTTGGCTGATGACACTTCTGCAATTACAGCGACTAGTCTCAGCAGTTACTCTTTTGTTCTTGCAACCTTTCCTACCTTTAAACATCTTTTCTTCTTGAAATATGAATTCCAGTACCAATACATTTACAGCTTGTCACCTCTTGGGTGAAATAAGGGAGATACAATGCTTTCAAAAGAGCCGCTCTGTTTTCTACTTTGTCTCTATAGCAAGATTCATTTTTATAGGACTATGCTTTCATTTCAATAAAGCAAAGGATGAAGTCTGAAGTCTATCTCAGGCTTGCTTTTCATGGATAGTTTTCTTACTTGTTCTTATTTTTGGGGATCTGTACTGGATTATCCACTGCCCATGTAAAGAATTGCATTTAAATGGCAGGGAAACACTGCTCACAGGCCTGTCTACCCCTGTACTATGAATCTTCTGCAATGACTTCTCATCTATTTCCTGTATGGTACTTTGCTTAATATGTATTTTTCATAATTTTTCTCAAAGGATCCTCACTGTTCCCGGGTTTGTTCATCTTCTCACATGGTTCTTTCATGGACTTGATCAGTCTCATATCCAGTGGCACCTTCTATAGGTAACTGTCTTTCCCCTAACATCTAGTTTAGCATTGATTGCACTTCAAGTATAACAATCTTTGTGTGTATCACTTTGCTGAGGTCACCCTCACATCCCTTCCAGCCTCCATCATGTTAAGATTTATCCCCCTCTTATTAAACATAAAAGGTAGTGATTGCTTTTCTTCTCCCCCTGCAAAAGATCTCATCTTTTTAAAACCCTCTGTCAATCCTCTTCTAGAAAACAGGAAAATACTGAATATCACACAGTCCTTCTAATCCTGCAACACACATTCAACTGACTACTGTACCAATCAATTGATATTTCCAATATACAAACATTCCTTATTCTTTCAGTTGTGCACAATTATTTGTAATAAAAGTTATCCTTAACACTGAAAGCTATTCACCTTCTACATTCATATCAAGTTCTCATTTCAGACCCTGGGTGATGTACACATACCTGCCAGCTGATCTCAATGCAATAGTATCCTAAATAGTATCCCAGGTTTTATTACTATAATGCCACAGTATTATTTAAAAAATCACTGTGTTGAACTGATGAGCCAGGGAAAGAAGAAATCTCTGGAAGTTTAGATGGCCAAACTCTTCCACAAGCTGTCCTGCTTACTCCACTGACTTCAGCACTGGCAGGGTTGCTGAGGGATGGCAGCACCTTTTCAAGCAGGCCAACCTTCAGCCAGTTCTGCACTGTATGAGCGAGTCTGACAAAGCCAAGAATATACGTATGAAGCTCTATCATTTTTTGTCCTCTACTTGGTTTCCCTTTGGCTATGAGTAGTGACCTCTCCCACAGAATCACAGAACATACTAAGTTGGAAGGATCATTGAATACAACTATTAACCCTGCACAGGACCATCCCCAAGAATCCACCATGTGCCTGAGAGTATCATCCAAATGATTCTTGAACTTTGTCAGGCTGGGTGCTGTGACCACTGCTTTGGGGAGCCTGTCCCAGTGTTCAACTACCTTTTGGGAGAACAACCTTTTTCTAATATCCAACCCAAACCTCCCCGGACACAACTTCAGGCCATTCCCTCAGGTTCTGTCACTTGTCACCACGGAGATGAGATCAATGCCTCTCCTTCCTCTTCCCCTCATGATGAAGTTGTAAGCGCAATGAAGTCTCCCCTCAGTCTCCTTTTCTCCAGGATGAACTGAACAAGTGCCCTCAGCCACTGTCCATATGGCTTCCCCTCAAGGCCCTTCACCATCTTCATTGCCCTCCTTTGGACATTCTTTAATGGCTTAATATCTTTCTTACATTGCAGTGATCAAAAGTGCACACAATATTCAAATATTCTCTCTAGTTCTTGTTAAAACATGAATTCTTTTACATAGTCTCCGTGGTTGGGATTCACCACACCCAACTCTGGAAATGTAAAAATATTTATCAATTATTAATTAAAATGTTGCATTATGTATAAAAACAGATATTAAGAAAGAGCAAACATTACAAAAATGTTAAAAACCCCAAACAGTTACTTTTGACTATTTAAAAAAATACATATTTTAACCCTAATAATTTGCCTACTACACAATGTTGTTTCATGTTGTTATCAAGAAATCACTTCTAAGGAAAATTTTAAATGTGTAAAAACAAAAAGGTCATTCAGCTGATTTACATGCAACAGTGAACAATGAAGGCAACAAATACGGTGGGAAAAACATGCCAGGTTGGCAGAATTTCACTGGTAAGTGTCCAAAAAGAGAAGGTGGGGGTTTTCCTCCCTGCTTTATCTTCTGTTCTAACTGGGTAGTCATGAATGCTGACTCTGACAGCCTAGGCTGCTAGTTTTGGTGAGGGCATTGCAGCATGTTGTCCTTGGGTTTCCACTGCATATGTGTTCCCAGATAAGGCAGGTTGTTGTAGGAGCTCCCTGAACACCTTTCTCTCCCAGCTGAATCAGAGAAGTAAATACATCACTCAGATTGAGGACAACAGCACAACAGGCTGATGAAGAGGAGAAAAGTGAGGAAGATGACTGAGGACCTTGCTATACAGATCACCACGGAAAATTTCTGCAAAGGGCATCAGAGACCTCCATATCACTGTGGTGCAGAATAACACCGAGGAAATGAGAGGACGAAATGTAACTGATGAGTGGGAAGCAGCAGATGTTCTTCCTCAAGGGCATAAGCAGAACTGTAATCACAGAAAGCAAAGATGTCCCATCAAGCAGAAGAGCATTAACCATGCAGCTGAGAAAGCCACAAATAAATTGACAAGTATTATTATTTGCCTTTACATAAAGCAAATAAAGAAAAATGATACAGGGTCATCCCCAGACACAAAGAAATGGGCACAGGCTGGACAGAAAGGGCTAAGAGCACAAAAGAAGACAACATTTTATTTACAAGGATACGAGATGTCCAATAGCATATCAGTAGCAAAATTGTACATGGTGTACTTCAGACAGAAGAAAACTTCATACACCCTTCTTCAGAGCCCAGTAAATCAGTCAGAATCTACTCAGATCACATTTTGTGTGAAAGTAACCACCAGATCATATGTGCCAGTGCAGCCTCACTGCATTCAGTGGGAAAATGCTTGTATGAAAGGCTACTTGGACATATTTTTAAAGGATTAAACTCCAAGACTACATGTCTGCAATGTATTCAAGCATCATCACCTTCATCTCAGCTAACCAAGGCAAAATTCTCTGTAATAAATTAACCTGAAGTGAAACTGTAGTGTAATTTTTCTTCCTTCTTCAAATAGCACATTGTTTTCATAAAGAAAATAACTCAAAGGCCCTTTTCCACCAAGATACATTATATCTATAAATATTAGAAAGTGGTCTATTTAATTTTCTATTTTATCATATCAGAGTTGGGGTCAAGCCCAAGAGTGCTCAAGGTAGTCCCTGTCCGATCCACAGTCAGGAAAGTGTGCACCCACCCTTTCCTACTCTAAAGCTGATTCAATAGAAGTAAGTGAAATACTTTATGAATCATCATCTACAGAACTTTTCAGTGAGTTCCAATCAATAACAATGGTGTTATCCTACCAAATACAATGGACATCTGTGCCACAGAAGAAATGATCTTAAATTAGTGGAGTTACAGGAGCAAAACTATTTGGCCTGTAGAGCCCTCTTTCCTCATATTAATATTGTGGAAAAAAATGTACCTTAATATTCAGAGCTGTCTTTGTTTGCAAGATGAGCATTATATTTTACATGCTAAAAAAGAACATTTTACACTATGCCATTGAAGTTAAAACAAAAAAATTTTTGGAAGTCTGATTCCAGTAGAAAAACTGATTATGTTTCTACAAAATGCATCAACCGACTCAACAGATCTGTCTCTTCAGTTCACTTGGAACCATATCTGCAAAATTCCACAGGAGCAGCTTTTTTTTCTGATGCTTTTTTTCTGATGCTTAGTTCTGCTGCATTTCAGACTCTACATAACTGCAGGAGAGGAGACTTGATTATTTCAACCATCTTGCAAGTCACAAGTCTTTGATGAGCTTAAAGAGTGACCAAGAGACAAATGGGGATAAGGACCCTGAATCTGACCAGCTGCTTCTACTGCTCCAGGAAAGCAGTGTCATTGGTGAGTGGTAGGAAGTCATGGTGGCTGGGACTGGGGGAGCCTGAAGGCAACGAACTGGTCCCATGGACTGGCCGTATCAGAATGACCAGGACACTTATTGTTTGGGTGTCAGGTGGCACGAACATCAGGACATGCTCACAAAAATTTTACAGATGAATAAAACAGACAACGACCAAGTGGATAGAAATGTGGCAAACTGATGGACTCATGAACATAAAATGATATACAAATTTCTAGGCAAATGTATAGGCTTTAAATATAAAGAGGTAAGCCCATTATTCTGCCTTACAGTCAAACTTCAGAAAAGACTGTTTTGACTCTAAGATACAAAACCAGGTAATAACTCTGTGATCAGAGGAGTGTGTATTGGAGCATTGGTCAAATGTCCTTAAGAAGTGCTGAAGTCTATTACTGTACTCTTTTAACCTTCATGTACAAAAACATCCCCCAACAGCCCAAAGAGAAAAACAAACCTGGAGCTGTTGTTTACATTTCACTTCTCTGTCTATCCACCCTATTTTGATGTGCAATTGACAAGTGCAACCACCACCCCTCAAAAAATATCCATACAGACAAAAAAAATAAAAAAATCTCTAGTTCCATAAAGTATTAAATCGACAAAGATTATCAAAACAATATCCTAAGGGAGAGAGAAATTTTCACTGGCGTACTGTCGGCTGTCAATCATACACTTTTATTATCCTTGTCTGGCCTCTATAATTTGCCCTCTATGTGGGTTAGGACAGAATCTTTACCCTTTTTACTTCCTTTTTTAGTTTATTTTTGAAATGGAGACTGCTATCAGCATCCATGTGATTGTCCGTATGCACCTGAATTGCATACACAATGCAGTAGGACAGAAAAAGAAAGCATCCACAAACAATAATGCTTGTAAGATACAAGCACACTCAAAAGGCTCAAAAATATCCTGTGCTCAACTCTTGCTCATTGTTCTTCAGAAATCTGTACCCACAGATTTTTAAACTCACTTTAAACATTAGTCTTTTATTGCAGTGGAAAGGAAGGAAAGAACTTAAGAAGTACACACATTTGTTTGAAGAGTTTTGCTTTGGAGTTGTTCAAATGGTCTTTGGAAACAAAATAACTAGAAAATATTTTGAAAATGTGAACGAGTATTGAATGATTCAATTTGTTAAGCTTGTTTGTAGTGAGAATGTCAGTCTTGGGCAATGTCACCTCCACAGTATCAGGACTCAGCTGTTTCTTTACTTGGAACTATTATCCTGAACTATACTGGAAATTTATGTTTTCTCTGGCTTTAATGAAAGCATAAAGGTGATGACTATTTTCCATACATAAAGGGGAAATATATTATTTCATATATTGCATAGATCTGGAGTACACAGTAAAAATAACGTGGAAACATACTGTAAAAATCTGTTCATAATATATTTCCTGTATTTTAGCCAAAAACCTCTGCCAAGATTTAGTCCTTTTTTTCATTTTAAAGACGTGTTTTAGAAGAAAATAGATATGTATATTGTGGATTGCTTCTTAGCAAATTATATTTTTAAGAGCAGAGTTGGCAAGTTGGGTTACCTCTAGACACTTTGCATCTTATGTTTGGTTGTCATTAAAAAGAATTTAGCAGTTTAGTCTTGATCTCCAGTTGTCAACATCACAAAGTCATCACACAGTCCCAAACTGCTGTAGTCTGTCATTAAATAGGAGCTCACAAGTGAAAGTTCAGAGGTGCTTTTAGTACAGGTCACATCAGACATGGTAGGTCCCAGGACAGAATGAGACACATGGGAGATTGCGTAACAGCTGCTCTCATTTTGAGTTCCTTGGGTTGGTGTTACTGGTTTTGCTCTTGAATAAGCCCTGAAGTTACCTGTTTAAAATGTAGCTTAGGGAAACTAAAAGCGAGACTGGTTTCCTTTATTCCACAGTGAACAGAAATTTCTGATTTCCTACTTTGTGATGATTCACCACAAATTCATCTTCTTCTGACGACTCAGTGATTCCGAGGTGTCAGTGTCCATAACTCTTCTGCTGCATTTGGTCCTTTCCATCCTCACCTCTTCTGCTGTGCTGGCAGGAGAAGAACTTTTTCTTCCCTTTCCCCTTCAGTCTGTTTTTCCTATCCTTCTGCAATTTTTCTTCTTCAGATTTCACCCCAGTAACCTGTTTCACCTGGCTATATTTCCATGTCTGCCTTCCCTATCCCCCAGTGCCCAGGTAGAACACCTACAATTCCTCTACTTCACATATGTACTTGCCTAATCCTGTGCTTCCGTATTCACTACAAATGCAATCCTATCCACAGGATTTAATTCTCCTATTAATTCCTCTCCTTGTTTTCTATGCATATCCATCGAGCAGTCCCAAATGACAGACCTGTTTGGAACCCCTCAAAACTCTGACAGCAAAAAAATATTTCGCAGGTTGGACAACCAATAAAAATTCCACTGGAACAGTGTTTAAGAGCTTATATTACAGTATATCCAAAGAATCCAGACTGTGTGATGGAGGCATGCCATGCTGGAGATTAACACTTTGTAGTGGTTATTTATCATCACATATAATTTCAGCCAGAAGTCAGTAGCAGGCTGCCTTCTGTAAAATACATTTCCAATTGCATGTTAAATCGGAGCTGTATGTTCTGGGGAACAGGGACAGTTTGTCTGATACCTGCAAATTACTTTACCTGGTTATTTACCTTTTCTACAGGTAAAGATCTGCCAGAATTATTGTCAAACATCAACTTTGCCAAAGTCACAGTAGTTATTTTCAAAACATTGAGAAAAGTTATCAGCCTGGCATTTCAGAACTATCTGTCCAACTGAGGTCAAATAATCTGAGGAACAAAAGGTATAAAATATGATCATGCATGAACCCTCTAACAAACCTCAGGCAAAGAGGAGCAGAAGTTTGTCCACATCATAAACTGTAGAGTCTTTCCTGTAAATGCTCTATGAAGTGTGCACAACAAAAATCCCTCATACTATGCGGGCACCACACCTATGCAGATAGGAATGATTTGATCTTGTACATAAACATGATTTTATTTACAGTTACCCGCACCTCTGTAGACCTTTGTAACACAGTTTTGGATTTCAGAAACAAATACTCTTAACTAGGTTCAAGCTACCTACAGTAGCTTAACATTAGACATCACATTAATAAGATGATACCCCAAAATAATTTTCCAGGGTACCCAAATGGTGGGAAAGGTCATCTCCACAAAACTATGGAGCTAGCTTGGAAGATAGTAGCATTGAGACCACTGTGGAATAAGTGTCTTCTAGTAAATAAAATTAGAGAGGAGCATCCTGGTATAGAACAGGACATTCCAATGTCTTGAAGAGAATTTATAACAGCCTCACACACTTATTTTTTTTTTTTTAAATAAAAGTCAGTTCTGGAAATGGGCATGAATGAATATCACCTCACTGCACCTTTTCATAAGCACAAGGTGCTGAGAAGTGCTTATTAAAACTGCAAGTGCTTGAAGCATGCTGGGATATCCTCTGCCAGATGTATGTGTCCCTTACATCATCTAGCCTTCCAACAGGCTTTTTTTGTTTGTTTGCAAGCCATCCATATGGCAGCACCATTAAGCATGTCATAAAAAAAAAAAAATACTCAAGTGGTTGTCTTGTTACTCTAATGAAATTACATGCTTTTTTCAAACCTTACTATTCCAATTGCCATGTGTTATGAAAACTCAAGCCTACTGGGATGCCATTTCATGTAAAGTTTAAGTGCCTCACCGGTGAATATAATTAACCATAATAGCATTTTATTAGCCTTAGTTACGACTGCAACTGAAGTAACACGTTGCAAATCATGCCAGCACACATAAAAGAGAAAGCAAGTACAATGCATCAGCCAGGGAGGAGACAGCTACTTCTAGCAATTGCCCTCCTGTCTGGCCTAGCCAGCAGGGGTAGTAGATAATCCTTAAAAATCTCTACTGTAGGGCATAACCACTGCCATCAGGAGGAGAGCAAGGCAGGGGGTGACTGCTGAGGAGTGCTGAGGAAGCCAAAAGCCGGACTGAGCTTCAGGAGGAACATGCTGGAGAATTACAGAGGCAGAGAAAGCTCTGGCTGCTTCATGCTAAAAAAGGGTATCCTGGCCTTGTTTTGAAGTCTTGACTTCTTCCCTCTAGGAGAAGATGCAGTTGTAACACCAGATGCTCAGCTTGCACTGGGAGGATGGTGATATTCAGAAGGGTGTCCTTGATGTGCAGCTACACAAAGTAGCCTCTCCAAATGGCAGAGCTGGAGCAATCATTGCTATTAATGCTGAACAAAGTTAGATTTCCTGGTGCACAACTTCATTTTTGCCTCTCTGAAGTAATCTGAGCATTCCAGTCTATCTGATCCCCTGAATTCAGACCAGGTCACATCTGGCAGAAGACATAAATGAGAAACAAGGGATGAGAAGTCCCACAGATTAGAAGAGGGTAGGAAAAGTGGTCAAGACAGAACAAATAGAGGAAAAGTGAAATGCTTGAACAGGCATAAGCAGCTACACCAGAGGAGAGCAAATACTCATTAAAAAAAAGCTCTTAAACCCTGTGTGCTACTGCTGATATCCACAGGTCCTTGCTGAGGCTGCTGAAGATAGTTACATCTTTTGTGCATTTAGGAACTATAACACTGTATGTGAATGGTTTCTTCCTGCCAAGGAAGGAGCTAAAATATCCTGGGATGGATCCCATTACACTGTTCTGAACCTGGGAATGCTGCAGAATAAAGCAGTTTGGCTGTAACTGCCCCCTTCCCCCCTTCCCTTCCTTGTGACTCTTTCCTTCTGTAGTACCCACTGTAGCATATTACTGTCATCACAGGTCTGTTTCTGCTTAGCTAGTTACTACCAGTGAAAACCAACAAAAACAACAGTAAAAACTGCTTGAAACAGTTTAAGACTGCACATGGCACAAGGAAGCAAGATTCTTGCTGAAATCAGCCCCCACCTCTTTCAAACTGCTCTTTTAACAAAATAGTGAATACCTTGATGAAATATAAACATAGTCAAGGAAAAAATGCACTTCTGCTTTAAATAGGCAAGTTTAGATTTTACAGCATAAAGAAGGGTATTATTAACCTGTATGATTCTTAACCTTCCTTCAGGGTGGTGAGGCATGTAGTAGAAAAACTTGATGTTACCTTTTATCATGTTAATTACCAAGATAGGGCTTTTTCTTTATATATGTTCAAAATACAGAAAAAGAAAATGAAGGTATTGATCTTTTGAAACTTTTTTAATATATTATAGATTTGCAATTAAATACAACCCTGCTGCTAAAGATCTGACAGTAGTAAAAAATATTTTAGTTAAAAGGCAATTGACAAAAAAGGCAGCAAGTGAAAGAGCTAGTTTCATTTTAATTCACTCTGTATTATAGCAGACTTGGGGGCTGAACCCAGATATCTTGATTTCAGATCTCGTTATGGAAACATATGTTTTATTTTGCATCTGTTTATCCCATTTAATAAGTTTTCCTGTCATCATGATGCTCCTGAGAAATTACAGATATCAGATCTGTGTGATGTTGTCCAAGAGCTGGATGTTTCTATGAAATTGTTGGTGTGTTGGCCTTCAGAATCACAAAGAATATATAGCCTGATGTGTTCTCTGCGTGCCAGTGTGTGCATGGCACCGTTTCTCACCCCAGCTACACATGGCATACAGTAAAATCAGAGCTTCAGTCTGTTCAGCCTTTCTCCACTTTCCCTACTGCTCTCTTCCTGTGGCTCACTGGGGAATTTTGAAATGAGCCACTCTGTAATGACATGCAATTTTTTGTGGGCTAGCTGCTACCAGCATGTCTCAGTGAGGTGCCACAAACTTGGTCTAGTTAATATTTCAAAGAACTCATTTGATCTGAAGCTTGATGCCATCCAAATCCCTCACTCTGACAAATTGAATAAATCCTTCCCTGGCTCTCCCAACACCATTCAACTACCCATCCAAGACAGGGCATCATTCAGGAGTCTGCACTATTTTGACCTTTTTGGTTGTGCTTTGCCCACTGTGATCTTTTTTCTTTTCTTTGCATTAGCTTAACCAGGATCAGCTGATATGGAGAGGATATTAATGAAAAGAAGGGGTAGAGTAGACATTCCAATAGCTATATTTAAAAAGTAGTATTAATAATTAATAATTTAATATTTTTTGTCATTGCTCAGCTATGTAATTTCACTGATAAAAAGTAAACTTCTAATTACACATTGCAAAAATATACTCTGCTGTTCTCCCTGTACTCTATGGCTTTTCTTTAGCCATCCAGAATATTACTGCAGAATCTCTGTAAGATCTCCAAATTAGGTCTAGTATTTGCTTTTACATCAAACAGTTTAAAAACTCCTTGTATATTCAGGCTTTTTTCTTTGATAAATAGCTACATTCATGAAGTCCCTGTCACCTGTATCAGTTTAGATTTCGAAATCTTCCCCTAATTGCTACTCCTGATACTTCTGCTAGAAACATTTCTCTCTGCAACAATTTTTGTTTCTCTGCTGCATTGTGATTTTTGACTTAAGTTTCTTTAAAGTACATTCTTAAAACACACTGAATTTCACACAGGGCATAAGGGGGTTTTCCGTTAAGTTAATGATGGTGGTGTTCAACTTACACATTAAAGAATTTAGAATGTCACACTGTTCGGGTTTTTTTGGTTGGTTTGCTTTGCTTTGTTTTGCTTTTCCAAACACTACTCACAAAAGCCTGGAATGCAGTTTCTCTCTTTTATACAAAATAACTTTAAATAAAGGACTAGAAAATGTTCCTACATTAAATACAGAAGAATATTTTGCAGTAGTATTACTTTCAATATTGAGTTAATGCATAATAGGGTATGTAATGTAATAAATATTTTGTTTTACAGAAGGTAATGCAAACCAGATAGATATAATGTCTTCTGTCTCTTGTCAAGCATTTAATTTAGATCTCTACTTGCTATATTTTAGGGTCTATGCCTCTAATGTTCCTCAAAAACACATCTGAAGTTTCATGTACTTTCTCTTTTCTCCCTATAGCTTTCTTTCTCCTCTATCCAGTCTTCCAGTCTTTTTCTCAGCCAATTTTCACTCGTTCTCCTTCTTTGCAGCAATCTGCCTGTTCTGCCTTTAACCCAAGTGAGTAACGAGCTGTAAAATCTCCTCACAAGCCCTTCTTTTTCCAGGAATCTTTTCCTAGCTGTTCTACTCCCTATCATCCTCTGCAGTCTTCTTCCTGAAATTTATGCAATATTCTGAATTGCAGTTTGATAGTGCAGATTGAAATCCAAAAATAATCCTAAGGGGGACAAGCATGTCCAAAGCGGGGTCAAAATGCTTCAAACATCATCCTTATAATTTCTTTTATCACTAATCTTATTGAAAATATCTATTACATTATACTATATAATAGCTATAGACATTGCACTGGCTTTTCCCACCCCTGACAGATCAAGACTGTCACTATCACTTTGGCCAAAAGACACAGAAGTTGCAACAATCAAGTCTTGGCACTGGATCCATGAGTGGTAATATCTTTCTTCCTTTCCTTTCTATCCTTTCTTTTCCTTTCCTCCTAACTGCTTCTTCTTGAAAAATATTGATGCCTAAGGTTTGGGGTGAATTTTGTGGATTTTTAGGATTTTAGAGGTATAGGTTTCTTGCTCACATATTAAGGGGTGTTTGAAGTTGCTGAAGGAATTTTCTCACATTCTT
>JAWWMO010000138.1:63444662-63463317 GCA_035047845.1 Dendrocincla fuliginosa | reverse complement strand
CCCGAATAAAGGTACTGTCTATCTTTCTCCAATTGATGTTTGTCTGAGTGCCTATTTTCCAGGATTTTAGGCATCAATATCACAAGCGAGACTAAAAAAAATCCAGTCAATACCCCTAGTAAGTACCATGTTGTGTCTGGATAAGTTAAAGTTGGCTAAGTGTAAGTTTGTTAAGTTAAAGTTTATGAAGTGCCTTACTTTGTCTGGATGTTGTTTTTAAATGTGCCAAGTGATGCCTTAAACTCAATATTATATAAAATTTTAGTATAGCTCTTTCAACTCTTTTAGTATAGCACTTTTAAGCACCATTGTACAAGATTTCTGAAAACGTTGCCTAATGTTCTTTGTCAAGAATTCCAATGGACAAAGATTTTACCAAGGTGAAAGACATCTTATCTGTAGAAAATGTACTCTGAAGAAGACATAATAGGGTCACACCATTTCATATAAACAATTCAAAGTTACTCAGAAGCCTTGAAGCTATTCCAAGTAGGACAGAGATGATGAGAATGGGTATGAGGGAGTGGTTGTTTTGCAACTCCCAGCTCAAACTGCAGAGGTGTGGTGAGGGTGGCATGGTGGGAGATACAGTTTTGGGAATGGGTGTAACCAATGAGGTAATGCCCAGATATTATAATTAGATTTATTATAAAAATTATAAAGGCCTATACTGCTGGGTGTGCAATATATTTTGTGCACCAAAGGCACCACAATTAAAGAGCTGCTTTTTACCTTTCTATACTCAAAATTTTCTAGAAGATTCTTTATCCAATTTTAGGCAACACAAGTTATTCTACCTTAATGTTCTAAAACTTGGAAGAAAGTTTGTTATTGAACCTTCTGAGAATTTTGTTGTTTCTTCCAAGCAACACCCCGAGTGAATCAAACAACCTTCCCCTAAACCCACCGAGCAGACTGGGACACAACACTTCTCTTACTACTAAACTCACACTGACAGAATTAAATTCTCAAAAGAAAAAGTTATCCAGTTATAGTTTTCTTAATAGTGGAATTTTTGGGTGTGGAAAATTAATACTTTAAAGTTAAATAAAAAATAATATCAAAAGGTCTATCTGCAAATTTTGCAGCCATACAAACAGTATGTGCTGGCAAAAAAGGAATGACAATTTTCAGACACGGTGGCAAATGAAAAGTAAATGTAAAAGGAAGGAAAAATAAAATGATATTAAGAAAAAGCCTATAAGGAAAGAAAATTTATTTTTATTGAGGAATGCATGTCAAAATCAAAGACAGATAAAAGGCTAGCTTTTGTAAAAAAGTAAAATGTAGCAAATGTTTCTTCACATATGTCAACATCTATGCCATGTAGTACGATGTGCCATGTGACCAGGATATTCCAACTCTATTGTCCAGATGTGGAAGGTACCAGTCCTTATTCTTGCCTGTTTGCTATGTGGAAAGGAGTCTTCCACTAAGCACGTAGGTGCACATGGCATACAAGAAGTTATTGGCACCACATATTTACTTTGTGAAACACTGTTTAACACACACCACCTTTCACCCTCAAGGAAATTCAACTGGTTAGAGGAAAAGAAAACAGAAACAAAACAAACCACACAAAACACAAACAAAATAAAACCCCCAACAACTATGAATGTATATAATGATAGTATACGTGAAATTGGACATTCACAAACTAGGGCTGGGCTGCTCTTGTGTTTCACAGTAATCTCAAAGTGGCTCACTTAATTTTCTAGAAAATTTCTTCACTTATGTGAGCATTTCCAAGCAGAAACACACTCATTTTCCAGGGAAAGTTAAAGGATATGTAATAAAATCCAGACTTATTTCTGAAAGGAAACTGGCTTGTTTTTAGACTGAAAATATGCCTTGCATTAGGGAAGTGTGATCATTCTCAATTTTGTGATTTCCACAAAGCAAAAACTCTAAACTCCCAAATCCTATTTGTGAAACAGAAAGAATAGGACTTTCCATACTGGATCAAACCAGAGTCCTGGGTAGTTCAATATCCTGTTTGTCATTACCCAAGAGAGCAGATTCAGAAGAAAGCATGAGAACTTCTCCAGGAGCACGTTTCATACGATCTACCCACCCCCCGATAACTTCTAAGGGTAAATCGAGCTTCTAAAATTGGAAAATTATATAAGCTCTTAAATTAAGAACTTTTGTATGACATTCAGAATTTTTCCTATAATTTGCAAGACATATTGAAGGTGCTTTGTATACTTCTGCTGTCAAAAGATTTTAAGTCACCCTTGATTAATTTGTTAGTCAGGAAGTGTGTGCAGACACATACATTATTTTAAGATTTGTAAGAAAAAGCTGTCAGAAATCATTCTAATAATCTCAATACCTGCAACCAATTAAAACATCCGACTCATTTCTGCTGATGGCATTGAAATAATCAGAGAGGAAAAAAAAAAAAGGAGAAAAATGAAAAAAAAAAAAAAAGCCGGAGAAAAGCATTACTTGGACAGCAGTTAAGCAATTAAAACAACCTCCATGTAGTGGGGGTGCACAGACATGTGTGCTGGCGTGTCGTGCCATAGGGCAGATGAGAGGACCTGCTTGGCAGGACAGGGAGATCGTGTGTCGCTGCTGAGAGAGCTGAACAACAGCAGTGACTGGCAGTGAAGCATTAAGCACCATGGCCTACCTACAAGTGGCCTGAAGTTAATGTGTAATGGCAGCTGAGAGCAGCTCCACACAACTTTCTCAGCCTCCCTAAGTAATTGGTAACCTCTGAACCCCGCTCACATGAGTAGCTGGGGGGAGCTGCTCCCAGATAGGCAGAGAGGTCAAGCCAAAGCCTGATTGTCTGGACCTTCAAACATGTGACCTTCTTCCTCAAAACCTTTTTTTCTCACACCTAAAGATCATGCCACTGGCCTCCAGAGCTGCACTTTGATCGGTGCTCAGAGGGCTTTCTTGAGTTTATGTACTGAGCCCAATCAAATGTCCTTGAACTGTTACAGTATCAGCTTTTCCCAGGTCCTTTAAGTTTAAGCAAAGAGAAACTGCCCGTCTTAGCGAACTTCTACTTTACTTAGTGCTGATTTTGGGCTTTTGCAAAACTGACAGTATCACTAATCTAATCCTGATGTCTGCAATGAGGTTTAACACTTGAAACATCCAAGTGAAATTTAACTGGAGCAATTTACTGAGATTTTAGGTCTAACATTTTTCTGGGGCATATTCAGCTTTTATATTGAATATGACAGAATGTCCTGATTAGCCCAGTGTTGTGAAAAGTGGAATCAAAGCCTTATTTCAGGCAGCTACCAGGTACTACAGCATTCCTAATCACACTTAACATTTCATCAAGCATGCAATAAAGTTTTGCCAGGCCTTTCGAGAAGTTAACTGACTCTCTGTCTTTTAAAAAATAATAAAAAAAAATTAATGAAAGAATGGATGCCAACAGCCATTTCATTTTTATGAGTTTTAATATTTTTATTTGGACAAACATCCAATTATTCCAGTTGCAGCACATATTGGTAATTTTATCTGTATTTCCACTACCAGCATTTTCTGGAAATAGGCCTCACTCTCTGATCATGCTCCTATTTTCCAGATAAGCTTTTGTTACTTGTTTTTCTCTGACAGAAATTCTGTTGTTGTCAAGCATCCCTGATTCTGGATCATGTTAAATATCTCATTTCCCTCAATAATTAAGACGGCAGTTTGAAGGGAATTACTGCTATTTCCTTCCTACCTGTTCATCTGGTCTACTCTCAGTTTCTTTTCCTGCATTTCAATTTCTGCTTTGGTGGAAATAATTTTCAAAGCACGCCACTAATAAACTGGCAATGGTCCTGCTCTCAGTGGTATTAAGAATAACTATTCTGGCATTCTCTGATATTGAATTTCACATAGCAATCACCGGCAAGCCATAAAATTGTTGCAACTTTTACTGGTACAAAAGGACATCCCAGTACTCCAAAAATTTCGTACTCACTTAACCTAGTCAAATTCTTTTACAGTTTAGAAAGCCAGCTGCCTTGCAGTGACCGTCAATTTTATTGTACAAATCAATTTGTCTCCACTGACGGAAAATAATTGCAAAGCAAACAAATTATCCATGCTACATTGAACCCTATTCACTCTGGGGATGCTGAGCTTACAGCTTGAGAAGCTTTTTCTCTGCCTGTCTCAGAAGTAGAGCTTGCTGCTAAAAAAACCTGAACAAAACATTAAAAAATCTTACTGTTTTTACTTTTACTGCTGCCAGAGATTTTCAGTATATTAATTTTGCATTTGTCTAGGCATTAAGATGCCATTATGTGGAACTTTCC
Source organism: Dendrocincla fuliginosa (assembly GCA_035047845.1). Taxonomy (NCBI): domain Eukaryota; kingdom Metazoa; phylum Chordata; class Aves; order Passeriformes; family Dendrocolaptidae; genus Dendrocincla; species Dendrocincla fuliginosa. Next base: position 63,459,040 of record JAWWMO010000138.1, on the reverse strand, counting down.
TGAGTATATTCAAACCCTCAGTCTATGATATGGCTTTATACACTAAATTTTTAGTACAAAGAGCACAGTTCTTGAAAGTGAAGGATTTGGGAGCGCTTGAAGGCTTACAAAGTCACTTAGGATCTTATGTAAAAGCACAGTCCAGCAGCTTTCTATATAGGCCAATATCCACAGAGGGTTTTAAACCCCTGAATAGACTGCAGCGTTGGAGTGCATTTGCTCAAATTTCACTCCTCAAAACCACCAAGCTCTTTTCATCTGCCACTGGAAACATATACATTCTGTCAACATGCCTAATGCCCCACTGGTTCTGCTCCTGCCAACCCCCAAAACACCTCCACTTGGAGTGAGGTTCTGGCTGCCGTGCTTGGAAGGTGGAGAACATCATCCTGGACTCTACAAGGTGTGGGTGCAGATGTCATGCAAGCACCTCTCAGTAGCTAGGGTTCCCCAGTAAAGGTGGACAGCCCCTGCAGCTGGTCCCAGCTGGACTGTCCCTACTTGAGCAATGACACATCTCCCTCTGGCATAACAGTTATTTAAGTACTTTGATGGAACATAGATCAAAGTGAACCCTTCCTTAGGAAGACACTCAGACAGGAGTTTCATCCACTCCTTCATGTCCCTATGAAGCATCCTCAAGCACAGGGTAGTATTCACTGTAGGAGCTTCTGTCAGATCCAGGGAGGGTTTAACTAGGCCAACACCAAATCTCAGTAAGACTGGAAAAATTGGGACCTACCTGTAAGGAAAGGTCTGCTTGTAAGCCAGAAGGAAAGGGGAGACATTTCATCCACCTGGGAAAGTCATAGAGCTGCTGAAAGAAAATCCTTAGCCCTTCATCAGTCCCTAAGGAGTTGTGAAAGTCCATGATTAAAACTTTATGTTTGGCAATCAAGGCCATATTATCTACAGATCATGAATGCCAGCTCATAGCTTGAACTGAAGATGTCCAGCTTCAGACCGTATAGCCTTTGCATGTTCTTGCCCTAAATTCAATGGGTAGAGAGCTCAGTGCCAGGTTTACAGAGCCATCAAATATACAATGGGTAAAAAAAAAATGCAGTGGGGAAAAAAGAAATAATTTATATACATACACAATTTTTTTTATTTTTTTTATTTTCACCTGTTTGATTTCAGGTGCTGAAGGTGGATATGGGCCTAATTTGAAGTACATCCTCATTTTCTGGTTCCTGCTCTGTAGGACTGTTTATTTATAATCTACAGTTCGTGGTATGGAAAAAAAAATTCCTAGGTACTTCTGTTGTGATATCAGTAAATTTCAAAAGGACAATGGGATCACCTTACCTATTTGTAAATAAAACTGGGCACTATATAAGCAGGACTTATATTTCTGATTATTCCAGTCTGTCCCAAAGATCACCTGGGTGGTAACTTCTTGTCCAAGTAAACCAGTCATTCCAAACATAACCATTTTAATTCACTGCCTCACATTTCAAATAGAGATGCCACCTAGGTAAGAGATGCAGCAGTTAAGATACACTTTTTCCCAAAGGTGACATTGAATGGGATTCATTCAGTATTTGATGAAGTACAACTCACACAGCTTCCTTTTTCAGGTGGGGTTTCTAGGAAATGAGTCCTGTGATGTCACTCTAAGTAAATATTAAAGTCTGCTGGTTTTTCTGCTTTTCTTTATCATTTAGTGGAAGATTTTAGCAAAATTTTTCTACTTGTATTGATGCAAATTTTTCAGGGGTAGATTGGAAGAGATCTCAGATTTTCTAAATTTTGGAAATAGGCACTCATTTAGAAAAAAGCTGTAAATTTGCATCTGCTGAGGAGCTGGTTATGCTGAAAAACCTGCTTCTTTCTTGACACCATAAAACCTGCATGAAAGAGAAGCCTTAGGAAAGTTCTAAATGCACAAAATGAGGCACGGACTGTATTAGAGCTTCCTTTTTCTTAGGTGTCAAAGCCAGCAAACCTTTAGACAAACAGCAGTGAGAGGCCAGACTTCCTCAGTTCCAATGTTCATCAACCACCTCAAGCTACTTACCAGACATGAAAGAAAAAGAGAGGCCAAGAAGTCAGTGAAGGGAGTTACAAAATACTTGGTAGCATACAGCCTAAATTCTTTAATGACATTTTTAGTAAATGTTCTTGCTGCCAAATGTGGTTTGCTTCACCATCAGATCTGTCTCCATTAATAATGCATAACGCCACTTCAAAATTATTCATGTAAAGAACTTTCCTAATAGCAGACATCAGCTTTGTGCACTGCTACAGAAGCCAGTAGAACTTGCTTTTTGTGAATGTATGGAGCCCTTTATCTGAACATTTGCAATTTCAAACACTACTAAGTAACATGAGAATTCCCGACAGAAATCCATCCCGAGAGAGGCTAAACTCAAATCACTGGAGACACATTTCCATGATTCTGACCTGGGAAGAATGTTGCCCAATCTAGTCTCTGATGAGAAAATATTTGAAACAGGGACAAATTTCTCACTGACCTCCTCTTCCCCCACTAAGCTCACATTCTTCACCTCCACTTCATAACTTTTCATGGAACCAGAAGAACAACACGTATTTTCTCCATATGTTTCTGCTCAAACTCTAGTTCCATTTACAGAGAGGTTAACTTTCCAAATAAGAAGGGGCAAGAGTATAAGCTCCACATTTGTATAAGAAATAAGGGGCAAGAGAATAAGGATTCAAATGTTTGCAGGAGTAGAAAGTCTGAAAAAAACGCAGATATATTTTCCAGAATAAACTTTTCATGAGATTTCCAGGACATTCCTCAGCTCCTGAAATAAAGTGAAATATTTTTGCCTATCTTGATTATGTGTCACTTTATTCTACTTCCTGCTGAAATTTTTGGAAGTTTTGGAAATTAACATCTGGGAGGGAAAAAAAAAAATCCTAAAGGGTTTGTTTCATACACTCATTAACATCCCAGAAAAGGTCCATGAACCACCTTTATTATTACTGTAAGCTAATTCTAAATATCATTATATAAAATTATAAGTTAAATATCTCAGAATAAATATGGGCTTCTACTTGGCATTTAAGAATTTCTATTTAAGCATCAGACATTTCTCTCTCTCTTTTTGCATCTCATTATCTGCTAAATACTAGAAACATTAATTATGTAGTTATCATAACATCATTATGTAAAAGGAACCAAGATGAGCATTACACTCAATCATGTATGAAGTAAACAAACCACAACCAGGCAGATGGCACATTTGGGACCTGACTCTGCCCCGTGAAGTCATTTACTGTTTTAAAACTGGAAGAGCAATGTCTGCATGGTCTTTTTCATTAGTTTAGGAAAAAACATATTAAAACTACCTTTTTGCTCAAATGGGTACAATCCTGCATATGGTGGTCATGCTTCACAGCTCTATACATAAATTTATGAAGCACAGCTTTCAGATCTACACTGATTTAACATTCAGGTAACTCCTTCACCTTTAATGGGTTTCCTCCCAGTCCCCACCTACTGCTCTGCAGGAAAAGGAAGCCCATTGCACTCACTTAAATATTTAATTAATTGTATTTTAAGTCCACAGTATAACCATGCAGTGCTACTGGGAAGACAAAAGGAAACACTTTATTATGATAGTATTGATTCATTTAACCAGAATAAAATGAAGGAAAGGTCAAACTGGGGCAAAGGTGGATCAAGGAAATAGATAATACATCCCAGGCAGTTAACTGCGGTGATTCAGCTACCAACAGCTGCAGAAAGGGCAGGGAAAGAGATTCTCCAACGTTCACTAAAGTGTGCCATTACTCTGGCGTCATCAGGCTGCCTCGAGTTGGGTTTTGTCCCCTAGGCAATCATCACAATTAATTGGGCATTCAATTTATCATAGACTAATTAAGTGGCTTCTACTGCATTTATCACTACTTGTAAAGTGAAGGAACTCATTCTGGCTTTTTTTTATATCACTGGCAATGCTGTTTAAGGCACATAGTTCATCACTTGTAGATTGGTATTAGTTTCCCAGCAACTGAGCACTCTTGCACTCAGAAGGGAACAACACTTCACCCCACTCATCTGGGGCAGATATGTTTGTTTTTGCAAGAGCATTAGGCTGGCTTCTGCAGAAAAAGACCTTGACACGGAGGGATTTGTGGGAATTTGTGTGTGCCTGCATGCCCGTGCAACTATCTGTATTTGTCACTGACTTTTGGTCAATTGAAATCAAAATTTGGGAGAGGGAGAAAGATCTCAAAAGAAAGAAGTCCTGCTTAGGCTCCCATTGAGAAGGTGACTTTACAGTGAGTTTACTCCTGTTTGGACATGGGGGATCTTCTTGGTGCTCTGCCTTGGGACACAAATCAGTAGGACACCAGCCATCCTTGGTTCCTATGTTCACAGATTTATTTGTACTCACCACTGCTCCTCTGTGCTGTAACAGCTTTCTGCTGTCACCAGGATATTTAGTTTGCTCATACTGATCTGGGAGTCATTTAGCACTCATTAAAGAAGATGGCAATTTCAAAGGAAACCAGTGAGCCAGACTCCATAGAGTTTCATCACTTTTAAAGGCAGGAGAGATCAGTGGTACCTGTGTATTTGTGGGGGTTATGGTTGATTCTGAGAGGTGGGTTTTTTTGCCACAAAGCTTTTGAGCAGATGTTCTGCTGGTTTATTACCACTAATATTGCTAGTTATGCCAAGAAATTTCACATTTGGCTGCCTTTGCTGGTGCAGGACATCCTACAATGCTGACCCAGTGTAGACATCCCAGTCTCCCTACCACTAAGGAAATAAGAATTGAGCCAACTTGTCTGCCCACCTCTCCGAGGTCAGTGTTGATGTGGACAGTCAGATACTTGAAAGGCTCAAGGAAAATGTATACAATATTTTTTAATATTCCAAAATTTATCTATGTGGGATTGTCTACAGAGGAATGAAATGCATAAGGTGATGACAACTGGGGGAATTTAAATATAAATGATAAAAGTAAAAAAGCTGTTCAGCGTTGTTTCTGTAATTGGCATAAAAAGCCAATCTATTCTCCAGCAAGATAAGATAGTTTAGCTACTTCATTTGATTATTAAGGCATGTTAGCCAATACTTATGAGTTCTTATAATGACTACTCCCATATGTCTCAAAGGGTTGTGTGGTCTCTTTTCTTAGTCCACACACTGAAACTTAGCTTTACACACAGAAAATCAAGATTGCAAAAGCATTTTTGCAATCTTGGAGACATTTCCTATTTGGTTCTCAGCTCCTCATTGTATTTCCCACTCACTTAACCACAACATTTATTTTTATAAACCAAACTGTCAGGAGCATGCCTGCACCACCCTTTTGCATCTTTAACATGGATTAAATAGCAGAAAACTGTCCTGTGTTATGTCAGCTCCAAATCTCTACATTTACCTCCCCATTCAAATAGGTTATCACTCATTGTTAAGGGTGGAGGATGTATTTAATGGTATAGCTATATTTCAACTACTATGTTGAGTGGTGATAAGTTAGTAAGTTACCTTTAAGCCAAGTACATGTGACTGATGGTAATTGCCTAGGCAAAGCTGCACTGAGATCTTCAAAGCTTTTGTTCTCCCTCACTTTTTTGATGTGCCACAAGTTTGTCACTTTTGCAGCAGCAGAAGAGCTGAATGGATATATTAGCAATGGCAGGAGGAAAGCAGAGGAGGCCTTGATCTTTACTCAGGATGTGTCTTTTAAGAAACAAAAGTTATCACACAATCTAGTGTAGCCTGAAAAACTTTCTCAGAATCTAGGAGCCAATATATATCTGCTTCATGTCTACCCTTTGCTCAAATTCAATAGCCCACTCCTGCTCAAGAAAGCATTCAGACTGACATTCAATGAGGGGCAAGTGGCCAGTTCCCAGTAGAGAGATTTCTGCATCACAGATTTTGAAAGCTGTCCCTAGTCTCAGCAGTGGGGCTTAGCTTTATTTAGGTAGTAAATTACAACATCATCTGAATAAAGCTAAGAACATTAAAATGTCTGCAAACTACGATAATCACTCTCTCAGAGTAGACTTGAAGCAAAGTACTTGACAAGAGTTTAACACGAAGGTTAACATTAAACAGCTCATGTAGACATCCACAACTATATAACATTTTGAGGGGTTATATTAAAGGAGACACTGTTTTTTATGTGCGAAAACTGTATGCCTTTATATAAACTCACATGTTAAGATTACCACCACTATCCTTTGCTGCATTTCTTCCCATAATGGGAAATTTCTGAGAAATCCCTAAGCGTCTTTCAGATGACTGAATGTACCATATCATGTTGCTGTGTTTTTCATCAATGAAGTAGGCAGAGTCTGCATAAGAGGAGGTGGAGGGAGAAGAAGCAGGGAAAGCACTGCCAAGCAGGATGAAGCTGCCTGGGAGCATATATGAATGGGGTAATTGGACAGCAATCTTTAAGGAAGTCTTCCCTCCTCTTTTAAACATATTTAAGTAATAGTAAGATGCATTTGAAACTGGAATTCTCTTCTGGATTATGTAGAAAGTTACACGGGTGTTTGTGATAGCGCCCACAAACTTAAAGGCAAGATTGTCTATAGAGCAGATATTTTAGGTCAGATGATTGGAAGGATTCCAAAAGCCTATGTTTTATTACAAAAAATACCCACAAGAAATATCAAGTAGCTTACCAAGAATGGCTTAATAATTAGAAAATAGCCCAGTGGGAAGGAATATATAAGTCCAAAGCACTTTTTATGGAGAAAGAGCTGAGGATGTATCAGCCGTACTTTAAACACTGGGCTATTGAAGGCTCTGCCTTCTCTAACTGGATTTTAGGTGCAAGTTGACACAGCAACTGCAGTTTTTCTGAGGAGCAATGTGAGTGCTGACTGGACCAAGCCTTTCACGGGAGGTAGTCAGGAGAAAACCCAATTTGTAAATCCCAGCAGAGAATGAAACAGGAGCTGTACCCCTGAGCATACCATGACTGATGCTTTTGAGCAAGCCAACAAATAGACATTTGAGTGAGAATTATTAACATCAGAAGTAAAGTATCCTGCATGCTTTTGGTACATAGATTGGAGTAGCTAAGCAAGGGTTCTGAGATTTTAAAATCTGGACTTGTCCAATTTCTGTGCCTAAAATGACAGGGACTTCTGGTGAGAAATAGGTTTTCACATGTCCTCTACTCAAACAGGACAAATGTTTTCTTAGTGATTTCAACTGACTGCAGCGATTTATTTCCTAGAGACAGAACTGCATTCAGTTTTTTTAGATATGTTTCTCTGCTCTCCATTAATTTCTAAACAGTAAAAAAATAAAAATTTTGTCAAAACAAACTTCGCATTTCCTGGTTACCTACTGGAGGGCAGAAGTGTTGCCTTGAGTACTACATTAGCCACACAACAATGTTGCTTTAACTGCCATTTCTCTCTGTTTTGTTTTCTTCCTGGTAGCTCCAACCACTAAGCCTTCCTGCTGCTTTAACTTAGCTCAGATCTCACCTTTGATTTCATTAGTAATTCTGTTACTGAAGGCTTGCACCTTGTGAACTGCCAAAGTTTGGTTTTTCATATTAATAAAAGCAGAAGAACCAACTAAATCACTTGTACTAATGTTCTAGTACTAGTTTTTGGCAGAAAACTCACCTATTCACATTTTGGAGACATCAATATTTCATTCAGTTTAGTTGATAAGAAATTAATGAAGAAAAATACCTTAGGTTTTGTGACCCATCTGTTTTTGAGCCTTTATTATTTGACTTGAAATGAGGCATATTTATTAAGTCTTGAAAATAAGAATCAAATTAAATAAAGGCAATATTATTTTTTTATTCCTAACAGTTAAAATAACTTTCTGATTACAATACAAGATAATAAGTAGCATATTATGTAACTTATAATGCATTATTTTTTATATATGCATTCTATAAAAATGTCTCCCTGTATGTGTTTGTGCATGTGTGTGTACATATATGTATGTATGAGTGTATGTGTATAAATTAAGAGATGTTCCAAATGAGCATTCTACATCTGGAGTTCTGGTTTGGGACATTTTTAATTTACTACATATAAAGTCCTGTTTCTAGTCTAGCTTTTCATTTAGAGGATTGTCTGTGTGGGTGAGAAAAAGAGTAAACCATATTGTGGGTTAATAAGGGCTCAAGGTATTTCTGAAAGACCAAGAAACTGGCATCATGGGCCCAGGGATGCAGAAGCACCTGAGGACCTGCCTCAGTTCTGTCCCAGCCCTGGTACCAGGACATGATGCCACTCCAGAGCCGAGTCCTGGCAAGAGGCTATTTTATTTGTTCAGTTGAGCACAGACACAATCATCTGGCTTTATTTTATTCCCCACAAAGTGATAGTGATGTATCAGTTCAATTTAAACATCTTTGCATGGGGAAAGTGGTTGAGGTTATATTCAGCAGCACTTTGCAGTGTTGGAAATGTGAACCAAATGCAGCCACATCACACAACCTTTGTCTGCCTAAAGTTGCTAATGTCCATAAAAAAAACCCCCACCCTCCTTTAAAGAAAAGGGCTCCCTGACCATGGCTTGTCCCACCTGTCTGGGGAGGATTAGTTGCCAGTCTCAGGGAGCACTGCACTGATGTGACCACTGGTGTGATCTAGACCAGCATTTCCTGCATTCATCTCCACTGGACTGTCTCAGCACAGGATACAATTTGCAGATAGTCCAGCAAGAATTCACCTTTGAACACAGTCCTATCATTGCAGAAGTGCGTTTTTCTTCCTCTCTGAGGGAAATGGTTATGTTAGTGTTTGGACTAGTTAATTTACTTCCCTTGAGAAGCTGCCCTCCAGTTCTGTCCACACCAGCGTGCTCTCAAAAGACCACCATGTCCATGGGCTACTCATGACTGCCCAGACTTCTTATGGTCAAAATGAACCAGCCTGGGTAAGAAGTCTGTGACAACTTCGTTCTTGTAAGAAAAGCTGAGGGATGATAAAACTATAATAAGACATCCATGTCTGATAATCCTTAGCATTAAATGGATTTACTTCATATGGTCATATCACCCAGTCCTCCAGTATTCAAACTATTGTTTTTAGAAGTCACCTTCTCCCTTGGTTGTATTCATGTACAAAAATGTGTTGCCAGTATTCCTGTCTTTGAACATATATATGATCTCTCTCCCAGATATTTGCTCCTTTTACATGTTTTGGTTTTTTAGTAGATTTATGAACTACTTCATAACTACATTTGTGACTGACATTAAGGTTGACTGAGACATCCAAGGTTTGACTTAATAATGTTTGATTTAAAAGTGAGTTATATAGTTCAAATACATATCTAACCAAGATATTATTATAGACATAAAATGCTACTTAATGTCAGTGTAAGAGCTATGCTGTCTTATTTTTGTTTCAGTTAGTGGTATATTATTTTCTATTGATGGATACTTGTCTGTGATTTTTATCTATGAAACTTTATTTTCTGATGACAAATGCTATCTTTATTCCTGTTAAAGATGATTAAAGCAGTGAATTCTGAAGTAGTTTTTTATTAATCTAACTTACATGCTTTTCACCAGTCTACTCACTGTTAATTATGTATTGTCTGTATTGTCTGCACAGCTGTTAAACGTGTAGCTTTAGCAGAAATCATCATTTTAAAAGGGACCATTGCTATTGCACTTAAACTAATACCACTGCAGTGGGGACCAGGCTAAGCTGTGGATATACCTGAAAGAAGAGTAAGCATAGAGCTGTTTCAGCTAGCCTACTCATAGTCAAGCAAAAGGTGATGGAAATATATGCTAGAAGAACTGCCATTGGTTTCCATGTGGTTGAAGAAGCCAAGAAGCCATAATAGCCAATCCTCACACTATCATCACCTCCCTGCATAGTCTTGCACAATTCCTTATCTTTTTTGGCATCCAGTTTGCTGAAAGGACCACCAGCAACTCCTTTGGAGACACTTCTCACCTGTTTATATAGATTCACAAACAAATTTTGTCCTCATCATCACAATATCTTTTTATTTAAAGCTCTGATGGTTAGGGAAACCCATGTTAAATATCTGCCCACGGCATAGAAGGCATGTCACTCAGTGCAAAGGTCATTGGGACATGGAGGCACAATGTAGTGGACTAACCCCAGCTAGCTGCCAAGTGCCCACCATGATGCTCTCTTGCTCCTCCTCCTCCTCAGCAAAACAGGGAAAGCAAAATACAATTGAAATATATGTGGGGCAAGATAAGGATACCATTCATTGTCACAGGCAGAACAGACCTGGCGAAGATCAATTTACTTTATTGCCAATCAAAAATAGAGTAGCACAGAGAGAAAGAAAACCAAAGTAAAAACACCTTCCCTGCCCCACCCTTCTTTCCAGGCTTTCTCAATATTACTTCTTACTCTTCTACCTCCTTCCCTCTGAGCAGTGCAAGAAGATGGGGAATGGGTATTATGTTCAGTCCACAGTACTTCAACTCTGGTGCTCCTTATGCTTATGCTGTTCCCTTGCTTCAGTGTGGGGTCTTTCCCATGGGATACAATTACAGGAACTGCTCTGGTGTGGGACCCCCACAGGGACCCCAGGTCCTGCCAGGAGCTACTCCTCTGTGGGCTCTGCATGGGTTCACATCCTTCTTCATGACATATCCAGCTGCTCTGGACCGGGGTCCTCCATGGGCTGCAGGGGCACAGCTGCCTCACCACGGTCACCCCCATGGGCTGCAGGGGCAGCTCTGCTCTGGTGCCTGGAGCACTTCCTTCCCCTCCTTCTGCACTGACCTGGGCGTCTGCAGGGCTGTTCCTCTCGCATATACTCACTCATGTCCCTCACATCTGTTGCGCGTTTTTTGCCCTTTCTTAAATATGTTATCACAGACACACCACCAAAGATTTTAAACCTTTACATATTGAACTTCTGAGATAAAGCTTACAATTATATTTTTACATCTTCTTGTAAATCTACTGCTTAATTAGTTCAAGGTTTAATTTCTAATAATTTGCAGCACTGCTGGTATTTCTATACATGTAGCTATAGGATAAGTGGTGGTACCTGGTGTATGTTGCATAACATGTATTACATTGAATAATCTGAGGTTGCTCAGTGAATTTTTACTGAGAAATTAACATTGTAGAAGAAAAATCCCAACATTCCTTAAAACAGTAGACCAAATAAAATACTGTACTTCAAGACTTTTATCCCATTATAAAAAATAACTAATTAATCAAAATTGCTAATGAGGTAGAAAAGAACAAGCCTGTTTTTCAGACAGTTCCTAAAAGGGAAGTAATAGAAATTAAAAGGATCTTCCTTAGAATGTTACTGATTGCAGTCTGTAAAATGAAGTTTTCATCCTGGAGGAAACAGGTATTTCAGAATTGTGCTTCTGTGTGAATCATGAAAATGCAAATATCCCGACTTCATCAGAAAGGAATTGACTTTTTTGTCAATTTCATTGAATTATTATTTTTCAAACAAACAAAAATCCTCCCCACAGAGCAATGCCGGAAGCATGAAAATAAAGAGTATGTATCTTGTTGCAGAAGGAGAAAACTGAAAAGGATGCATGTGCATTACATTAGTAAGTGCACAAAAATTTTTAAATTCTATTTTGAAAGAAGGAAATTTAAAACAATATCAACATCCACTACCACTATTATTTTAACTCCATTGTTAGAAGGTGATTTAACTCCGTAAATTAATACTTAACTTCTGAGTCTCTTCTCCCATAATTTAAAACAATCTCTGATAACAAAGATTAGTTGCAGATGTATACTGATGGCTTTTTGTTCTTGTTGTTCTTGCCTTTTTTGAAGTAAGAACCTATATACTGAAATTATATGTATTTCAAAGATTTAAATATATGCATGTAAATTTATTAAAATATTGTAAAAATGCTACATCTTTTTACATAATTCAGTTCTACACAGACATTGCAGTAGCAAACACCTGCCAAAAATTCTGTATTAAAAAAAAAAAAATATTTTCCTGTTCAGTGACATGACCACACCTTCCAGCTGGCCTTATGCACTATTAACATCTCTGAACCAGATGGGTGAGTGTTGTTGTGCTTCTGAACTCTGCCCATAAAGGTATTCTGTGCCAGTCCTGGTATTACAATGAGATTTCTGCTGACAATGTGCTGCAGAGGTGCTCAACCTCTTACGTCACCAAGGCCACACTGACACTAGTGTGACACTGGGGGCCCCTGGGAGCCAGAAGGAGCTGCCAGACTGGGGAAATCCCCTATTCATCACATCCTCCTTTAAGCAGACCTGGACGCAGAAACAACATGGCCACTAAAAAGGGGAAGTCCACCAGAGAAGCCCATCTGGTGACCCCTAAACAGAATGGATGGCTGGAGGCAACTTATCCCCTCACAGAGGTCTGGCTGCCCCACCAAGGAAGCCAATGTGAAGCCCTCTGGCAGCATGACTTGAGACTACATGACATCAGGAAAGACAAATGTCAAAGGGGATCTCTCCTCCAAGATGCTGCAAAGACAAAGACAGGAGGAGAATTATACTGCAACCTCCTCACCTACTCCTTTTACACTGTGGAAGCTTCAAAAGGCAGATCTTACACAGTGAAGGAGAAGAGCATATCTGACAGGAGATATGTAAAGAGGTGTACCAGCTTCAGCTCACATATCCATCCAAGACACTCCAACAGCTCCAATCCCTGTTCTTCGTCTCCTAAAGGCTGAATCTCCAGTGCTTCACTGCTGTGGGGTGAATGCCCTCCATCACAGAGATCTCGCGGTCTGTCTGCAGGCATCACTGCAGAGATGTACAGGTTTGTCTCACTTTGATGGCTGCTTTTGTAACTGCTAAAGACATCTCTGACTTGTTTTTCAGTTGCAGAGCAATACTAGTGATGGTCACAAAGAAACGGCACTGGCTTGGCAAACTGTTCAACAGCTGGTTCGCAGGACTTTGGAACAGACTGCAATATTATTTTGGAGTGCTTCCCTTTAGCTGCTAAGCTGAGGCATGAAGAGGAGAAAAACTGCATAAACACTGAAAAATGATAGCAGGAAGAGCTTCTATTAGAAAGTGATTTTGACACTTAAAGTTTTGTTTTCAGCAGTTAGCTTAGAACACCTTTCTCTTCTGTCTTTAGGAAAATAGAGATACTCCTTCCTATATGTGGGTGGCCCAAGGCTGGAAGATCATTTTGTTACAGGAGACAAAGATGCCAACAGCTGCAAACTTTTATGCCTTTGTTTATTATTGCCATTTTTGATCTAAAAAGTTTTTATGAATGGAACAAACAGACTCAAATCTTCTTTGTATGACTCACGCACACAGCTTGTGATTTAACTGCTGATACTTGTAAGTGTTCTTGGCTTTTTTTCTGCCATATAATGAAAGAGAAATTATGCATATGACTTAGGGAGAGCTTACATTGCTCTTTGTAGCGCTGTTAGTTAGATTTGCATGCTCTGACTTGTTGGGAAGATTCATTGCTGGAAGGGCAATGAGGTCTGGACAGTTGGCAGATCAGAACATTTATTAGTGTGATTGTGCAGAAAATGTTTGGCTCCATGGTAAAGAAGATCCCTCTGAAACAAATGTGGAGACTGGGAAATTAATTATTAAGGAGGATGTTGCAAAAACATACATCAATACTGTTCAATATGTGGTTGGAAAGTAATTGAAAAAAATTATGTAGACTGACTTAAAAGGAGAGGAAGTCTGATGAACACACACTATAATTTCTGACGGCACTGTCTGGCTGCTGAACCTTTCACGATCCAAAGTAGCACTGGAAAAAGACCAAGCCCAGTCTCTAAGGCAGGGTTTAAGAACAATGGAGACTGCCAGAGAACCTCGGTTAGTTCTCACTTTTCCCCTATGCTACTTCAGCTGTAGAAGGGCGTATTTCATAGAAGCATTTTAATCCTTCTTACTATTAAGTAAGTATTTAATATGCTCCTAAATTTATGTTCCATTAAATTGCACATGAGCATCTTCCAGTGAGGTACATGAGAGAGCTGATCACCATGTTCATTTTCAGGTATTAATTACAGAGCTGCCTACAGCTGATTAAGTGTTATCACAACTTACAAACCTTTTAACCAACTTATAATTGGGGGTGGACTGTTTTGGGTTATATCTCTTATATATAAATATATATATATGATTTTTTGAAAAAAAAACACTATTTGGTATTAAAGACACATTGCTTGATTTAAATAAATATTGAAGAAGATTTATGTAATCCTGTTCAGGATACAAAGTGAAGACAATACTTTCTCTCCTAGATATATATATATATATAACTAAATCTATATTAATCTCAAATAAAAATGGAAAGGTGATACTAATTTTTTTAGCATTGTTATTTAGCTGGTTTTGACCAATTCTTCTTTTCTTTCCTTCTTTCTTCCTTTCCTTTCCTTTCCTTTCCTTTCCTTTCCTTTCCTTTCCTTTCCTTTCCTTTCCTTTCCTTTCCTTTC
>JAWWMO010000138.1:63383250-63444562 GCA_035047845.1 Dendrocincla fuliginosa | reverse complement strand
TTCCCCTTCCCCTTCCCCTTCCCCTTCCCCTTCCCCTTCCCCTTCCCCTTCCCCTTCCCCTTCCCCTTCCCCTTCCCTTTTTTTTCTCAAAGCACCAATAAATATGTCCTAAACCTCATCTAAAATCAAATAGACTTTTGAGAGCCACACAGGTCATTCTGTCAGTCTTTTCCACCTATAAGGAACTGAAAACTGAAGATTTACTCTTAGGGAAAAAAAAAAAAAAAAATAGTTCCAGAAGACTCAGGCATACCTTTCCTCAAGAACTTTACTTCAATGCAGCTTAATTCTTGCCATCTATACAGGCTGTTGTGTGTGAACTGACAGAAGTCTGATCTTAACTTTCTCTCTACTGGACACCTCTTTTTATGGGTGAGGTAGGGAGGGAGGCTGTTTTTGTTCTCTCACGTCATTTTCACATTAGTGGTATAGTAGTACAGCAAACTAGTTTTTCAGACTGTCTCAAACGTAAGATATCTTTACAATCTACTCAGAAAATCATATTTCCCAAGTCTTGACTGCCATCTGCTATTTCAAATCAGGACTCCAGGAAGGAAGGGGATTTTCTGCATGGTCATTCTGTTTTTGCATTTCAGGGGGCTTGGGTTTACTGTGGTTACTTGAAAAAATTTCTAAATAGCCCTGTGAGAATCTTGGAAGTACTTATAACAAACATCTTTCTAAGTGTGTAAGGCCTTATTAGGTGCCTAAAAAGCACAGCTAATAGTCAGCAATTTGGCATATTGTTCTGATTTTTTTAGCTTCACCACTGTCTCAAAGGAAGCTGTCTTTTCAAAAAATGACCACAGAAAACAGAAGTAATACCTATTACTGGAAATAAAGTCTGGAAGTGTATCTCTTGCTCAATTTTCTTTGGCATATTTAGGGTTCAGAGTTTCTTTAACTTGGCAAGCCTGGGCAAGGAACACTTATCCATGTGCACGCAGTACATTCACTCCCATATAATTACATTATAAATACTTGTTAATGCTATGAAATCATTTTCTTTCATTTTAACATAGTCTGCAGTCCTGCAGACATTCAAGCACATGAATAACAGACTCCTAACTTCAATCAGGTTACAACTGGGAATAAGGTACTTAGCCATGTGCAGCATCTGGTTGCAGAATTAAGATCATTCATCTCTTGGGTCTTCTTAGGCAATTATAGTATGAGATATGTGCACATGGACTATGGGATTCACGAAATGTGGGCTGCTTTACCTGAGATGAGCAAAAAAGGTTTTAGAAATCGAAGGGCAATCCACACAGCTCATCCAGCAGCTCCTGCAGAAAGCACATCAGCTGCAAAAATCACCCTGTTCACACACTGTGGCATTTAGATGGGGAAATACAGTCCTTATATAGAGTTCATTAACCTTTCAAGTCAAAAGGAAGTGGACTCCTATGAGTTTCATTAAAAATAAGCGCTTTTTTTTTAGATCACCCTCAAAAATACATAATATCTAATATCTGAGAGAGTTCAACATCTTGCACAACTACTTGGTTTACCCAACGATCTTGAAAGGAAATTTGTGCTTTCTTTGATGCCTATGAGTGAGTTTCATTAGCAAGTACATAGGCTCAGAGTAGTGCATGATTTTAAGAACCTTAGTGTGATATGTCACACTTTAACCTAAATTCTTCACAAATTATCTCATGTATTTTTCTATGTCATAGGATGTATTTCCAACAGTAAAGGCATTTGTCAGTATTTTGCTATAATACATTAAAACCCTATTTTTAAATTTAAAAAAGCTTTTAAAAATTAAAAAAAACCCTCTCAAGATGTTGAACTGTTATTAGAAGAAGTTTTGAACTAAACTTAATACGCTAATTGAAAAAGGGAAAAGAGTTTTCTGAATGTTTCTGAAAGTTGTTTTTAGTATGCAATCATTTATGTGTTAAAACATGTACAAACATGCATTAAAGGATCAGGAATATTTTCCTCCAGGTACTTAGGACCTAATAAATAATGAATGTGATGATTAACTACATGGGCAGAAGCACAGAGCTTTACCAAGAAAAAAACTGCATAAAATCTGGCCTTTGGATGGACGTGCACTATTTTTTTTTTTTAATATACTAAAACTGACTTGAATATGCTCAGTTGTGTGTGAAGAGAAAACAAAAGAAGTAAGCGCGCTTGAGTTAACATTATATTTTCAAATGAAACATTTAAATATTGCCAAGAGCAGTGAGGGTGTCCGGAACCTGGTGGGAGGGCAGCAGAGTGAGCTGAGCAGAGCATCGTGATGCCCTTCAGCGCTGCTTGAGCAGCCACAGAGGTTTGTGCAGGTCTAGAGAGCTGAAGTAAGACCACCACCAGGGCTTCTCCCTGCCTGCTGGTGACCCACCCCGGGCCTCAGGCTGCCCATGTTGGGCATGAGGGTCATAAAGTTCCAGTGGGTCATAGGGGTCGTACACGTTCTCCATGGAGCGGCGGAGGAGCTTGTTGGGCCATGCCTCAGCAGGTCGCAACACAAAATCGACTCGCCCAGCCTGTTTCATCTTGGCAGGAATGGTGACCCTCTTCATCACCCGGCTGTATCCTGGCGCCTGGGCACTGATTATGTACGTCCCTGGAGGCAGGAGGCGCCAGTAGTCTCCATCAGCAGCTTAGGAAAGGTAAAGGCACAACAAAACTTGATTTTCTGTCTTGCACCTTTTGTAGTTACACACTCACATCCCCGTGCACACACAGATAACACAAGCATTTAGGGGCCAGGCTAGGAAAGGATCTCAGATTTTTAAAATATTTGAATGCAAACTCCAGATGACTAAAAGAGGCTCCACCTGTGAAAACCTGGCCTTTGGGGGCTAATGAAGTAAAATTCACATAACAAAATGTCAGCAACTGCTGTTCCTGTATCATAGTGAAGGGAAACTTTCCTTCATTCTGCTTTCCCAAGGGTACAAAGAATAACTCCCATAGAAATTAATTTAAAACTATGTGAAACTTAAGAAAGTGAAATCAGAATCCAGGCTGCAATATATATATTTAGCATGTCTAAGGAGCTAAGAAATCCCTGCTTTTATTAAATTACATTCAATTACTTTGCAGACATTCTAGCACATAAGACTATGGAGTTGGATCTGCAGCTGGTATAAATTGCCATTAGTGTAAAATGGGTGTAAATTTCCTCCAGCTGAAGGTTAGAGCCTGCAGGCAAAAGCAGGGATTTTTAAAACAGAAAAATTTATTCTTCATTTTATATTTCCTTTATTTTGAGTGGTAAGTCTCCTAGCTCAGTAAATGCTGCATTAATGCTATTTTCTCATGGAGTTTCTTAGTCTTTTTTTAACAGTGAAATCAAAAAACTTTCAAATCATATGACATTCTTAACCCCACCTAACTCAAGAGCAAATACTTCTATTTTCTTCAGTGTAAACACATTTTTATTTAATTCTTAATCCTTTAAAGGTTCACTGTCAATGGGAAGCCATTGTCTGGGAAAAAGTTTGAAAAAGACCCTAATTCATGCCAGAGTCTCCCACCAGCCTCAAGAATCTGCATCATCTCCACTATTGTATCCCCTCTAATGCTAGTTCTTTTTGAAGCTGGAAAGCATCCATTACATTATGAGCCATTCTGGCTTTCCAAATTGATTCAACGACCATCATTAGAGCAAAATGTTACCATTCATGTCTTCTGTTCTGCACTCCTATGGCCTACCCTGTTCTCACTGAAATCAATAATAAAAAGAGAGCATTGATTTCAGTGACAGCCTAAAAGCTCAGAACTTTATGACTGTGAAAATTAACAGTTGCATATTCTTCAATACATGTTTACCAGTTGGTGGCAGGTATAAAGTGAACATAATTCAATGTTCTAGGCTTTTTTGCATTTGATATAACTATTGTCCAAAAATTGCATATATTTTTTTATTTCCACATTAACCAAAAAAAAAAAAAAAGTTTGAAGACCCTTCAATTATTGCAATTATTCTAGTTGTTGAAGTCAGAGTGGATCCTACTCTACTTATCTACACTCAGCTAACTTACTCTATCAGGGCTCTGCATCTCCACATACTGAGGTACAGCCCCTGAGCAGAGCTATTGCCGTATTCTCCCAGACATCGGCTTTGGTGGACTGCAGTCAATTCCAGGTGAAATTTTTCATAGCAAGAACTCTGTCATCCCAGAGACATGTCAAATTCAACAGCCAGCTTGACATGTCTTCTTGTTATTCTAGAAGCAAACCCACAGCTGAGCCTTAAGTTCTCTGTTAACATGCCATTTATATCAAACATGACAGGATTTTTGTGGGTTAAGCTCTCAGTACTTTCTCTCTGCACCAGAAAAAAATCTTAAACTAAAAATATTACCTGTGGTGACATCATGCTGAATGCCCCTCACTGAAATGCGAGCATTTTTTATTGGGTTGCCAAACTTATCAGACACAATTCCTTTTATCCCCCGATGAACCTGGTAAAGGCAAAGCAAAATTACATAGGAGTCACTTACTAAAATATCACTTCTTCATCTTCTACAAGAAAATGCCTGTAGGAAGGAAACAACTGTCAAAAGGATCAACCTATTTTAGAGGCTCTCAGCTGCTAGACCCCCTTCAAATTACATTCCTTATTTGGGGAGCTCTAAGAGGGCTGAGAGAAAGGCATAATGGAACCAGGGCTTTTTTGGGGGGGAGGTATGTGGCTCTGCACATATCACTGCCACTTCAAGATCTGATCGCAATATTTCAAGATTGTCTCTGAATGTCTGCCCTAGACCCAGAACCACAAAGAAATGAAAAGGCTTTAAAAGCCAATCCAGTGCTCCGTACACAATGAGAAGGCATCACTTTAGGTACTTGGGACTCATCACCTCTTTGCTGCCTACACTTCACTACCTGTAAGAATATCATGACAGCAGTGTGTATGATATCCTCTTTCCCTTTTCTACAAGCACAATACTGAGCTGCTTGAGCTGTTGAGAAACATGCTTGGTGACAAACTAAATAACAATGTGAATTCTGTGATACAAGGAGGTGCACAAACAGCTCACTGTATCTGAAGCTCAATAAAGTAAAACAGAAAAAAAACACAGGTATTTAAACAACAAACCTCTTAAGATTCTCTTTCTACAATGCTCCAAAATGAAAATATTTTATATTTGGAAGTTTATATAACCTTTTAAAGTAAAAAATAATTCCATTTTGATTTTTTCTCTGAACTGCTCAATTTGAGCTGTTCTTCGCTTCACTTCCTCACCTCCTTATTTCTCTTCCTCTCATTTTCCCCTCCCCAGTATCCTTTGTCACAAAAGAAGAATAGAAAAAAATCACAAAGCATCAAAACAATGGGGAAAATATATTTCCTTTTCTGATGGAATATAAAGACATTTTTAAATCAACATTTAAATATCTAATTTTAATTTATAATTTGAAGTTTGGGAAAAAAAATCTAGTCTAGTCGAAGCAGTTTTTTATTTAAGGTGAGGCTGTGCTGTCACTGCTCTTGTTAAATGGCTGTTCTGTACTGAGTGGAGCAATTCACTGAAAGGTTTAGGAACAGCTCAGTATAAGGACTTGAAAACTAGCCCTTATGATGAAGCACTGCAATTTGCTTTTCAGCATGGACTGGAGGATTTATCTTATGGATAGTGGATAAATCTGGTCAGAAGAGTCATCTTGGATCCAAATTCAATTCACAGTGTAGACATACTCAAACTAGTATGACCTCATCCAACTTCAATAATAATTTTGCAATTACAACATGCTGGAATAAAAATGGCAAAATTGAAATTTCTTTAATAATGTTGTTTT
Organism: Dendrocincla fuliginosa; assembly: GCA_035047845.1. Lineage (NCBI taxonomy): Eukaryota > Metazoa > Chordata > Aves > Passeriformes > Dendrocolaptidae > Dendrocincla > Dendrocincla fuliginosa. The sequence continues at coordinate 63,438,796 of JAWWMO010000138.1, read as the reverse complement.
GGTTTTCTTTAGTAAAGGTACTATTATTCGTTTTCCCTTAAGTCGGTGCCACATGAGTTTGGGAAAGTGTTTTGATATTAATTCTGTTGGGATGAAGAGATCAGTGTTTAGGAAAATGAATTCTACTTCATGTGTTAAGCCAAGTAGATTTGTACACACACCAAACTGCCTGGTATATATCAGAATAAGAAAAGTTTGAATTGGTTATGGCAGATTTAATCCTTATCGGGGGTAATTCAGTCATCCTTATCTACAAAGTTGTTTTGCTTACTGTCCTGCATTTACTCAAAAAGCTTTTCCGGCACAGACTTCTACAGTATCTCACACTATAAAATCTTTACATCTTGAAGACTTCAATTGCAATATATATGGATTTAACCCAGCTCCATTTGGATTCACTAAAACTCATTTTCATCAGACAGCTGTAAAACGAAATGAGCTTGGTGGTCTGTACTGTAGACTTTATTGAATGATAATACTTACCACAAGTAGCAAGAGGTTGCTTAGAAAGGCCATAAAAACACTCCTAACAATTTTAAATTACTGCGTACTCTATCAAAATAAGGTATGACAGAAAGCTAATCTGCTAATGGCTGAGAGAAAGATGAGCAACTTCTGTTTCTGTGCTCACTTACTTATTCTCAGTGAGGTATTTGCTTTTGCCGAGCTTAAACTTATTATTTAAAATTACTTTTAAATGGCATGTTTTAATGCTCAGAGACACACAGTTGTTCCTGTAGAAAATATGGCTTCAGATCTTTAAAAACTATTTCCATAAAGAAATCAAAATGGGAAGTGTGTAAATGGCATTTCTAACAAGATTTTAGCTGAACCTAAATCCTGCTGTGGGACAGTCGGGTTTGGGACTCAAACACAGAATATGGAAAGGAAAAGGTTTCAGGAAGCTCTCTGGATAGCACATCATGTTGCTGTATTCTTCAAGAGGAAGGTTGATTCACACTTTTCTGAATGTGTGGGTTTTTTCTAGCTTTAAATGTTGGACAATTGATGTATAATGTTGCCCAAAGTATTCACAGATAATTCTTTTTCTCACTCTTTTCAAGGCCTTTATGGTCCCCAATCTCAATTCTTCCTGCAGTAAAGGCAAAATATTTTCTGTATGTCCTGCCAGACAAACGGAGGCACTGAGGACCCTGGTGGAGTGTCGTGATTGATTCAGCACTACCTCGATAGCTAACTGGGGAAACAGTAAAGAAACAAATATTGACAAAGAATGAAAACAAAAAACTGTAGGCACGAAGGTCTGTAAAACCAGAGTCATACCATTTCCATGTAATTCAGAAGGGCACCTTTGTTTTCATGCCAGATTGTGAAGAGTTCTTCCTCCAAAGGAAACTTTTCACATCCTACCTCCACAGTAACTTCAAAGCAATTTGTGTGAAGGTAATTAAAATCTGCCATACCTATGGGTTTAAAAAGATAAAGGGAATCTTATGAACAAGGCACAAAGTCTTTAACAGGAGCTTTGCTCTTGCAGTCAGCTGAGCACTGTCCCAGTGGGTGTGGATTATTATACTGGAAAGAGTGTATGCTAATATATAAAAAGAATTCAACAAATTCAAAATTCCACAACTTGTTTCAACTACAAATTAACTAATGACAGTGACACCCCTTTGAGGCGAAAAACATAATTTTAAATTATTATTCTCCTGACCAAGACGTAGCAACAGAGTGATAAAGATTGGTTAATCACGGTAATTGGATAATCGGCTGTATCAGAGGTGATTGCCAGGGGTCACCAGAACAGAAATGACCTTTTGTCATTATTAAGTTCAAAACTGTTTCTGTACAAAAGATATTGGATATAATTTTGGTAAGAATGTAAGCCAAAGATACTTTAACCTAATTCTCACTCCTGCCCCAAAACATTCTAAATGCCTAGTTTCAACATAATTATTTGGGGATCCAGCTGAGTCCTATTTGAAAACACAATTGAAACACTGCTGAAAATTTATGAACACTGATATTTCATCCATGCCAGTATTGAAGGAATCCTAAGGAAAATGAAATACTATTATTGGAGAAATCAAATTAGCAACTAAATCAAAAATGAATGGGATGTTTGTCTCTGTTGTAATTTTCCCTGAAAAAAAGAATTTATTTAAAAAGATTGAAAAAGCAGCCACTTGCATAGTCTGCAAAATGGGTTCAAACTCATGCGACTAAGGAATGAGAGCATAGGATTAAGCATTTATTACTACATTTCAGGTTTGAAAAACAAAATTATATTATATATCAAAATAAATTTGACCTTTGCATAACTTAGTAAGATTCCTAAGGTCACAATGGGGCTGAATACATCCTATATTATCTGAATATAAATGTTACCAAAATACATTTTGCTATGTAAATCCCCTACAAGTTATATTTTGCAGGGCTATGACCTTAAGCAAACTGAAAAGAATAAAAATATTTTGTTCAAACCCTTATATCTCATAAAGGTCACATAGAGGTTTTACCTCACTTGATATGATGGTAAAGTGGTTTTACCTCCAGTGAAGCTGTACCACTCAGCACCATTTATGATACCTCCACGTTTTACAAAGTTTCCACCACAACGTAGTTCAGATTTGTCCGAGATGACAGGGTGTGCATCTGCGTAGGCTTTAGCCAGCATTTTAAATACCTGTAACAAAATTTTTTGAATGCATTTGCTTTTACAAACTGTAAATGCTGTCACTGCTGCCAGTAACTATTGCTGTTGGGAGCCCACACAAAGAGCCACCCTAGGCCCTCAAGATTGAAGGAGGCGATGAATTGCTGTGCAAAGAAATTTTAATTTTTTACTAGGATGTTTTCATTTGTCTTCTTCTCTAAGGTCCTTCTCTGCAATCCAATATATTTAGCCAGAGATGACATTTTGAATACCAGTGGATTTTGTGATACTTGGCTTCAGTCTATCTTCTGGGGCAGAAACAGAGGGCTTGTTTGGCTGTGTTTCAGGTTCCCAGGTTTAAAAGTTGAAATTAGCTCTCCCTGTTATCATAGAATCCTAAAATGGGTTGGGTTAGAATGGACATTAAAGATCATTTATTTCCAATGCCCCTGCCATGGGCAGGAATATCTCCCACTAGATCAGATTGCTCAAAGCCTCATCCAAACTGGGCTTGAGCATTTACAGAGATCGGGCACCCACAACTTTTCTGGAAAACTTGTTCTAGTGTCTCACCACCCTCACACTGAAAAATTTCTTCCTTATAGCTAATCTAAATCTACCCTCTTTTAGTTTGAAGTAATTTCTCTTGTCCTCTCACTACCTGTCCTCATAAAAAGTCCCTCTCCATCTTTTTTACAGACCTCCTTTAGGTTATGTTTTAGATTTTGCTATTTTTACCTTTTAAAAATATTTATATCACCTTCAGCCCGACTAGATCTTTATGTTGACTGCTGCTGTTTAAAATAAACAGTGTCAATTTGCTTTATCCTTATCACTCACACAGGAAAACCTGAAAGTTTGGTCTCAATGACAGTTGCTTCTTTGTGGGGCAGAAACCATTCCTAAAAAGTGAATGAAAGGATGTGGCAATGTAAAATGCCACCACTGATTTCTTAAGAGTGTTGATACTGATGAAGGGCAGAGCGGTCACCACACAGAAAGGAACAGTGACAGTACGTGTGGTGAAGACAGCGATCTGCAGAAACCATTTATTTGAATCATGTTCTTGACCTTCTTCTCCAATGTTTATTTCAACTTTGTACAAAAATCCCCACTCTCCTCTTTGTTTATTTGAACCTCATCTGCAAAGGCAATACTTTCAGATTTCAACATTGAAATTACAGCAGTTATCAGACGCTACTTGATCCTACTATTCATCGTCAAGGGTTTCATTGCATATTGCTTAAGATAATGTGTGCAAGAAGTTGGGTGGCTAAAATCCTAGGTTTAGAAGTAATCCTAAAACTTTACCCTTGATCTTTTCATCAAGGATAAAGACTAAAATGACCAATTGATTAATTGATTAATATTTGTGATTGTTTCTGATAATCACAAAGCTGAGTCAGTTGCGAGATCAGGTAGGTCACCAGGGAAAGGTGGAAAGAGAGTGTAAGTGTAAAGACAATTTACCAAGACATTTCTGATGACCAGACACTAAAACTTCTAACTTAATATCAAATGCTTATGCAGCTCCTTTGAGTTTTTATGTTTCTAGGTATTGCTCAGCCCAGAAAATGAAGTGTCTTTCAAAGTTCTGCTGAAAAGAAGTGGATGTTAATCAAATAGGTTAAGAAGAACTTTTACTGCCAACAGTTCAGTGCCAGGCTCAGTATCTTTAATTTCTACTGGTACTTGGGTCACGGTTCTGAACCTTCATTGGAAGGCATTTGCTAAAAAGCTTCGAAGGTGCCCATGTGACTTAGGAGTATGTTCCTCAACTTTTGCAAAGACACCTGCAGATGTGCTGTTTCCAGTGACCAAGTCCTCTCTTGTTTCACAGCAACAGACATAAGGCTTTTGCCTGGTCACTAGTGCAAGTGAATGAAGACAAGTCGTAGTGAGAAGAGTGAGAAGAGAAAGTGAAAATTCCAAAAGCAAGTGAAATCCACTTAAAAAAAAAAAAAGTCACACTTTTTTGAAAAAAAATTAAAAGTTCTGGATAACAAGAAATTTCTTATCATTTAGCAACTAATATATGAGTAGTCATGTACCTCAAAAAAACTTCAAAGTCTAAGTGTAATACTGTGGAACAAAATGGGAAAAAAACACAGAGGAATTCTCATGAATTTGGTAGCGTGATGCTTCATTTGAGAAAATGAGGTCAGTGCTGTTATGCTGGCCAGCACTTTTACCCCACTAATTGTCTCAAGTTGGGTTTTTCAGGGGGACAAAAGGGCGTGTTTCAACTCACCAAAGGGAGAGGACCTGTTGTGGGCCTTTCTGCTCTGGTGAGCAGAGACATCAATGCAGCTTCTTGTGTAACACAAAGTGAGGGCCTGCTAAAAACATCCATCTCCCACAAAAGCCAAAAAATGAGAAGGTCTTGAATAGGTGGGCTGAAAGCCAGAAGCGGGAATGTGAGTGCAAGGACATGGTTCAGCTTTGAGACTCCTCGGTCTCAGCAGGTACCACCCCAGGCTGGGATGCAGGCTAAAAAGGCCTGAAATCTGCAATGTCTTGGAAGAGGTGTCAAGAGGATCCTTGTGCTACCACACACACCATGATGGACATGGGGAGATCACAGCACCCAAATGTATTTTCAAACAGGACAACCTGATTTGAATATATCTCTCAGAATTTGATCTTTTCAATATCTGCCCACTATCTGCACTGCAGCATTTCACCCTGGGCTGCAAGTTTCCTCTTGCATAGCAAATGGGACAGGTCAGAAGTCAGAAAAAAGGGTTATGGCTAATGCATGGCAGCTAAACAAAACTGCGTTTTGGGATGCAGGTTCCCTGGCGGCAGCAGCTGCAGATGACAATACTTAAATGCAAGTCACTTCACAGACACAGGTTTTATAACTTTCTGTGCAAAATTTGAAGTGATACTGATAGTGCTATTAAGGTTCCTGTGCTGAGTTATTTGAAAAACTGGATTTAATTGGGGAAATCCCCAGCCCTACTCTGTGTGCCTTAAACTTTCACATTTGTAGCCAACTTCCCAGACTTTGCAGCCACTGACTGTGCAGCAGTCACCAGTAGGAGGTTCCCTGTCTTACTGAGTTGCAAACCAGGGACCCATTAGGGCTGTGCACTGCACTGGGATGAAGCCCTTTGTCTGTGTGACTGTATCCCTTCATTCAAAATGCACATGCTGTCCCTGAGTGGAGATGATGGAGCAACTGCTGTTCCTCCTTTCCACAGGTGAGCTGCTTGATAAGGCACATATGGCCATATTCCTTCACCATTTATGCTTGAGCCAGGATAGCCCTATTCCAGGCAATGGGGTATAAATGCACAGGTTTATGATTCCCTCTAGTCCTCACCAAGAGCTTCTGTAGCTTTCATTAGCATCCACCAGATATTTCTCACATAGGTCTTTTTACTGTGCAATGCCTGGTTAGTTTTACAGCTAAATCATTTTCATACGTGCATAGTCAAGTAGGTAATAGACAGCTCAGAATAAATGGATTGATATAGAAAATGTTTAACACTCATAAATATTTAATGTTTAACATGTACTAGTGAGAACTGTCATTTTAGAAGTCAGCCCAGAGTTAAGCTCAAAGGTAATGTATGCTTCAAGTCAAAGATCAACTTCTGACTGTTTTCAACTGCTGCTTGTTATATAAAGAACCACTTTTCTTAAGAGACTGGGGACACTTTTAGCATGCGCTAGAAGTCTGGAAGCTAGCTATTCTCCTAGTGGGCATGTCAGCAATGAATACTAGATTGAGTAAACCAAAGGGAAATAGGGAAGATGGCAAAAAATTTCACAGAAGATTTACAGTGTGTCCCAAATGGGGAACTTTCCAGGATGAGAGGGGGAAACCATTCTGGTTCAAGTGACCTGGAATAAATGTTACAAGGCTGCCACCATATGGCAGCCAGTTTTAGTTTTTTCCCCTCTATAGATTTCAACAGAAAATAAAACTGTTGGTCAAGCTTGTTCCTTCTTTTCTGCAAATCTGGTAAAAATATCACAGCCTACTCCCCTTAAAAATTAAAAGCCTGGATTTTCCTAACCCATGCTTTATGAAGTCATGTTTGGCCTCACAAAAGATGGGTAAATCTTTCCAGACTAAGCTGATAATGTGTAAAATATCTTTTATTTTAAAGCACATTAAATGAGTATATAAATCTGAATCACATAATATTCTGACTTGGAAGGAACCTGTGAGTTCACTGAGTCCAGCTCTTAAGTGAATGGCCCACATGGGAACCAAACCTGCAATCTTGGCATGTTCTAACCAACTGAGCTAATCTCGTATTACATGTATGTGTATACACTTGCATCATGTAATAAACATGTTTCATTACATATTTAATATTTAATACGTACATATATACACACACATACATATGTACACAATCTGAATAAATTAGTTTGTTATTTGTTAAAAGAAAATGTTTCCTCATGGAAACCGCACTAGTATGTTCATAGTGCAAGAACCATTTTACCTTCTCATCCGGTGTAGGGGAGAACATTTTTTCTTCCATAGGATGCCTTGAATAATCATAAGGATACGTCACAACCAGCTCGCCCCCATGGAGGCTGGCAGAGAGCACAAATGGGATAGACCTCAACCACTTCATGACTGCTTTTGTCTCTGGGGCCACCTGAAATCCAGAACAAAAAAAAAAAAAAAAGCTGTGACTAGCCATGCAACTCCAAAGGGATTTGATTCTGGACAGGATGAAGCCCAGTGGAAGATGGAGTTTGTCAAAAGCAGTACAGTGAGACTCTTTGGCTCTTCCATCCCAAAGGTCAATAAGGGGAGAAAGTCACTTTGCTCCAGGGAACCGATGAGACACTGTTCGCTGTGGAAAAACTGGAGGGGGAAGAAATAAAAAAGGGAAAAAGAAGAATAAAGAGAAATTTGGGCAGAAGAATAACTTTTCATTACAGTGACAGTTTCAGCAGTTCAAAGTGATGATGGCAGCATTTTAGGCTGCAAAACTTGTGGTGTTTTACCACTACTAGCAAACCAAATTCCTTGTCTAACTTCATTTCTGAATCAGCAGGGTTGACTGTGGATGGATAAACTGGAGTGAGGGGAGGGCAATCAATTTGTAATTCTCATCACTTGTTAGAAATATTTTTGCCGTCCTTTGGTCCAGGTTCATCTGCAAATAAATGCAAACTATTGCATACAAAGCATAGTAATGCCTGCAATTTACCTGCAGTGAACCACAGCAAATGAATCGCCAGTTTGTTGTTGGTTTTTGTTTGTTTGTTTTTCCTTTTGACAGTCCCTCCTCAGAAACACAGCCCAAGGAACAGGGCACCGAATTCCAGGAGATGCTCAGTCACCCATTCTTCCTCGGAATGCAGGAAGCTCCTTCACCCCCTGTTTCTGAGGAGTAATTTCAGGGCCTTATGCCCACGTTAGTTCATTTTTAGGGATAACAGTGTCATCTGGTGGCCGGTCCCTGCAAGCCCAGACTCATGCCAGTGCCCCTGGAGAATTGAGATTCTTTTCCTTGCAGTTGAGCGAAATTACCAGGGGATAAACTGGTGAGGGCAGAGGCTGCTCATCTGGACTCTGCACATGGACATGTATGCACGTTTTGTAAAAACGAGAAAGATTTGTTACAATGGACTTAGTCCAGGATCTGTTTTGGGCTGCTAACATTGCATATCACCCTTTCATTTTTGTCCACCAGCTGTCAGAAAACCAGAGAACCAGCGCTCCAAAATGCCTAAGGACTAGTAACAGTGAATCAAGTCAATTATGTGCAGAGAAAAAACTACACAAAACAAACAAACAAGCAAAAACTAACTGAATAACCCCCCTAAAGACCTATACATTAGTAGTATTGCAATAATACTAATTCCTGTTTTCTTTGAATTAGTCCCTAATCTGCTGTTGGTAAATCACATCCTTGGGGATGCAGTGGGTAGCACAAACCCATGTGTGGAGCAGAGAAAAACACTGTGAAGCAAAAGTGCACCATAATGTATTATAGCTCTAGCAAAGAGGCAGAGAGCAAAGGAAAAGGCTATTTCTAAATATAATTTTACCTGAAGTGATTTCAGTATCACCCTGCCCATTACTAATTTAAGCAGAAGGCTACCTCCCTTCAGATGCCATAGTTAGTATTAACTGAGTCCTTCAAGTTTTCAAGTTTCCTTAAAATGCCATTCTGAAGCTGTTGAGCTGAACAAGTGCCTCTAGCCACGGTAGCTGTGGAAGGCTGTACCTCGTACTTGGGAAGAAATAGGAAACTGAGTGTTGCCACTGCTGTAAGGTGAAACATTAGAGCAGTAGTCTGTGGATACCATATAGATACAAGCCAGTTTGTGCCAGTTTATCCTTTGAGACCATCTCTTCTGAAGAGCAGAATACCCCAGGTGGCTTGTAAGGGACTGCAAATGCCCCGTGGATCCCTGTTTGGGAATTCATGGAGTGGCTGAGAACCTGCCATCAAGTTCACACCCTCCAAGTCCCGTAGCAAGAGCACTTCCAAGGAGGATGTTGTCCCAAAATCTCATCAGGTCCCTGCCCTGCTGCAGCTGCCCCAGCTCCCACTGCTCAGCCAGAGAGGGAATGCTTGACAGAGCATCAGCCCTGCTTTCAAACAGACCTCTTGGGCCTTGATAAGAAGATTTTTAAGTTGCTTCTGCAATTCAGTGGGCAAGCATGAAATGCACAGTTTTATTTTAGAGCTTCTAATTTCAATCGTTCATCCTGATTAGGCAACTCACTTAGTAGATACCTGCATAAGCCCCAAGACAGTGCTATCTCACAAAGCCAGTGTCTTATTGAAGTGAATGTTGTGGAAAATCAGGAGTTTCAATGTCACTATTTTTATCCTAATAGCATTTCAGTGACATCATGTACAGAATGATTAAGGCTTTGAAATGTGCACATCCTAGTTGAGCTCCACCGGATGATAGCAGATGCTATCTATATCACTCTGGCCTTTGACTATTCATAGACTTTTCCTTTAATGTGGGTTTTGTGGGTTTTGATTTTTTTTTTTTTAACCAGGGCTCTTACTTTTAAATTACATGAGATCAATTTTAAAAAATCCATCTCACAAGAACAATTTGGGGCTCAGTTAGAAAACAGCTAAATTATTTCTGCACAAGTACAGAGAATGGCCACTACCATTTTTAAACCTGAATCTCATTTCTGTAGATTATATTGCAATTAGTCACTGTCTCCATGGCTTTCAAAGATTTCCTTTTTCCCTTTTAGAAGCTGCCAGACTAATTCTCCTAAAGACTATGCCAGCCTCCACTGGCACAGACTTCTAAATTCTGTTTGAATCAAGCCAATTGAATTGACTTTATTTCCAATGAAGCATGAAGTCTCTCAGTCTGAGCCCTCAGACCACTTATTACAATAATTCATAATAGTGGGGAACAACACGTACTGTATAGCAAGGGTTATGGGGAGCAGGAGCTCTCCTGAGCTTAGGGGATTGGCTGAGAGCTTGCTTTCTGTTTTCTGATCTTTATACAGTGCCCTGCAATATTCAGATAATTACTTTAATAAGGCAGGTAACAAACACTATTAAGTAAATGAAAGCTGAGAGGCTGGTATTGAAACATTCAATCTAATGCTCCTGCATGCGCAAATCTGACTGCTGTGAGAGCCATGGGTTCATCTGCATGGCAAAACTGAGTCTCATTATGGGAGAGCTGATTTGGCTATCCTGTGATACCACCAGCAGAGCAGGGGGGCATGAGGCCACGAGACCACTTACTGCCAGTTTTATATTGTGAACCATATAAAACAGGGAGCAGGGAGATTTTGTGGTGCCATCAAGGCCACAGGCAATTTGGTTCCCTCACTTGTTCTGCAAAACATATGGATTTGGACATACTTTGGGTGTTGTTTAGGTCTGGATCAACTCTGGGCTCAGGAGAGCACCTAGAAGCACTAAGCTTTAGTGCTCTGAGGAATGAATCCTTGGATGATCACCTTATTTCTTCTTTAAAAACAAGGAAATATTTTCAGGAGAAGCAATGTATTTATAACTCCAGGTCTGCACGCACTGAGGCAGAGCTCAGGGAGGGTATTGTGTGCCAAGGCTCCCTGTTCCCTTGTCTTTGGTGACACACAACGCAGCGTGACCAGCACACTGCAGCTGGGGCAGAGCTATGGTGGTGACTGTGAATGTTAGGCTGTCTCCATCCATCCTTCTATAAACTGTGATGTTGCACATCATCTAGGAAAGCTAAATACATGGTTATAAAAATGACTTTTGCAAGTGGCTGCCTACCACTGACCACCTCACAGATCAGCAGAAGGACCAAGGCAGAAGCAGGACTCAAAGAGCAAGGGAGGAGGCCAGGACAGAAAATCCAGAGATTTACATGAACTCTGCACAGTGTGAGACAAGCTCACAATTTGCATGGGACTCTGGCCAAAATGGGGGTGAAGACACGTTTGTCCTTCCCTCAATGTTGCTTGGATCTTCAACCCTGCACCTCAGGACACAGAGAGAGTGTGAGTGCACAGCTGGAGGGAGATCTCCAACCTTTGCTTCCCATGCTGGAGCAGGGGAAGAGTGTGAGAAGTCCTCCCCCTGAGCAGGAGAGAGCACCTGAGACAACATGTGATGAACAAACCACAGCCACCATTCCCAGTCGCCCTGCACCACTGAAGGGAAGGAGGCATATAGAATTCAGGTGTATAATTAAGCCTGGGAAGAAGGGAGAGATAGGAGGAAAAATGTTTTTAAAATCTCATTGCTCTGATTTGATTCATAATAAATAAAATAAATATAACTTATTTCCCCAAGTCAATACTGTCTTGCCCATGATAATAATTCCTGAGTGGGAATGTCTGAGTGGGAATGTCTTGAGTGTCTCCCTGTCTTTGTCTCAACCCATGAGCTTTTAGTAACATTTTCTCTCCCCTCTCCAGCTGAGGAGGGAAGCAATAGAGTGGTTCTGGCAGACACCTGGCATCCAGGTAGGCACAACTCACCACAGTGGTGAATCAAAATCTGACTTCTCTCCAAAAATCCTTTTTTGTTTGTTGTTGTTTTTTTTTTTTTTTTTCTGTTTTCAATTAACCTCGGGCTCTGCTTCTCAGCTCTCAATCCTTCTTTCCCATCTGAGGCTCTGTACTCCACTTGCATTTACCAGCTCACTGTATCTGTCATTATTCAGTCAAAAGTTGAAAACTTTCAAGCTTGTGACCTTATATTCATGTAGAAATTCAGTGACATGTGATGGGATCTGTATGATTACATACATAAAATAAAATAAACCTCTTGAGCTTAGTTATGTCAAAAATCAGTGGTCTAATGCATTGTGTGTTACCACAGCTCTCACAGCATTATCCTGAGGAAGTGAGGTGCTTTTATCCAGATTTCACTACCGTAAAATGGGGTACCAGAATATTGGAGCAGCATCAGGAATGTCTTTGGGATTTAGACATAGCTTTATATAAGACCACCTGCAGCAGAGTAGGAGCCTGAGTGTGGTCTCTCAAATCTACTTACATACCAGTTGCTGAAAAAATCTTATTCCCCACATATCTGAGGCTCTATGCTAGCAATAAAAAATTGAATTCGAATAAAGTTGCTTTGAAAGCAGAAGAAAAGCAGAACTCCCAAATGAGAACTACTGATTTAGCTTCCTGTGATTCTGCTTTCAAGGGGAATTAAATTCCATTAAGAGCTGCTAGTGGTGTGGGCTGCTGGGCTGCCAGTGATACAGCTAGCAGTGAGTGTTACGTTCCTGGACATAACACACAGCTTAGTGATGATGATTGCAAGACCCTGTAGAACAGCCTCCATCCTGCTCCCATCCTGCAGTAGGAATTCTCCCTTCCAGCACCACTGCAGCTTGACAAGCTGTTTCCATTGCTCTATCTAGTTACAGTCATTTATAAACATCCTTTTTTATGGATGCTGATGCCACACAACTTTATGTGAAGCCTCTGTACATTTTCCAAGGCAGAAACCACTATTGTATCAAATCTGTGTAGAGCTCAGTGCAATGACAGTCAAATCCATAAAGTCCCAACATGCACCACAGTTTAAATCACTAATGATGAATCATTACACACTTGTGGCCCCCACATAACAGTCATTATTCTTAATCTAAAATAGCAAAGTTCAAATTATCCACAAATTTTCTGAATGATTTGTGATACCTGTCTCTTTGTTCAGACCTACACCATGATTCTCATGCCAATTCTGAGCCTGTCCAGTTGAGTTCTACTTACACATTTTCATTACCAGCAAATAACTTCAGACCAAGCATTCTCAGTTTCTTAATTCCTGAGTTGCTCTGTAGTATGTATGATTTATAAAATCTGTAATTCATACCTTACCCCACCAGTAGGACTGTGGAATGGGGATGTGGTCCAGACGGGCCCCATGAATCCCAGCTCTTCTGTAAGCCTCAGATGTCAAATCTGGGAAATTTCTGTTCAGATCCAAGTTCTGGGCTGTCTGTCGTCCAATGACCCATCCATTGTAACCAGCTCCCTAATTTGTAACACAGAAGACAACCTCAGAATAACCTCCTGTCTCAAAATAGCACTTTGTGGAAATTCTTTAAGATGCCATTTTAATCAAAGGAAAGTTTTAAAAGAATTAAACTGAAAATGTCTATATTGGTAAAAAAACACACTTATTAATCACTTTTGTCCCCGTGACTATTAATGCACTATCTAGCATTCAGGAAGCGTTTCACTCACCAGTGATGTGACTCATGAGAGGACCACAGCAGCCTCTTGCTCAGCACAGAGCAGCATGCAGAGTGGGTTAGAGGAGAAAAAGAAAATAGACCTGAAGCACCAAGGCAGGATCAGACAGAGTGCAATAATCCCAGACTCTTCCAACTGACAGAACTCACCACATGAGCAACGCAGAAAAAGAAAGGTCTAGTTTCATGCTAATGATGGTAATGAAAAACAGTGAGGTGAAAAGAAGAATGTCAGGTAACACAGAATTTTTCTTTTCATAAGTTTCCTTAGAAATGAGTTGATCTCTGAAAACTGCCATCCATTATGAAACTGTGACAGTACAGAAAATATTCACAGTTCATTATACCTGTACTTCAAAAAGAGGGGAGACATTATTCCATGGTATTAAATACATTTCCTTATGAAACAATTCAAATCATTACAGTGAGTCAGTAGGCTTTTTGTTCTAGAACTGATTGCAGAGAGTGCTAAATGTGTGAAAAAGTAACAGTCATTCCCACATCATCCCATGCAGGCAGCAAAAATGACAAATATGGCTCTGATTTCCTCTTATTTCTGTTCACATCATCTTTGGAAAGCAACCCACCATCAAACCCACCTGGGATTCTGGCTGCCAATTTTAATGTTCTCTTCTTTATGCGAGTCTCCCCTCCCACTTTGTCCTTTCCCATGGGGAATTCTAGAAACATAAAGGGCTGAACAACTCCTTATAAGAAAACTTTACCTCTTCTGCAGCTAGTTCATACCCGTCAGGGTTGAGTGAAGGCAGGAGATGAATTCTGGTGTTATTAATCAGGGTCTGGATGCGAGGGTTCCCGAGAAGATACTCTGAACACAGATACTGTGCAAGGTATATTAGAAGTTCCTTCCCCACAACTTCATTTCCATGCATATTGCCAATGTACTTAAATTCTGGCTTGACTGTGGAATATGAAGTAATGAGATGCTTTAATTTGATTGTACCTGGGAGGCTTCCAAAAGCAGAGTAACCCAAATAGCTTACTGATGAGTCAGAAAGTTTTATTTACACTAATTTCATGCACACTTTCCTGTAAATAGCAAACCAGTTCCAGGTGAACTTCCCTCCATTACACATCAGTTCAGCAACAGTTTAAATACTGCGAAATAAAGTCCAATCTACCAGGATCCCAAACCATAAGAGGTAGTCATTGCTCTCAGCTTTTGCTGGATTCATCATTAATTGTAAACAAAGAATGCTGCAAACAAAAAAGTCAGGCCATGGCTGGGAAGGAACAAAATATACCCCTGGCACTCTCACTTACCTTGGATGGCTTCAATTTTGTCACAGATCCTAGAAATGACCTGCAGATGTGTAATATATTACCCTTCTATTTGGAACAGAAATTGGGTTGTGCATAAAAAGTGTCTTTCAGGCTAAATAGCCTTGGAATAAGACTATTAGAAACACATAATTACACAATTCCCTGCAGTTATTCTCTCAGTTTTCATCCTTCCTTTCAGGCTAATGGAAGGTAGAAAATAGTTGCACTTTGGAGACACCCTTTCCTGTCTATCCCTTCATCTTTACCTTTGGTCCTCGCCAGCCTTGAGCACTAGACACTGGAGGGGGCCTGGCACAGAGCTATTATACCACTTGCTCAGGCTGGCAAAATCTCCAGCTCTGGAGCTATTTCCACCTCTTTTTGTGCTGTCATGAGCAGCATGAAGCAACAGATTTAGAAGGAAATGCTAGGTAATATGTTAAACTACCATCTTCTTCATGCCATATCACAGTTTTCATTTAAAAGCCTGATTCATGGGCTTTGTGTTTTCTTGGCAAATGGAGTATGAGCTTAAAAAGACATGTGCAACTTATTTTCTTTAAAAAAGAGAGGAAGTATGATAGGCCAGGAAAATGTAGTGTAGATCTTTGCTCTGTGAAAGACACCTGCCAGGACCAGATCAAGTTTAAAGGCACCTCAAAACACCTCTACACCATGCAAGGCAGCTACCAGTCTTTGATGTCTTCTCTGCATCCCCTGCGGTACAGCACACAGAGGACAGAGTAACCTGACCTGAGATGATAATCTCAATAAACGATTAAGTCAGATGTCGTTCAGTTCTGCCACACTGCTGATGCTATGTTTATATTGGAGCTTTTCTGGTGAGAAGGAACATAAGACCCTTAGTGTGCAGCACTGCCCATAGCAGTCCACCGGATTTAGTCAGGTATGATTTTTGATCTGGGAACTGGTAACTGGAAAACAACACCTAATATTCTCCAAGAAAATTATTTGAATTTTGAAGAATTTAGAACATTTAAAAATCTGGCCCTTGCTGTCTCAAGTGACAAATCTACAAAATAGACATAATCACTGTTCTCCTCTGCAGAAAAGCTGTGAGAATTCATATCCTAATATATTTATCTCCTATGTATAGTATAACAGCATCTATTCAGGTGCTGTGATATCATAAATTCCTGGTATGATCCACCTGTTACACTGAGGTATTTCACTGACCTGAATCTCTATGCAGGAGGATTGTTTTCTGTACTGAATTGTCCTTTTTTTTTCATGTCAATGACATTCTGTATCTGAGGCCTTCTCAGAAGGTGTATGTATTTTAGGATGTGAAGGTCCATGTTTAGACTAGGGACAGGTATTTCTTGTAAGAAGTGAGAGGGGGTTCACAGTACAGTGATAAATAAAAGAAGACTGAGGAAGTGTTAGGGCGGGTAAGTCAGTAACAGAAAACTATCCCTACTTCTTTGTACACTGGATACAAATAAGAGCCATGTCACTGCAATCAAGTACATGGTCACGCGTCTAGGAAAAAGGAATGCCAACCATGGTCGTACACAGAGGTCATAACAGTAAGAAATTGCTACTGGGTTGTAATTGCTGTAGTAAATCATTGAGTATCACTGTAATTCAGGAATACAAGCAAGGAGAAATGCTTTTGAATCAATGCTTTTTACAGTTTAAACAATGTCCAGTTAAAAGGACCTGTTTGCACTCGGATAAAATGGTCTCCCCGTAGGCAACCTGATCAACACTGATATAACTCACGCAGTTCATGGTGTCCAGGTTTGGTTGAAAACTCAATCACAAAAAGATCCTTCCCTTCAAAACTGCGACCTATGCTGTAAGTTGTTGCAATGTGGGAGCACTTGGAAGCAGTCTTCTTCAACGTGCTCACCATTTGGGAATACGAATGGTGTTTGAACTGAATAAAAGTTGCTGGCAAGTCTGAAGGCAAATCTTCCTCAACATCTACTTCTCCTGTAAAGAAAAATTGTAGCACAGTGTTTAAGACCACGGTACTCAGAGAATTGTATGAAAGCCTGCACCTTTTTTGCAAAATACCTTTATAAGTTGAAGAATTATAGGAAATACAGCCACAATCAAAACATTAAATGTATAGAGTACATCCTACAATGTTTATTTTGCTATTTTGTTTGCAAAATCCTACTAATGCATATGCACACTGATAAATATTTTGGCAGCCTCCAGTTTCAATTTGGCCTTTGGCATGCTGGTACATTTTAGTTACAAGCTGTACAGATTTTTCCCTTTAAATTTGGTAGATCAAATTTATATTTTTATGAGATTCATCTGTCTTCAGCTATCTGGATCTTCTTCATCCAAACAAAAATCTGTGACAATCATTAATGAGAATATTTTAATGAGCTGTTAAGCTTGTCAAGCAGTCAGGAATTTATGAGTGCATTAAAGTTTCAGTTTTAAAGTACAATATTTCAAATATATAGACAGCTATCACACAGGGCAGGGCTTATGTAAATGCATCTAAACATCTTGCTCTGAGCTGTCTGTCTTGATCTCTTTGTAAATGAAGGAGAGAAACAGATAATTTTAGAGCACAGTTTAATTAAGCATTTAAAATAGGTGGAACAACATGAATTACACAGGTGTCTTTAAAGACAACAAGATGACAAGTGAAGAGGTTTAGTGCCATAGATATGTCAAGCTGAGTGAGATGAGACCCTTTTCATCTAGAAAAGATGTGTTGGCACAGATTCCTTCCTTACCTCTCAGCTTTGCCAGTGGATCAAAACATCCCTCTTCTTCCCCAGCAAAAAAGCGATCACAGTCTAAGAAGTAGGGCCAAGCCATGTCTATTGCATCAAAGGCAGGGAGACAATTTTTTTTGAGGTTTTCACAGACATGCCTGCAGGGCTTTATAACTTTGTCCTTTTCACACTGTGGGGCCAGCACTGAGCAGCCCAGGAGCCTCAAGTCTGGATTGCATTCTCCCTGGAGCAAGTTGTGCAGCACACTGATGAGCAGGTACTCAGAGCTGTACTCAATCACTTCTCGAGACTTCTGATCCAGAAAATTAGGATATGCCATTTGAGTATAGGCAACATCAGTACAAGAACTTAAGGCAATATCCACACATTTTGCTATGAAAAGAAGATGAACAGAGGAAAAATAACTTGCTTCACAGTTATTCTGAATAGTTCCAAGACAACATAACAGATACCCCATTTAATGAACTTATTTCTTTTGTTCTCAGATAGTCTGGAAGCAGTTTGCAATACTCTCAAATGAATTTCGTGTCTAAAACAACATATAGGAAGATGATGAGAAGCATGCTTGGTCTGGAGATTGATTGTTTGATGCAAGTAGATGTCATTCAGAATTCAAATGGCATCTGACAATTTGATGAGGTACTAGGGCTTATCTGATTGATAACCACTGTTTCTAAATAAGATATATTTTGTTAATTCAATACTTAAAAAAAAAAAAAAAAAAAAAAAAAAAAAAAAAAAAAAAAAAAAAGACAAATCCCCGGCCAGAAAACACCAGAGTACTAGAGTACTGAGCCCACATGGGATTTCATTTAAAACACAGTTTTAAAACCTTCAAGGTTAAAAACCCATCAATATTAACAAAGTCTGGTTTCCAAATGAGAGGCTGAGACCTACTCATAGAATCATAGAATGGTCTGGAACCTGAAAGATCATCTAGTTCTAACCCCACTGCCAGGGGCAGAGACACCTTCCACTAGACCTGGTTGCTCAGAGCCCCATCCAGCCTGGCCTTGAACACTTCCAAGGTTGGGTCAGCCACAACTTCTCTGCGTAGCCTGGTCCAGTGCCTAACCACTTCCATAGTGAGACTATATTATTCCTAATATATTATCTAAACCTGCCTTTTTTCAGCTTGAACCCGTTCTCCCTTCTCCTATCACTACCTGCCCTTGCCAAAAGTCCCTCTCCAGACCTCTTATAGGCCTCATTCATGCTGGCAGTCTGCTCTAAGGTCTGCCCAGAGCCTTCTCTTCTCCAGGCTGGACAACCCCAACTCTCTCAGCCTGTTTTCATGGACTGCAACTCTGAATGCAAACATCCATCCAATTCCTTATCCACTTAGTGGTCCACCCATCCAATTTACTTTCCAATTAATTCTTATTTTATATAAATTATTAATATATTTTGAGCTTACTAAGCTCCTAAAAGAGAAAAATCCTCTGTTGAGGTGTGAATTTGCTGTTGTCTAACCTGGGAAAAGCTCAGATTCCTGAATAAAACTGTATTTGTGATATCACTCTCCTCCCTGTGATATCACAATCCTCCCTTTTCAAGGGCAGGGATTCACTGGTGAAGTGTGAGATCATATAGATTTTTTTTTCTTTAGTGGGGAGTGTACGAGTAAGATATCTCCCTTCTGTTTGGCTCCACAAAATTTGTAGGGTTTAATATCTCTGAAACTGCAGGCCCTGTGTGATGTTTGATTGAAATTGTCTAAAGAGATCAAAAGTTCTTCTGAGACTTAACCAAAGGCAAGCAAACCCATAACTGTGATTACATGTATATTCTCACAAACTTAATACTTTTAAAGAAATCCATTTAAGAGGTCTTAGGAAGGATAAGTGTAGGTGATATCTTCAACCAACTCAGAGGTGAAAAGGGAGTAAAAGAAATCCATCTCTTCATAAAATTACTAGCTTTTATAGTAATGAGTTCTATGTTTGAGCCTCCTTCTCTTGATAATGACTCTGGTTGATAACAAATACTGTTGTCACAGCATCAACATACTACATTGAGTGAAAAAGTACATTTCTTTTGTAACAAGACCTACTATAGCACCAACGTTAGAATTCTTGTCAAGATACAATGAAGAAATACTTAAGGTTTTGAGATTTTCCAAGAAGAGTGAGCAAAAACACATCATACCTTTCTGTACTGTTTGGCATTGACCTGCAAATAAAGTGGAAAAGAAAAATCATTACAGGGCAGATATACATAGTGCCTTCCTTGTGCTAGGAATTGTTCAATCTGGCATCCCCGCAGAGGCTGCTGAAGATCTGTGTCCTGAGGACCAGACATACCAAGGACAAGCACATATTCCCAGCAGGCACATATTACATAAATACACAAAATAAAAAGAGTACAGAAAAATACAAAATATCCCATTCTTCTTTCTAGATAAACAGGATGAAAGACCATTGGTGAAAAAGATGTACAGGTGAATCTCTCCAGTAGCTCAGCATAGACACACTGGAACCTGAGCATCTAGGCTCAGCTCCCAGTAGCTGGCCCCTGAATACATTCATCTACCAGCTGCCTCATGTGCTGACACACATGCTGGTCCCTCTGGTAGCTGGTCCAGACCTAGGATCTCACTGGTAGCCAAGACCCAGACACTGTGATCTTCCTAACAGCTGGCTTGGACCTTCTGATTCCCAAAGTATCCAACTCTGAGGCTCTCTGGTCTCATCAATATCTAGCCCAGGATCACAGTCTCTCAAATATCCAGCTCCCAAATATTTTGTCATGTCCACAGCTAATGCAGCTTGGTATTTGCTAGCAATGGCACAGATTGACAGAAAAACACAAGACACACTCACTGGTCTCTCCAGTTGCAGTGCCTCAGGCACACAAGTCTTCTGACAGTTGTCTCACACCAGTTGCTGGCATGAGGAACCTCATACATCCCCATCCACACACAGAAAGAGATACCCTCACCCAGGCAAAAATTGGAAATGAAGTTTAATAAGAAGATGGAAAAGACTGCAGGATTAGGTATAGGGCATGGCAGGCAAGCCCACTGACCAGGCAGTCCTTGATCCACTTTAAAAAGGAAGAACTTGACAACATATCTGAAGTGTAGTTGTGTAAGAAATCAGGCCTATGCTTGAAAAAGATATTGAGCCGCCAAGCACTGACAACTAGACAATATTCCTAGACATGCTTAAAAGCGCTTAAGTTCAGTGCCTCAGAGATTTCACTAATCAAAATGTAGGTCTTTAGTAATCTGGTTTAGTCTAAAACTCCATAGAAGTCCTTCTGTACATAACTAGGTGTCTTACCAATCTCCCCTAAAAAATCTGTTGGTCCCACATGATGTTGTGCATAACTTCTTGTAAAGCAATTCAGCCTTTGGTAGATAGGAAGAGACTACTTTTTCCCCCTCCTACTTCATCCTATCTCTAGTCACTGCATTTTATCATACATATCATAATAACATCTTAAAATTAATTATTTCCCTCCCCAGCTACTCTCATGAAAAGGTTTTCCCAAAAGCTCACTTTTCTAATTGGTAGAAATTGCCTTTTAATTTTCTATTTGAAAGTATTTGTGGCCAGTTTATATCCATGTAGTGCTGTGCCAGCATGGTCCTTTAGCTTAAATAACTCTCTACTCTCCCTGATGCATTCCTTCCCCCAGTGTTTGCAAAGAACAATAAGATCTACACAGCTTCCTGGTTACTAGTTCAAATAAACAAAGCTCTCTTGATTCTGAAGGAACATGGTTTGATGACCCAGGAGATGCCTCTTTTACTCCTGTAGCAAATGATTCTGTATTGTCCTTCTCCAATACTGGCAACTAAAGAAAAATATTGCTACCAAGGTATTGGAGTTGTTTTCCCCAGGTGCCTCACTGGAGCTAAGCCACTAAGTGCAAGGTTTTTCAACACCAACAGGTTCTCTTCCCTTGTGATGTATTTGGGATCTGGCTCTGCTGCTATTTCTCCTAGTTCTCACTGCGGGGACAAACATCTAGCTTCTTGCTCAGTGAATTGAGCATTTGTCCTTGTAAGACCAAATTCATTATGTTTTCTCTTTTTTTCCTGCTAAAGAGAGTTTAAATTTCTACTCCTGGCATATTTGTTTAAATGTAATCATCTGCATATGTGTTGCTAATGAGTTGATTGCTCTTTAGCCAAAATAAAGTCATTGTAATGAGAACCAAATTAACCCTGGGATTTTATCTTGGAGGGGGACATTGAATTGGAAATTAGTCTGGTTCTATATTATGAATTGTAATTGAGCCACATTACCTCATAAAATAAATGAGGCATCAGAACTAGCAGAAACAGTCCATCTCCAACACCAACAAGTTCTGGTAAGCAGCAAGCTGGAAAAAATTATATCCATACAAACTCCTTTCCTGACTCAGTACATTATGCTAATTGCATTAAATAATACCTGGTTCATCAACAGAGTCTTCCGTTATAGGATTTCAGTGTTTCCCCTAGCTAGGCGCAATCCCCTCCGTGAGTTAGCTATTAAGGTCAAGGCATTTCTAAAAAAGCTTCATCTCAGCCAGATACTGTATGTAATGTTACATCTGTGTATAATCAAGAAATAACATTCTGTACAATGCTAGCTGGGAAAGAGAAAGAAGTGATCTCTTGTTAGTAAGAGCTCCAGTAATTAATCTTGCTGATAAAATTGCATGTCACTACCTCCTGAATCTGGATAGTCTTATACCCTAATGCCATCACACTCACATTTGAGATGCCTTGGACCTAAGTCTGGAGCCAGCGAAATGTTCCATACAGAGGGGAAAACATGACTTGGATGTGACTGGCGTGAGTTCAGCCACATCCCAGTGCTCAAAGTGACACTATCTCTGTTTATCAACTGGTCATTAGCAACGAATCCCCTTTGTTAGCTTGAAGGGTGGATGAGAAATATTTGACCCTTTTTTTTCTCTCCTGGGCAGAAAAAGAATGTATTATAACTATTATTTTACACTAGAGGGTGATGTGTGCTGAGCACAGTTCTTCATGGGACATTTGGGGAGTATGAATGGTCTTTATACAACAGCTCACATTTCCTCAAAGGTTAGAGGAATTTTCCCTTCTACTGGCTCCAGTACCAAACTACAAATGTCCTTTTTGTTTGTTTCTCTGACATGCAATGATCAAACAATGAAACTGAGGCATACACAGTCTTTCCAACTGCTTTTGCTGTGCAGGAGTGTTATAGCCATCAGTCAGTTTGATATGTGGCACAAGCCAGTTCTCAATGGTGTCTCAGGATTCTGCTTATTCAGCTGGAGCAAGAAGGTGTTCTGGCAACAAACTGGAACAAGCAGAGGAAACCGAAGGGGAAATGCAGCAGGCGGGGTCTGGGCATGGTGCTGCTGCTTCTCCCTGCTCCAGCTCTCTGAGCAGCAGCAGACTTGCTGCTCTTAGCAGATGCCTCTTTCTGCCCAGCTGGCCAGAATGAGATCCATCAGGAAGCAATGGATGGTGACAGAAGAGATATGTGAAATTTCACTAAGTCATCAGCTCTCCCTGGGTTCATTGGAGGACTGGGTCCTTTTGGGAGCCAGAGGAGATGTTAGCACAGGAGAGGTAAAGGCAGTTCTGGTTTCAAACTCTCTGCTACCTGATTTCTACACTTGGGTGTTTTTACCGTACTTATATGGGGAGAGGCAATCTATTCATCATCATGGCTATTACTTGTTAACAAAGGTGCTTATGAAGAGGATAAATCTATTTTTCAGATGAGGAACCCAAACTCATATAAATCTTTTCCATGGCAACTGAAGTTATTAATCTCAGTATCTGAAAAGCAGGGGTGAATCTACAACACCCCTGTCTAGTGGATAAAGCTTTTCTACCACTTGTGACCCAGGATTCCCCTTACAAAATCAAAGCTATCAAGACTCACCCATTGACTAGCAGAACAGGCTCCTTGCTCCTGGGTCCTACACCTAGACCTACACCCAAAATTAGAACTAAGTCTCACACTTTTGCAGCATACCATTCTGTTTTCTCTGTGTCTCCCTGCTAGAGATATCCATGCAACCTCTTCTGCTGTCAGAGGCCACCTCTCCCCATCATGCAAGTTGCCATATGACCTATACATCAGCCATAGCTTTCTTGTAAACACCTAGGAGTGAAACAGCTTGAGATTTCAGGTTATCAAGAGTCAATATACATAAAAGCAAGGGAGAAAAGGTCTGGTTTATACCAAACCTTGCTTTATAGCCTGTCTTAAACACGTATGTGTGCTGATGTGGTGTTTGGACTTCCCCAATGTTTCCTAATGCCAATGCTTACATATGTTTTGGAGCGTGCAGCTCCGCAAGGGCCAAAGATAATTCTCTAGTATGTGTGCTTATATAAATAAGTGAGGATACATGTAGCTGGGCCAGAGCCTGCCTGCCTGTCTGGAGAGCCAGCAGCAGGAACCTCTCCAAGGCCAGCTCGCAAGCTGCAGCTGTGTACTCTGTTCCTGCAGCCCTGCACCACAGGCCTGGGTCTCTGCACACAGAAATCAGCAGAAAATCCCCATCTCCACCCATTATAGCTCATTTTCTCTAAGCTCTGGCAATGTTAGAAGAGTTCAGCCTCTCCCTTTCTCATTTTCATAAGAGAAAACAACAGACTGATCTACAAAGAGATTCTCAGGTCTCCCAATTCACTTGGCAGGCTTCAGTCACTGCTTCTTCTGTGCTTGAAAGAGTGTAAACCTCTTCCATTTTTTGGGCAGAGGCTCCCCTGGGCTCAAAGGAAGACAGTGTCACCTCCTCTCAAAGTCTTTTCCAGAGACAGGTTGGTACAGAGAAACGTTTTTCTTCCTGACCCAGAACAGCCTTTTCAATATTTTATGTTTGTTTTTGTACTCAAGCTATTCCACCAGAGCTACAAAAGTCCTTTCAGTAGCACAGCTTCTATTTAAGATTATGGATAAAATAACTTATTGAAGAGGAGAAAAGCCATTTCAAGCTTTCTGAACCCTCTCTATAATATACGCTTATGGTTTCAATTTGCAAAGGCAAGCTTGAAAATCTACAATGCAGCACATACATATTTTACTGCCAAGCTTACATTTTTTCCCCTTGATGATTCAGCATTGAAGGAAGCAAGCTGCTGTGATTAACCCTAACCCAGACAACAATGCTCAACAGCTACTTCCAGTGCCATGGCCTGGCCACTTGCCTTTACAAGAGCAAAGCCAACAGGAGACTCATGCGATTGATGATATAGAATAAGCCCAAGGGCCATTCTTAAATCTAAAATGGCTAAATCATTCAGTGAGGCAGACTGGTAGGAGGTGCATAGGTCTTTACAACATAAATTAGCTCATCTTATTTGATCTGTACAGTCCAGCACACTCCCTACCAGCTTTCTGGGCTTTGTATGATACATTTTTTAAAATGGAAGACATATGTATTCATTTTAGTCTGTTTATAGTAAAAAGCTCTGCTTTTCCAAACAAAGCATTTCAGTTCCTTATTATATTTGTCTTACTCTCCTTACTGTTCTACTTGGTTCATTAAGTCAGTCTTCCATTGATAATCTGCCTTGTAACACTAAAGAAACAAAACTTAATATCACTAGTAAGATGCAAATGCTGCCTGTACTATTTTGAAAAACATTGGAACAGCACCTTCAAATGGCAAGGCACAAATTGTTTCCAGAACCAGTTCCTAGCTACAGCATGAGGACAAGAACAGAACAAGATCCTAAAATGGATCAGAACCATCAGGAGGAGGCTGAAGGAAGAGTAGAGATGTAAGGGGACTAGTGGCAGAGGATTAAGAGAGCTGAGAAGCTTAGACAGGGAAAATGATCAAGCAGAAAGCTCAGAGGAAAAGGCAGCTACACATTCAAGGCACACATGCAAGAGCAGAACTGGAGAATATCCACAGCCACAGAGAAGGAATTCCAGGAAAACTGAAGGAGAGGAGTGCTGGCAAAAAACAGCCACGTGGTTAAGTCCATTTTCTGGACACATCAAATCCTTTGTGAGCAGAGGACTGAACTCCTGTTATTAATCTTCCACTTTGGCAATTCCAGTAACCACCCAGAAAAGCAACGTGTTTGCAAAAGGCAGAAGCAACGTACATCTCTGCTTTAGCCCTTCTCCCTCACATGAAGAATCCTCAAAGCACCTGAAAGGGATTAATGCATCATCTGCTTTCACTTTGCAGAGCAAGATCACAGCAGGAAGACTCAAGCCAGTGTTTGTTACTAATCACCCTTCTTTCTAAACCACCTGCTGCCTGGCATTTGGTTAAATACTCATTTTTATTGAACTGCTAAAGGTGTTGCCACAGCAATGGTTCTGAAGCCAGCTTTTCCTGGGCTGTTTCTCTCGCAGGACTGCTCTGGGGCCAGTGAGGAAGTGCTGAAGCTTTTCCATGGATGATGGGAGTTCACAGTCTGCAGGACCACAGGTTCAAATCTCTACAGATGCGGACCAAGACCTGCCATGCAGCAGGGCACAAAGACAGCCTCAGTGGGGGCCAGTAATTCTCCCTTGTTTCTAGTTTTTCAGATGCAACTTAAACAAGTCTGCAGTTGCAGGCACCTGAAAGAACTGATGAAGAGTATTTCTGCCTCCCTCTCTGTCCCCACCACCTGCTTTGGTGCCTCTTATGACCAAATCCCGAGTGTCACCCAGGCTGTGTCTCTGAACAGCAAATGCTGCAACAGGGAGTTGAAAATCAGGAGCTGAAAACCATGAACAGAAACCTAATTCTCAAATTAAGTGTCCTTTTCTTGCCTCAGTTGAGATATTTTCCAATTTGCAAGGGAAAAATCACCCATTGGGAAAACAAAATGCAACAAAGACAATGACAACAAAATGGGCCAGGAGTTGACAAACTGGCTGAAGGCTTACTGATCTGCATGTGTGGCTAGATTGCTGCTGAACAAGGATTTTCTGTGTGCCAGCATGATCTGGAGATATATAGAGATCATCTCTCAGTGTCTGGTCAGCAAAGGAATCAGCTCATATCTGAGGGATAATAATGTTAAAACAACAGCTGCAGTGAGAAGGTGCAACAGGTCAGGAAATCTTACAGGTATCATCTAAAGGATCAAATATCTTGCCAGGGTGCCTGGAGAAAGATGAAAACACTTATTAACCTGGTAATCTGGAGTTGTGGTGCCTCCATAGCTTTACTTTCATACACTCATTATAGCTCACTTCCCACTGTCTAAGGATCTCATATTCACCAAATGCTATAGCCACCAACCTAGCACAGTCAGAAGCTTTGCTTTGATTAAGCCCAACCCTGTAGAATGCCATGGGAAAGAGGATCATGTCTGAAAAATTGAGGGGTTTGTCTGTTCTACTACAACCTTTCCAAAACTTTTGCCAAAACATCATTTCACCCTCTTTAAACAGTCTATGCAGCCCCCTAGAATAACTCAGTCTATTCCTTAGTTTAGACAAATGAAAAATATTGTAATTAACATCACATCTGATTCTTTTGTAAGTTATTGAGTTTTAACCAAATGTGGTATTTTTATGTTACAAAAGATTGAAAGTTAATTCGACAACTTTGATTTAAATATGTGTCTTAATCTCATATTGTCTCATAAATAAGATTGTCCTGTTATAGCCCCGTAAAACTGGGATGCAATTTAAATCAGTGGAGTTACAAGAGAATAAATTAAGGGATTAAAATTTCTGTATTATTTCTGCTGTGTGCAGAGCAACCTTAAGTCCCTTAACTCCATTGATCTATGACAGCTGCATCAAACTGGGAGGGTGATTCTTTCCAAACAAAATTCCGTAGTCATAAAAGCCCAGCAAAGAGACCGGGAACATAGCCCACCACCTCAAACACTATGCTCACAATGTGTGATTCCTGCAAGGTACCTCCAAGCTCAGCCCTACCTCAGGCAATAACACCTGTGACATTTATCCAACATTTGGTCCATGCTTGAGCAGGGAAAGGCTCTCCCATGGTGTCAGCAGCCCAAAAGGGACCACAGTAGCTATCAGCCAGCCAGCACCCTCAAACACTGGGACTGTGTGAAGAGTAAGGCACTGTCTAGAAATGTTGCAAGGGATCAAGAATTAGTGTTACTAAGTCTTGCTAAAAGCCTAGTTGTGCTTTAGGGCAGTGGGGTTTTGTTTAAGTTTTGTTTGTCTTCTATGTATCCACACCCTCACACTTAAAAGATGTCTGAACAAGTATTCAGAAGAAAACTTTGCCTTCAGATTAAAATCATGCATAAACCATTTCAGCAGTAAAAGTATATACCCGTGTATTGTATTTTCAATATAAACTTACTTTTTCCACATAAGTGGCTGTTTCTAATCCCATTTCCCGTGTTAAATGTAGCTGAAGGTCAGTGTTGCTAAAATAATTGTGTAGAAATACTAGAGCCAGTGGCGGGAATCCAGAGCTGCTCACATGATTCAGTGATGACAACTGGCTTTACAAGAGCTGGAATTTCTCATCTTGTGAGTGAGCATGATGTAAATTCTAGTTCTGCATTTTTTTGTTTTGACAAGACTTGGACACATTCATCGCTGGTCCAGCAGGCAAAATTCCTAGAGCTTGGGCTTTCCCACACATGGCAGCATAGTCCTGTCACGTTCCATGTCAGCACCTGCCTGTACCAGCCACAGCAGGATGAGGGACCCAGCTGGCACCACTGGCCTGGGGCAGAGAGCATACCCCAGCCCACTGCCAGGTCAGTCAGTGCAGTCACACTCACAGGAGCAGCAGCACCTGGAGAGGCTCTGCCATGCACAGACACAAGTTTCACCAGGAACGGTGTGGAGCTGTGAACTGCAGAGAAGAGGGGAAAGGTGTAACATTTATATGGGAAGCCACTTTTTCTGACAGTCTGACTTTCCAGAAGGAATTGGCCTTACTCAATGCCATAGCTTAGAGAGGAGCCAGTGTCACAGAATCTGTTCTGGGCTCCAAGAGAAGTACTGTACCAGTCCCCTGCCTCCCACCCTGGTGGCTTTTCACTCCTCATCTCGCTCCCTTGTACATTCCCACTCCCTCCCATCTCCAGTGGTTAAAGTCAGAGACCCTTCGGATGGGGCACAGCGAGCCAAAATGATGGGAAACGCTAAGGTGCTTCGGAGAGGAAGAGACCCAAAAGTGACAGGTGTGCCAACCAGGGTAATCCTGGGAGCAGCACTCCAGCTGCTCACCTACTTCCACAGCTTCAGGTCAAACAGCTCCAGTCCTCTGGACTCCTGCCTGAAGAACAGGAGACTCAGGGAGGGAACCTGAAAGGAGGTTGTAACGAGGTGGGGTCTCTCTCTTCTCCCAGGTAACAAGTAAAAGGACAAGAGAAAATGGCCTCAAGTTGTGCCAGGGGAGGTTTAGATTGCATATCAGGAAAAATTTCTTCACAGAAAGGGTTTTCAAGCATTGAAACAGGCTGCCCAGGGAAGGGATTGAGTCATTATCCCTGGGGCTGTTTAAAACGCTTGTAGATGTGGTACTTAGGGACATGGTTTAGTGCTGAACACAGCTGTGCTGGGTTAATGGTTGAACTCGAAGGCCTTAGTGGTCTTTTTCAGCTTTAATGATTCCATGGTTCTACCGCCTGGCAAGCTGTGCCACGTCCCCGAAGCACCCTCCCAATGCTTGGGAAGGGACCGGGAGCGTGGCAACAGGTTCGGGCATCCCTGCTCCATTTAAACGCCAGCCGGGCTCCTGTGCCTCCGTCTGTACGAGCCGAGGAGCCCACACGGTGGCACCACAGACGGCGGCGCGGCCCCGGACGGTGGCGGTGGCTCTGCCCGGGGCCGCCCAGGGCCACCCGGTGCCACCCAGTGCCACCCGGTCCCGGGCCAGGGCGAGCCTCGGGCATCGCCGCGCCGCTCTCCCTGTGTTCACAACGCGGCTTGAGCATCGGTGCACCCCCGCTCCAAAACTCCTCAATAAAGCACTCCCTGAATGCAACCGATCCGGAAAGGAAAGGCTTTATGGCTTGTTGTTAAAGGCTTTAACGCTGCCCCATCCCTGGAAGCGTTCAAGGACAAGCTGGATGCATCTTTTTTGGTGGAAGGCGTCCCTGCCTCTGGCAGAGGGGTTGGAAATAGAAGACCTTTAAGGTCCTTTCCATCCCAAACCATTCTATGATTCTATGAATCTATTCAACCTTAGCCTGATCCCGGTGGTATTGCAACTGCAGAGTTGCCCCAGCTGCAAGGAAAGTCACCTGTTTGAAGGCATGTGGCTTCAGCCTGCTTTTACGTGGTTTTGTTGTCCATTATGATAAAGCACTTCATTTAACTAATTATCTCTGGAATACATCAGTCAGCAACAGAGACAAATGCAACTTGGATAAAAGAGGAACCTCTGTTATTTGGTTCTCTCAGGGGAAACATGCTAAGCTGTGCTTTTCTCACCCAAACTATAGGCTAAGCGGGCAGTTAAACTCATCAGGGTCTGGAAGTGCTGCCTCACAAGGGGGCAATGTAACATCATATCACTGGGGTAGACAGTGGCTTACTGACTCCCCAGGGATACGGGACACAGCTAGGGAGAAAGGATCTGCCCTCTCTCAGTGCCATGGTTCTCAGCTTCTTCTCAAAAAGCTCCCCACACAGCGTATGATGTCTGTGCCATACTGTAGAGCTGGATTACAGTAATCATTTCCTTATTTTTTTTAAACAGAACAGCACAAAGCATTTTGAAAGGATCTTGGTATTGTAAATCATGTTTCATTTTGGCTTCTTATTTAAAAAAAAAAAAAAAGCCAAACGAGTCAAATGAGTCACTGCAGAACAAATATCACTGAGAATAACAGGCAGCCTGCAGAAAGCAGCTCCAGCCTCGCTGGGAGTCAGGCCATGGCACTGGTTCCTGCTGTCCTCTCCTGCAAGAGCAGCTCCAGGCTGGTCTCCTCTTGCAGGGCACCGCAGGTCTGACCATTGAGATGCACCAAGACCTACACAAGGGATCCCAAAACGGGGGAAAATCCCACTGCTACAGCTGAAGGAATAACCTACTGCCCTGACCATTGAGAGGAGACCCCTGCAAGGTCTATTTGTGAACATCACCACAGTCCCCTTTCTTTTCATGTGGCCTGCCATGACCTTACCCACCCTTTAGAAAAGGAAGAACCTTGAGAGATCTGGCACATCCCTTAATGTGAAAGCTGCTATTTTAT
This sequence comes from Dendrocincla fuliginosa, assembly GCA_035047845.1. Taxonomy (NCBI): domain Eukaryota; kingdom Metazoa; phylum Chordata; class Aves; order Passeriformes; family Dendrocolaptidae; genus Dendrocincla; species Dendrocincla fuliginosa. Next base: position 63,408,387 of record JAWWMO010000138.1, on the reverse strand, counting down.
TGCCTGATCCAACAGCCCTCCAGTGTGAAGTGTTCCCCTTCTTCATGTGGCACACAATGTGGTGATGTCGACAGCTCCTTTTCCCTAACTCTACCCATCCCTCTAGCAGCATTTTCAGCTATCCAGTCCCATCAGATCCAAGGTATTTTTCCACTGCTTGCCCTTCTGCAAGTCCTCCCCCCTAAAGACAGCACAGTTGCCAACACACACAAAACACTCTACCACAGCAGAGTTACCCCTCAGTGATCCATACACTTGTGGTTGTTAGGATTAATATCCCATGGCAAAACTTTGATCAGCTGGAACTAGAGTAGAATCATACCTCAGAGGGAAAGGGCATGCTGCAAACTACACAGCCTCTTTCTGTAATTGGCTGTAAATATTCTACAACACTTCTCTTTGTGCAGCTTTATCCCAAAATAAAATCCGTTTAGGCTGTGGTAGACCTCACTTTGATGTTCGTGGGAACAGTACTCTTAAATTATATGCAGTACATGGCACAGGGACTGCACTGTGTAGCAGTTCAATGCCAGTGACAGTCTATGGCTTATATTTAAGCACTGAAATATAGCTGCATTTTTTGGGCAACATTAAGGTCAGTTTCAGGTTAACTTATCTCTTCCTGTAATCTTATAAAATAAAATTTTTCTGACTCATTTTGAGTTTAAACCCTCTGAAAATAGTTTTCCTGGAAGAGACCTTGTCACTACACTGAAATTCATGTCTCCATTGTCTACACATAAATGAAATTTTAATTAAACACACTATAAAAAACACCATGTATTTTTAAAAGGCACTGTTAATATTTTTTATTAGCAAACTGGTTACTGAATCAGAATTTTTCAATTAATTTAGCAGCATATTCAATCTTTATTCTAAAGGGTAATCCGCTTTTCCAGCCAATCAACTCATGCAAACTCCATATTGCTTATAGCAAGCTAAAACACACCCTTACAGCTGTCAGACCCTAATAAATCTCATATTTTGGACTTGAAATAAGTGACCTAAAGCTAAATGTGAGGAAAAGCTTTTTTTCTTAAGCAGAAAAGCATATAGAAGGTCAAAAGTTCATCTTCCTGCAATCTGACTACCGCATTCCTAGAAGGCAAGGCCAAAGATGAGGCAGATCTTCTGCATTCCCCACGACAGTGAGGGGGGTCCTAACAAGGGGGAAGCCCATAAAGTGACAGAAAGACCTATCTACAGACAGTCTTAAAGGCAGTGATGGGGAATCATTATATTCCCTTACATCACAGCCTTGTTTTTCTGTTGCAGAGCCACACACCTCCTGCTTTCCCAAGCACAACCCCAGTTTCATCTAGCAGAGTGCAGCTTTCCAAAGAGCTGATCCCCCTCATGTCTAGAGGAGAGTGACAACTCCCATCTCCCTCACCTTTACTCTGCTCATCTCCATGAGAAGGAAAAAGAGACGAAGGGGAACTTTCGGGGTGAATAGCCTTACCTAGGGTCTCCTGGCCGCTTTCACAGTGCGGGGCTGGCTCGGTGGCCCTAAGCAGCCCGCCGAGGAGGAGCAGCAGCCTCAGGACCATGCTGGAGCCCCTTAGGCAAGAAGCACAGTGATGTGGCACTCACTGTCTGATGGAGTGACTCCTCTTTTGGAGCCTCAGCGCGGCTCTGGCTCTCCAGGCTGCAGAGGAAATCAGTGCACTGCAAGGGCATGCCCACGTCTCACAGTGTGTGCAGTCCAGGCGTCAGATTTCAGCTAGCATTTGAGCTTGGAAAGCAAAAGGCTTTGAGACACAGAGGGAGGAGGAATGAGTTCCCCCTCCCCTCTGCCTCCTGACCGTCTCCTTCTTGCAGCTTGGTTTACAATTTCATAAACAGTTTGAGCAAAGGGGGATCCCTGCAGGGTTGTTGTGCCCGACTGCTCCTCTGCTGCGGGTCCGACGCCTTTGGTCTTCTCCCAGCAGCTTCCCTAAGGAACAGAGGAGCTTCGCTAAAGCGTGTCTCACTGAAGCCAAGAGCAACTGCCTGGAGAGAATTGGGGCGGAGGGGAAAGAGAGAGAGAAAAGCAAACAATTGAAAGCAACTTTCTTCCCAAAGAATAGTATTTCATTACACACTCAACTGTGAGTTCAAAACATAACATGACAGCTAAGGGACTCTAAGCTGCATCCTCTCTGACACAGCAAGAATGGGAACCCACAGAAGACCCACCAGGATCCCTCTCTCTGTGCTCCTCCTGGGCATGTTACTTAAGATAAGATCCAGTTTACAGAAGCAACCTTGGAGGGATGCCAGTATTTTCTGTCTATTCTTAAAAAAGAATAATTTCACAAAAATGTAGATAAGATCCCAGAACAGCATCATAAGCTTTAACTGGATGGTAAATCTATATAAAGTTCTTTGTACATTAATTTTTTTTTATTATCATGTTTGAGGGGTTCTGTTGGATTTTTTTTTTTAGAGAAATATGTATTGTATGTTTTTATTTCTACGCAACAGGTATGGTAGAGCAGCTTACCTTAGGTAGGATGTGAACTCCTCATTTCTTACCTATACATAAATATATCCTGTATGACAGGGGAAAAAAAAAAAAAAAGAATTTTTCTTCAAAATTCTAGACCAAAACAGAACAAAGCATCCCATCTTTTCAGGCAGTGCATGTTCCTTTGAGGACAGATACCTGCTTACACAAGAGCAGAGAAGAGCACTCTGGCTCCTGCTGATCAGTATCAGAGATCAGTAAGGAGCTATGGTGCTATATGATAATGTAATCACACAAGCCCCCCATAGAGAAACCACTAAAGAGGCTGGCAGGGCAGGAGAGAGCTGTATGTGTCTTGAAAAGCAATTGATGTTTCATCTCATTTGGAAGAGGTGCACTGGGAAGCTCAACAGTAAAGTATGTCCTATGTGTCCAGGCTCTGCAAGGAAGGATGGGTTTTAGTCTCCAGGATTTCCTTCTAGATCTGGAGACTGCAGAGACTGCTCTGGGAGTAAACAGTACCAAAGCCTATTATGGTTCAAATAACAAACTTCCAAGGACAAGAATGCTATTTAGCTGCTTTTTTTTTTTTTTTTTTTTTTTTTCCCCTGATCAAACAGCAGCATGTCTAGAGTCTCTGGAAAAGAAAGAAAAAAAAAAAAAGGTACCAAGCCAGCTCTGGAAGGGTGGCCTCCAAGGGCAGGAATACTTCGTCTTCTGCCCAGCTCCCCTACAGTCTGCTCTGAACACCAATCTGCCACATTTGTACCTGATGTTCTCAGGTACAGCTGTGGGTGCATCTGAGCCCGAGGCTCGCTGTGCACCCATGCTGTGTATTTGGTATTACAGGGAATAAAAGTGGCTGCCCAGATCTAACCAAAGTGATGTGGATGAATTATTCACAGCAAAAAAGGCTGCAAACATTATACGTGCAAACAAGCTGACCCTAAGCCCCTGGAAATGCTGACATCTGTGTTGCAGTTTTCTGCAGCCACGTACTTTGGGGCCACATACCTTAAAACACTGGCAAATACAAGACCCCTTTACCAGGATTGTCCAAAACATTTTGCAAACCACTGACACCTGCTTTCACCAGTGCTATTATCCCTACTGACATCCTCTACGTTCATGCTGTGCTCCATATTTAGAATCAATTACTAATGAGACAAAGTCACATCACACTGGGAATACTGATTTGGCAACATTTGGAAATGTTCATTTGTTATTTCCTGAATTAAAAGATTGTGGCACACCTTATATCATTTCTTGCTCTCAAGATTATTGTATCCATCTAGTATTATTTGTAGCATGTCTATGCATTGATTTTCACACACACTCCAGTTCAGTCAGCCTTTGGGCCATTGCATCATATTCCACAGAATCAAACGGAAGCAGTGTAAGGACTCTTCAGTATAAAGAATAAATAAATAATGAGGAAAGTGATAAATTAAACCCACAGATGCTCAGGAATTAAAGAACAGGTGGTGAAAGAGACATTGACAGGGACACTGGTCACTGCCTCATGGGCCATTAAAGGAAAAATTTGGTCACGGCCTTAAATAGGGTCAGGCTGAACTTTGTCACTTGTAAGAAACATAAAATGTTTCCTTTTCCTGATTGCCTTTTGTATTATAGAATATTAGAAGTCACTTTAGGGACCATGCAAAATTTATGATGGCCTGATCAGGGGAAGGAGCAAAGGGAAGAACCAGAGTAGATCAGGGAGGCTCAGGAGTAGAAAATCAGAGAGGAGGGGAATAAAGGGAGTGACTGCATGTAGGGAGGCTGCTGGGCTGTATGCTTTTCTGACCCAGTCCTGTGCCTGGTCACTGCAATCTAGTCTATTTTCATATTAAATCCTTATTCCCACCCCGCCTCACTATGTAATTTCTCTCTCTGACCGAGGTGTGCATGCTGAAAGGACGAAGTGCCATCGACCAGAGAGATCAAGGTGTAAGCTGTAAACTCAAAGCATCAGCTGCTGGAGAGACCTGGGTGTGTTAATATTTCTCAAGTGAATATAACCCTGTATTCATGAGCGCATTTGTGTAGTTTGCTAGCAAACTTTAGTCTGGATTAGCAGGTAAACAGAATACTTCTCTGGAAAGACTCAAGGTGTGGATCAATGACCTGGTAAAGGGCCCAGATTGAAGATATGACATCAGAGCTTGAGCTGATATTTGAGGAATCTGTGAATGTGAGCATACATGTGAACGTGAGAGGGGGAGCATATGGGTTTTCAGCTGTGAACCTCAATCCTGAACAGCTGGGGAGGAGCAACAGGACTGCTCGCTCTGTACTTAGGCTTACGTGAGTGCTGGTGGTAAACCAGCTCTTCTGGCATCGTGCATGTATTCACACGTGTGTGTGTGCCACTGTGGGACTCATCCTCACTGCTGTCTGAACCCACAATTCCAAGTACCCATAACTGCACCCACAGGTCCTGATTGCCTGGATCTGACACCCACAAACATAACATCCTTGACAAGCTCCACTGCACCAGCTAAATAAAACTCTCAATAGCTGACAAGCTCCAAGCTTTGTTTCTCAGTTCCAAAGACCTTTCAATCAGGATGCCTGTTTGGTACCAGGATAAAAAATTTACAACATAAGTAGGAAAGATAGGGGGCTAAGAATGACATTAAGGTAATTAGCAGCAACGGTAAATGTATCAGTTTATCACCACTATCTATAAAAGTTTCCATGCTTGCATGCCCAAAGGCATGGAGAACAGAAGGTCTGGAAGGGCTATTTCACTCTACTCTTAGCTTAGATTGCCTGCTCTTTTTCTTCTTTCTACTGGATTTCATCCCGGACTTTTCAGTGAGTATTTCTATGAAGGTTTGGCATGGTTGCCATCTCTGAGTTCCCCTGTAGACCTGCACCTTTCTGAGGGGAACAGTAGTTCTGCTACTGCTCTTCTCACTCATACAATATTTCCAGCATTCCTACCCTGTTTGACTGTTTTTCAGCCCAGAATTAGCACTCTCTATATCACTTGCCCTTCTAATATTTTGGTTGTGTGTTGACATTATATCAAATGATACTACTAGCAGGTATTGCACCATTGCATGACCAAACCTAAAAGTATTAAAAGCAGCTAGGGAAGGGATGGTTTGGAACAGAGGGATTTCTCAACCTCTCTATTTTTATTTCTGGGTTTTAGTAAATCTTCTAGCCTTTCCAGGGAGCTGACAAGTTCTGTCTCAGGCTTAAATATGATATTTTCACCCAAGTTCTAAAAGAATCTTTAAAATGAACAAACGAACCCCAGAGTGCTAAGCAGATCTAATATCACCTGGGTTTCATCATTTGCACTTGAATCACTACAATAAATTTAAAGAATTCCACTAGCTCTTATTGCTGACTATGTCTTTCCTGATCTGACCTTTCTATTAGCCAACAGTCCACAGTACAGAAGCAATCCAGAAATCCTCAGACAAGGCTAAATACCAAAACTGTTTTATGTCCTTGGCAGATACTCAAAATGGGATTAAACAGCACATTTAACTTGGTTGCATTCTCATGATTCTTACTATTGTCAGACAAATTTAGCAGAGGGATATATTAGACTCAGACTGCGTTTCATTACCTGGTTCTTTTTTTATTTTGACTCTGATAGGAGGTGGTAGGAGGTTGAACAATAAATAGAAGCAGTGCTGTCTAGATAACTTCTGAAGGACAGAGACTAGATGAAAATGCTACTTCGTGGCTTGTTATTCTCTCCCCTATTAGGTGAAGCTGGCAGAATGATGTTTGGCAGCACATCACATCTGCTCCGGTACAAAGTCAGCAGGTGCGGTTTTAGGACTTTGCAGTAGTTTAATATAATCCAGGAGATGTTTTCATTTGCACAGCAGAAACCAATCCCCATTTTGGTTTCCATTTTTTTTAATCCCCTTTTATCAGTTTCCATGAAACAGGGCAGAGAAATGACCCGCTCTTAAGACAGGGAGTAAATTAACAACATACTGTAAAGCAATAGCAATAATTAAAAAAACCCCACAACCCTATTCGACCTATCTTTGCAAGACCTTATTTTCCTGTGCCCTGATTGTGCTTTATGCAACAGCAGAGATCTGAAAAAGGCCCACGAGACCTTCTCTCACAGCTTCTAGCTGCTAAGTTAAAAAAGGAAAACAGACTTGTTCTCCAAACAAATATTTCTAATTCAAATTATCATGCCTGTGGATAAGAGAAATGGCTAATTTACTCTAAAGATACACAAACTATTCTGAGTTCTGCACTTGTTAAGAGAAACAGATATTTTGGGATGTCTTGCTGTGCCTTCTGGGACCATCTACATTACTCTGGGGGAGCTTTTAACTTTCTCACAGAGAGTTTTTTCAACAGTGCTTTTTATCTCAGCTTTCAATTTGTTCCCCTTATGACCCACAAGATTAAACAAGCCTTAAAAACTGTCACACATAAGCACTGAAAATTTGATGGACAGACTATAAAGACCACAAACTGTTTTCCTACACTGTACCCTAAAATTTTAGCATAGAATGGATCATGGACTGCAACTGTCTATGTGTCTCAAATATTTAAAAAATTACTTGTAACCTCTACTATTTATTTTTGGTTATAATTGACCAAGTACGTATTTGTACTAGCTCACTAAAGGAGGAGGAATAATGCTCCAGTAGACCTTCTCAGAGTGAACCAGTCTAGCCATACTCCAAACATTAAATTTACTATAATGGCTTCAAAATTGGTCCTTAATTATTTTGGTTTTGTTTCTTTGTTTGTTTTGTCATGTTGATCTGTTTTGCCAATTTCTTTCCTCATAAGATGGAAACAAAACCAAGGGATGAGTGGGTGAGTTTATTTCCCCCGCTATCAATATTACCATCACGCATATTTCTTCCCTTCCTACTTAAATATAATAAATGTTTAAAGAATACAGCTCTTGAAATATATTTAAATCATTTAAATTCAATACAGGTACTGTCAGTGATAATTGAATTCTGTTTTCATCTTCTGACTTGTCACAGAGTAACTAAGTCAATGACCCACAAAATTAGTTGTTTATACTACTTCCAGTGATTCACTGAACTGATCCTATCATAATGCAGAAGAATGCAATTAAAACAGGACAAGGCCTTACCATCCTCAAAAGATCCAACTGAATACATGGCTTTCTTTTAGCCTACCCTTCATGTGGTCTCTGTGCTTGTTTGAGTTAATCAGCAAGAAATGAAGCCACTCAAAAAGTTTCTTTTGATGACAGGAGAAAATGATATCTAGTTAAAATTCAGTCATGATCAAAGGCACAAGTGATACAAAAAACTGGAAGGGAACCTGGCACCAGATGGTGGAATGAGACCACAAAGGGACAACAGTAATAAATATGATTCTATATCCAGGAGAACATGTGCAAAATAGCATGCACTGATCACCAAACCCTGCAACAAGCACACAATATTATTTAAATTTAATCATTAAAAAGATAGAGCTAACATAAGGACCTTGTTATCCTCTCAAAGGCTGCCTCTTATTACTCCCACATGTAAAGCAGCAAAGCAGGATTGCTGCTGAGGGGTTACTGGTAATATATTTTGTGGTTTTAGTTCAAGATGAGGCTCAAAGGTGACTCTGCCATAAAGCAAGAAAAATAATACAAATAAGTCAGTGAATCATAGAACTGAATATATAACAGCTACAAGGGAAAATGTGTGCTCAAAAAAGATCTGTGCTCAGAACTAAAGGTCTTTCTTTTCTTCTGATCACAGATGGAATATTAAAAATTAATGTAAATTCTACCAGAAAAGAACTTGACAGTCCTATTTTGAGACTCATTTCACTTCATCTCTTCTCCCTGTCTCACAGAACATTAATGCCAAAACACTCAAAAGAAGTTCTCTAGGGCTTGCTTTGCACATTTGCAGAGGTGCTGGGAAGCATTTTGAAAAAGTGACTTGGAGAGCTTTAGTTTGTAGATACTCGATGGGGGAAATATTTAACAAACCCTGATGCTTTGAAGGCAGATTCTTGGCACTTTCCAAAATAAAATCAGGTCCTCCAAGGCTAACACTCTCCAGAAAACTGGGAGTTCAGCTCAGATAGCAAGAACCAATAGCCATTTCAGATGATACTATCATGACAGCTCTGAAGATTTTAACTTCATTTTCAGAAATAAACTTATAAGTCAAATCAAGACCCAGGCCTCACTTAAAACCAGGAGAAATAGGCTGTTAAAGTAGTTAAAATAGAATGCTTTCAAAGGTATATAGTCACTTCAAAATTACAAATTAGCATACTGAGATTCTACATCACACTAAATATCAGGGCCATAATAATATTAAATTGTCTTAATATTTGTTTTCTGTATCAACGTTCCAACTCTTTAGAGTGACACAGCCTATGAAGATAATTAGTCATTTAAAAGATAAGAAATTCTAGTTCAAATTTTATTTTCTTCTTTTATTCAAATGATTTACAAAACATCTAGCAGTGTATCAAAGTATCTGTCAGTGGAAACTACAGAGACCAAATATAAAACAACTGCAGGGCCTGTTTTTCCCAGACAATCCTTGGCAGTCAATATCTCTAGACTGTGATATTTAGGCATGTTCCACTCATGATGTTCAGATCAAAGAATTGCCCACAAAGGACAATCACTAAAGCTACTGGTTAGATAGCAAAGGTGAGGAGACCAGGTTGGAGGCTTTCCTTGGGATCATGCAGGATCCCACGCAGCCAGCATTTCCAGCAGCACAATATCCAGCCCTACAGGGGCACCACAAATAGCCTGCCTGTCCTACAGAGAGCAAGCTGACCTCAGAGTTGTTCTTCCAGCTTTACCACCATCTATATGAATGTAACTCATGCCAGACCCCTATACAGCATCCTCTCTCCCTTATTTGTAAGAAAGTCATTAGTTTATAGATATGGATATCTATTTCAAATGTAAGTTAATGATACTCTTTGGGGAGATGTCAGAGACTGAAATGGCTTCAACATTGTTAGGATCACCAAAAGCCTTATGTCCACTGTACCAAACTGCAAAGGAACAGCTGCTCAGTCAGTGAAATCCACCCCTCCCTGAATATACTTCATTATTTGGCCTGCAAAAGGACCTTGTGGTGTTATTGTCCAACTATCCCAGGTGCAGAAGGGCACACATACCTGAAACTACAAACTGGATTTCCAGATAAAGGAAGAGGTTGATAAGAGGCAGATCCCCCACAAGATCAAGACCATCACTTCGACAGGACTGTGACCACCACTTCAACCAACAGACACTAAAGCTGCAACTACCAAGTTTCACTGCTGGATTCAGCAGCTGGTGATAAATGTTTTTACATTTATCCTTTCTTTTCCTTATACATATATATATATATCTTTTTCTTATACATTTTCTTAACTGTTTTTTTTATGCTTTTATATTGCTGTATTGATATAGATAATAACAAGCAAAACGGCTACACACTTGTTTTCCTTTCAAACCAAATTGTTCTAAAATAAACCCTACATATATATTTACAAACACTGATCATTCAGTGTCATTTCACTCTAACCCATCCCAAGGGATCTATTAACAAGAGCGTGGGTTACTTTCCCCTTCTGGGTGTGTCATAACAGGAGGGCAGGGTGGTGGTGCTGTGTGACACTGTTTCAGGGCTGCCTCATGTGGCTTGTCCCAGGGTTCACTGGAGAACTGCAGACTCCTGCAGAGCACTGCTATCGTGCCATCCTTCAGTCATGCTATAGTTGTGCATCCAGTGACATTACAAACATGAGTGTTTCCATCGCAGGAAAAGCATTAACAAATTGGAATGAATTTTCAGAGAGGTAACAAATAGGATGGAGGTTTAAGCATTGACTCATCATGAGAAATAATTTGAGCTGCTGAATACGTTTTTTTTCTTGGCCAAAAAATGACTAATTGGATATTCAGGGGTCTGAAAATACAGCTTGTATAGTACAGGCCAAGATACAGTTATGTCTCAAGAGAACAAATACAGGGCAGTAGGGAGAGTAAAAAAAAAAAGGCTATAGGGTCTTAATTACTAGCCACAGGCTAAACTATGGGAACAATACCACACATGGGCTAAACTCTGAGACCAGCTTCATAGTCAGTCAAATCCTTCTCCCTGCTTTCCTAAAATGCCAGCATTCTGGATTAAAATCTCTAACGGTGTAAATTAATTGAGTGCTACTAATATCATGATGCTGTACTGGTTGGAGACCTGATGCAGAACTGATGAGTTTTGAACAGATATGAGATGTCTTATCATCCACATATCAACCTGAACTCTATGGGAGAAGTTTTTTCAGCCTACAAGGCTTCAGGACAAGATCCTTAGCAGCTCCAAGACTGTCATCAGTCATTCTAGTCATACCATTAACAACCTGAGCTACAGTGACACTGAGATCCCTATGACAACTGGGAATTTGCATTTTCCTAACTTCCCTCAACTATTCATATCACTGAGTTATCTTCTACTCTTTTACTATCATTAGGGAACAAAAAAGAACTAGTGGCTCACCAAAAAGATTAATTTTACTTGTCAAAATTTTGGTTATTCAGGACCTTCCTTTAAACTACCATTAAGTAGGACAAGTTTGGAGAACAGATATCCAGAGAAATTCCTGAGTTCTTTCATTTTCCTGCAGATTATTTTGCTAGATACAACTCTCAATCACTCCTTCTTTCTCCTTGAAATAAATTACATTGTACCAGAACACAAGTCCAACCTTCATCTCTCCTTTGTGAGGAAGCCAGGATGTCAGAGCAAGCTATTTACATACTCCACCTTGTGTTGGTCCTCTTCAGCTTCCAGTTGCCAAGCAACAGCTACCCTCAAGACTTATCAAATCAATGCCATGGCAGTAGGGGAAATTACAAAGCTAAAGGTCCTGGGATCCATTTATCTGGTTTTTTTTGCAGGTTCATATCATGTGCAACTGAAAATTAAAAGGTGGTTAACACTCATGGGCTGAACCTGAGAGCATCAGCATTGGACATAGAGGTTTTGGACTGCCAGGGCAATTACAGGCATTTGACCATTGCAGAACAAGCCTAGAGAAATCCACTATGCATCCACATGGGGTAGGTTGCATTTCATCCAATCTTCCCTTCAGAAGGTTTATTGGGACAACAGGTGGGGAGTTTTGCTGAAGCTCCAACAGTAAGAATTTTATTTTTATGAGGCACTCATGCTGAATACCTTGATTCATCCATAAATGGTTATCTGAAAGAAAGAATGTGACAATAGTCATACTATTACTCTCTATGTGCTACTGACTGCAGAAATTGGTAGGCTGTAGTCCCAAGGGATAAAGTAGATTCACTAAGATTCTTGGTTTAATTCCTTTACCAGCTTTCTTTGTTGAGCACAAAAAAAAATTGAGGGGCACAGTTTTCTTCCTAGTTTATTTAATTTGCATTTTGCAATCCTGCTCAGCTACACAGAATTAAAAACTGAAAAGGCTGTCAGAGGAAAACGGATTAAAAACAACAAGGAAACCCCACGGGAAACCAAAATCACAGGGGAGAAAGAAAAAAAAAACAAAAAAAGAAAAAGGGAGAATGCCATCACAATAGCCTAAGGGAATGCATCAGGGAAAGAAGGGCTCTGAATAGCCTGTCTTTCAGCTGACACGAGAAACCAGAGGGCAGGGAGAAACTTTACAAGGGTGATGTAGGTGGAGAGAGCACAGGAATTGACTGAGCTTCCAGCAGTTGCAAAGGGAGGACAGGCTAGCAGAGATGCAAAGAGCAAATGCTCCTCATATCTCTGTTCAGCTCTAAGGCCAGAGGTGAAAATAATTGAGTAGGAGGGAATTTATGAATAGTAAGAATAAACAGGGGTTTTAAGAAGAAAGGAACTTACACTGGGTTTGAATCACTTTTCAGAACCACTGGCACAGTGCTCCTCTAGGTCTAGAAGAAAGGAGCTTACAAGAGCAAAATTTGGTTGGCTGGAGTGATTGTACATGCTCAGCAAGCCACAGGTATCCAACTGAGAGAGGACAGCAGGAGTATGCACAGAGGCATGATAAAGCTCAGGAGAAAGGGCTCAGAGGTGTAAACAGCTGTGAAAGGACTGGAGTGCAGGCTACTCTACAGCCATACCGTCTGCATTTTCAGTCTGCTTGATATCTTTGTTGTCATTTGAAGGAAAACACCCCTTACTTTCCATTTCCATTAATCTGGTTTGCTAGGATATACAAGAATAGAACATTTTTTTTAAAAAATATGTTTAATTCAGTGAGTAGATTTCTTAACTGTGCTGGTCTTAAAGGATATTTTAAAAAGATTTCTGAAAATTCAAACTTGGACTCTAACAATGAAAAATTTCCACCAAAATCTTTGCTTACCTCCACTTGAAGTCAGTGAAGTTAATATCTTTCTCTGAATGTATTTTCTGCCTCAGTTATGACTCTGCCCACAAAATGAGTGGGATGTAGTGCATAGATGGGCTACAAGCAGCCTTCAGAAGAGAAGCAGAAGCATCATCCCTCCTTTGTGATAAGTGCCCTGCCTACTGAACTTCACCAACATGTACACAGAGTCTGCCCTCTCTCATACACAGCATCTCAAATTTCTACCTAACTTCCAGCCTGACCAAGGTGACATTCCCCAAGGAGAAGAGAAGTCCCAGCCTGAGCTCTCCCACCAAGAGAATACCACTGAATCTTCATCTAGAAAAGCACAAAAATGTGTATGTCAGTCCTTTTTTGCATGGTGCTAGTATGGCAAGTTCCTCAGGATGGAAAGAGGAGCATTCTATTCTTGTATCCTAAATATCTTTCTCCCAAAAATTCAACTCCACTGTCAGCTCTGAGAAGCACATTTTTAAATGCCTGGGAAACTATGAGGAAAAGATCAACAGACAGATTCAGGTTGACAGTATTTGTCTTCCATTCCTAAGTATCTTCTAAACCATGTTCATACTATTTGATCCATTCCTGGCTGTGTGGTCTTTTATCTGTCTGTGGCTGAGGTCTCCTGAGAACAGCAGTTCTAGTACTTCTCTGACTTTCAGCAAGCTAGTTAGAGTAAAAGGATAATGAAATATTCAGAGCACTGTGTGAGAAGTCCAAAAGATATTTTAAATTCCTAAAGCAGACTTCATTAAGAATCATAAGAATAAGGGTCTGTCTGAAAAGCCAGATATCAAGCTGAAAGCCAGTCTGAGCTATGCATCTGAAAGGAGTGATCAGCAGTCTTTTGTAAAATAAAGGTCATGTATCAACATTCTGTTTTCCCATGATAAAGGACAAATATGCAACAGAACACCTAAAACAGGTTTAAATATTCTCATTAAGGTGCACACCCAAATCACACAAATCTGATCTCCAGTCCCATGCCATGGAGCAAGGGCACTGAGCAATTTATTTGGTTTCAGAAAGCATTCTGAAAATGTGCATCAGGACTGACAGCTGCAAGCAAAGAGACAGAGTGGTTGGATATGTAAAGACAGGACTTATAAAAGTGAAAAGAAGGTGACAATGAGTCTGCCACTTATGGCCAGGCTTCATTGAAATACAGTTTGAGTGTTAGGCCTTTGGTTGAAAAAAATCAAATTGAGGAAGTGAGTTAAGTATAACTACTCTAGTGTTAAGCATGATGAGCCTTCTTGGAAAGAATTTGAAGATTTCAACCCTTTTGGTATAAGAAAGGAAACTTGGAAATTTAAGCATATGCTGAATAGTTTTCTCCAAATTTGCTGTATATTGCACATGCAAACAGCAGGATGCTGAAATGTATGAAACATGCACAACAAATAACTTAGATCATGTCCCAAAAGAGAAGTTTTGGGGTTTTTTTGGGCACCTTTACAGTCCACAGCGGACTGCTCAACAACTTTCACTTGTGTGAAAACAGACATTGAAATGAAGATGTTTCAGGTGTGGTTTATAACATTTGAAGGAATCTCTAGTTAAAAAGTGGTGTCAGTGGACTGGAATGATCTGTAGATCTCAACACTCAAAAATACCTTTAACCATATGGACCCTATAACATCTAACATACCTGCTTTGCAATATGTTTCATTTGCATAGAGAATGTATGAGAAGCCTGGCTGGGAGCAGCTCACGCATTGCTCACTTACAGAAAAGAGCAGAAGCACCAAGTTTTGCATCATGCACCCTCGTGTCCTGGCAAGGAAAATCTGACATTAAAGGGGAAGAACCAGGAATACGCAGAAATGGGACCAGCCATTTGGCCTGTTTCACATTCAGAAGCCACAGGGAAAAGCAGCTCCAGCTCAAAGAAGGAGTTGGCTGCATGTATTGTGCCAGGTGACATTTTGGTCCCCTAAGATTCTGGCACTGAAAGATACTCATATATTTACAACCTTTCTTAAGGTCATCTCTGCTGTGTCTCCAGCTGAGCCATTAAATATTAATTGGACTACTTTCCAAAAATAAAAAGCAAAACCTCTAATTTACTTGTGTAATTTACACCTCCCACGAACCAGGTGTCCTCCTGAACCAGACCGAACAAGCCATTTGCTCTTCACAGTCCTGAAATATGCTATGTGCTTTGGAGACAGACACACAGTTGCTTGTTCGTTCTGTGTGCAGAAGTGCATGTAATTATTTGGGGGGAAAAAAGCAACCTAAATACAACAGAAAATATGCTTTCCAGGTGGCACAGTCAAACCTTCCCACTCACAGTAGATAGTTCTCTTCAGTTGGGGTTTCAGGCTTGATTTTTGTTTTTATTTTTTTTAAACCATTTTACCTAGATGAGTTTGAATATCTTGTCGCTGGTCATTTTGTTCAACAAGGCTCAATGCTTCTAAATTTCTCAAAGAGCTCAAATTTTAACCCACAGTTGTAAAGAACATGATCACTTTCTGATCATATACAAGCACTTGCATTAAAGAACTTTTGTATTCTCACAGAGAGTCACAGAATTATTTAAGCTGGAAAAGACCTTTGAGTTCATAGACTCCAACTGTGAACTTATTTAACCATGTAATAAGCCTAACATGGTAATTAGCTCTGTAATTTAAGTTCAATACTGCATTACTCATGTTAAGACAAGGTAAATATGTATTCAGTAATCACTGAGCCACGGAGATTATTTAGAGTAGTTTCTAGGTGCTGATTTACCCAGATGAATAATATGCTTGCTCTTCAGTGAGGCTGAGGAATTTGTGGAGTGAAAATTCACAGAATCTGAGGTCCTCATTGCTCAGCTGCCATCTAAGCTCAGAGACACTAAAGTTCACAGTATCACACTACTCAAGAAAACTAGTTTTGCTTTTCTACTTGGAATGAAGCACATCCACCCTGTCAGGATTCAGCAGGCTGGGTGCCAGTTCATACCTAAACCTTTTGGGAATCTGTAGTCTAAGAAATACTTTGGCTTTATTGCCTCAGAAGCTCAGTCTGTCAGTCTCAGAGCTTAGCTGCAACAGAGGTGCTGAGCAAAAAACCAAAAAGTTCCTATTTTCTTTTGGAAGAGACAACTCTCTTTATCAGATGGGAATGTCAGAGCACTCACCTAGGAAATGGGGCACAAAGACTCTCTCTGAAAAGGCAGATTCAAAAGGTATACTGGGTCTTGCCTGAAAATATCCAAATCATCAGGCTTGTAAATATTTTGGTGAAGGTGTGTTAAGAAAGAGAGTTAAAGTTCAATGTCTCCTTAGTTGCATAGGCTAATTCAAGGTTTATTGTGCTGCAGAGTTTATACCCTAACTACCATGAGATGGATGATACAATCCAGGAAAGGTGCAGTTCTCAACTCCAGTCTCTGCTGACAAAATGCAAGTTTGGAGAAGAAGAGGACTTTGTCAATTTGAATTGTAACCAGGAGCTGAAAAAACACAGCGTTGGAGCTCTTTTTGGGCCCTACTGCTCTGAAAAGATGAAGCTTCTCTTGCATGCCGTTTTAACAACTGGCCACCCTTTCCCCTAAGCAGCCACAGGTGGGTGGCCGCACCTTCTGCTAGGGAAATCATAGTACCAGGCAGTTCCTGCTGACCCCTGTGGCATTTCCACCACCGCAACACACCTGCCAAGTATTTACCAGGCTCTTGTTTCTTAGGAAAAGCCATCCCATGTCACTGGAGAGGAACTCCAGATGAAGTTTCCTAGAGCTTTACCTTCAAGCTGGCAAGTGTGTTAATGGCAAGAGGCCATTTTGGATATCACACTTCAGCTTTGGTGGAAATCTTCTGATCCAAACTAAACCCTACCATCAGGATTGTGTCCCCTGTTTTATCTAAAATGTCAAAATGTCAGTAAGAGTGAATCCCTAACCTCTGGTGGATGCTCCCATCATGTAAGATATACGTAGCACTAAATCTGATGATACTTGTTGCACCATTCCAAAAAAATGGGGGCAAAGTGTGGTTTCCCCTATCTGCTCCTTTTCCTGAATAACCCAGAGCATGGTGAATGAGGCACCAAGCTAATGAGTTTTGCCTATATCAGGCAGCCAGGGGAATGAAAGAGAGACCTCTCACTGAACGTTTCCCACTTGGTTAGGAAAGTAGAGGAAGCCATTCTGTGGTTCTCAGGGGGTGCTGAGAAGAGAGAAAGGACAAGTTACCTGCACACTGAGCAGAGAGAGGTGCCTCTTGGTAGTGCTAAACAAGGCAGTTAAACTCCATTGCAAATCAGCACTGGGAGCAAATATTTTTTTTCTTGTTTGGTTTGTTGGTTTGTTTTTTTTTGTTTTTTTTTTTTTTTTCATCTAGACCTGTGCACCTCCAGAAATGTTCAATGCTTTGTAAGGCTGAGTGGTACTTTAAAGTGTACACCCTCAACTGGCATAAATGAGGTACATTCATTAACTTAATAGCAGACGTAGCAGTTTAACTATATTCTGGTTTATACCTTTAAAATGCAGCTTGTAGTTTAATAGCTTTAAAAATTTATTACTGTAATAGCTTTAAAGTTTATTTCCCCCCCTCCTCTACCATTTTCTTTAATAATAAAGCTTTATTTCATTTTTTGTCTGGGAGGTGACAATTTAATACACTTAACTATATGTAACATATTCCTTTGTTAACGTGAGGACAATTTTGTTTAGGAAACCAAGTGTAAGCTAACAATTGTAGGTATCATTAGGTATCATGTTTATTCATGGGTAGACACTGTAGTCTATTAAAACTCTTTGGCACAAAACTGACTAAAAAGTTACAGAAAATTTAGCATCCTTCCCTGAAGTATCAGGTTTTTCTAGTGCCACAGCAGAGGGGGAGGCGTGGGGAGACAGACAGGGAGATAGCAGAACTGGAAAGATTCCACAGACAACTTTTTTTTTCTGAAATATTGTATTTACACAAAATTGAAGAGAGTACAAATACTTTACTAAGAAGACAAAACCATTATAGTACATTCAGTTTAAACACAGGCAGAACTATAGATGCACAGCACAGAGGCCTAAGGTACTTGCAGGGAAAAAAAAAAAAAAAAAGGCAGCACATCATAAAGGCCCCAGGGATTCAAAGCAGGAGGTAAGAGAACATTGTATCTGTTATGCAGCATCACCTTTCCTTGACTTCAGTGGGATTTAACAAGATACTCCTTCCTCATTGCAGATGGTGGGAAATCTCTCTCAACGTGCTGACTGCTCAACACTGATTTTACAAAACGGTGAAGTGTGTCCTTAATTTTCAGCATGGAAATAGAGCTGTTAACTTCAAAGGAAATTATACTTGTGCCTAATCACATGCTTATATGCTTAGTTTGACCAGAAATAGCCTTCTCAATGCTTCACAGGGTCAAGTCCATTGTTACATAAAAATAAGAGTTCTCTTCTGTCTTTTTATTTTTTTTTAAATATACTTTAGAATTGCTTTAATTTTCTTGTTATGTACTCAATTAGAAAATAGTAGCTTATTGAATGCCATAGAATTTTTCAATTTTAATAAACGTCTTATATAATCAAAGGAATATTGTTAAAAAATAATTGCCACATTTTCCCAAAGCCTGTTTAGATTTAAAAAGAAAAAAAAAGAGAAAAATATAATAATAAAGCAGCTTTATATTTCTGGGCATTTGGCAGCAGGTCTGTTATAATATCTCTCACATATCTCTTGTTATCAATTAAAATCATCAGATTAACTGATCATTATTAAAGAAAATGTTTTACAATATTATTACAATTCACCATATATAACCAATGCGTGACATATTTTACACATTATATATCCCTTAAAAAGAATTAATATGTTTTAGCCTTTCCTTTGAAAACAGATAGCTTCTGAAGTAATATATCTCAAACATGGTGGTACCTGTCACTTCTACTAACTGATTTTTTTTTTTTTCCTGAATAAAAGCTTGTTTGAACAGGACTACTAGCTCAGTGATGGAACTACAGTGCTATTTAACTAAATTCCATATATGTCTTCATTACTGTTGCTGTAATTATTGTAATCACATACCACTGAAGTGCTAAATATTAGTAACTCAGATATGTGGACTTTGGTTATGCTTGATAGAATACTGGCATATCAAATATATGTACCACTTCCTAAAGGCATATCAAATATATGTACCACTTCCTAAAGGCTATGTTACAATCATGATGCCTAGTAATAAATAACAACAATCTCAGATTCAAAGTGCTGACTCACTTGAGGCACCGATACAATAAATCAATCAATTAAAAGACTCATTTTTAAAGTTCAAAACTAACAGAGCAGATCCCAGGCTGCCAAGTTACATGCACAGCACAGAAGACTCTGAACCTCTCTTCCCAATCCGGGGATTCCTGTGGTCCCAGAAGACACTGGGGTATCACATCTGATGTAGAACGCTCCAAGACATACCAAGTCTTCAGACATGAAATATTAAAAGCTCTCTAAGCTTCTCTAAAGCCTTGAAAGGCTCTCTTAAAACCCCTCAAGCCAACTCCTCAACCAGGGACAAGGCTTTGCCATGTATTGTGCCTGACTGCAGACCAGGGAAGAGCCTTTCATGAAAGTCCACAATGAACTGTATCGCATTAATGCAGCTTTCACACCCTGGAGACACTGTCACCACTGTCAGCGTGAGGGGGAAAAGGCAGCTTTCCAGCAGCACAGCAGCAAACACCTGTCTCTATCAAAGGGGAATGCTTTCATTTTGTTAGTTTGTTCTGTGCAAGCAGTAATCATTTTCAGTGTCAAGAGAACTGTTGTAGCCCGATGAAGGATACAGGTCCCTCTTAAGTATCCTGTTGACGATGTTGATCAGAACTTTTTTGTACTGTTGACGCAAAAGCGAGTAAACAAATGGATCTGATGCAGCCTTACTGTAGGTGAGGCACTTGCTTATAATTCCCCAGTAGTAATTTATGGTAACAAAAGGAAGGAGCTCTATCAACCTGTGAAACATTAAAGAGAAATGGAAACACTTAAGTGTTAATATTCACACTGAGCCCAGTGCTCAACTCATGCTTCATGAAACATTCAAGTAACACTTATTTTCTTACAGTACACAGTCCCTGCAGGAGAAGGGCCCTGTACTTACTTACTCTTTGCATTCAATAAAGGTAAAGTGAACTTTCTTAGCAAAGCCACTGTGAGATGAAAACAATTCCCTCTATGGAAAGAGGGAAAAAGCATGTTTTCAATGGCAATGTTTCTATGCACAGGAAAAAAAAAAATGCGGCAGCTTATTGTTCACTTTCTGAATTTAGAGTTGTGCTGGTAAGTGGTAAAAATTTTGTTGACATAATTGACTACTCTCCCATGGCAAGCTTGAGACAGACACATGTGTCTCCTGGTATCCAGACTCACTGAACTCAACGGCCTAAGTAGAGCTGCCTAGTGGCACTTGAGACACTTAGGTGTAGTCCCATCAGCATCAGGCTGCTACTCCTGGAAGCTGTGAGTCTGTTTAAGGTCCTGTGGCATATCTACCAGACCAGGTAAAGGATCTGGATACCATGCAGCATCTCAAATGACACCAGAAACCTCATCTAGATCACTGAATCCATCCCCTCAGACACAGACCAGTGAACCTTCATTATACCACTGCAGTGAATTATCACAGATGCAAAGAGGATTCATGTCAGATCATTGTAGCAAAAAGAACAACCTGGCAGTATCTGAGAGATTTGAGTGGCACCTGCAATCCCACAGTATGCTTAGGAGCACATCTCCATCTACTTACCCATGAAAGTTTTTGTGTACACTTAGCTGACTGAAAGTTTGGCCAAAGAAAACAAGGAGACAACACTTTTATCACCATTATATGACCACTCAGCTGCCTCCAGACCCGTGTCTCCCATCAGTGCTTCACGGATGATTAGTGGCTTCAGCACCTCAGCTGAGACGGATGTATTAATAATGGGGAGAAAAACCACAACTAAGTTAAACAATTTTTCCACAGAAGTGAGAGCAATCCTTCAGACTGTTCGAGCAAATGTCTCACCCAACTCATCTGCAGTGGGTAAACTCTCCAGAAAGGCAGAAAGAACAGAGTGAGAAGTTTTTATTTTCTGTATATCTTTCATAAAACCTTTTGCAGGAGCAAGAATATAATACTTTGCTCTATTTATTCCAGAAGAAAAAAAAAAAAAGTACAGTGAGATAAAACAGCCCTTTGCTGTACCCTAAAACATCACTGTTTGAAGATGTAAGATCAGAAGCTTGCTCAAGGCTTGAAGAACCTTCTGTCCTCTTTCCAAAGGGTAGAGCTCCCAGCTTACAGGGTGTTCACTTTTGAAGCTGTTCCGATGCCTCCTCACAGAAAAGCTGACTTACCACCACTAGGACTGAACATTGCAACAACTGACAGGAAAATTTCTTATTTGTATGAGTAAAAGTGAAATCATTCCTATGACAAGTGCATTTAAAAAAACAGATGACTTCTGTTTGAAGCTGCTTGGAAAATTTTCCAGTGAATTCAAAACAGAGAGAACAGGAAGAC
Source organism: Dendrocincla fuliginosa (assembly GCA_035047845.1). Classification (NCBI taxonomy): domain Eukaryota; kingdom Metazoa; phylum Chordata; class Aves; order Passeriformes; family Dendrocolaptidae; genus Dendrocincla; species Dendrocincla fuliginosa. Next base: position 63,387,104 of record JAWWMO010000138.1, on the reverse strand, counting down.
ATAAATTGTAGTTATTGAGAAATAACTGTACAATAAATTACACTTGCTACATAATTGCTTAGGTTTACCCCATCCTGTGTATCATCCTAATACAAGAAATATAAAATTGATATTTACACAACTGATGTTTTTATAAAGACACTAAGAACAGTAAGGTATCTTTCAGTCATGAAAACAGATGCGTTACTACGTGTTCCCATTAATTCATTATGGGTCAAAATTTAATTGCACTGAAGCCAACAGACAAGAAATTACACAGATTTTAATAAGATAAAGGGTCTGGCCAAAACAAGTGAGCCTGAGAAATACCCTTCTGAATGCATCTTAGTATCATTTTCTTGTTTTCAGTGCTATTACAAAAGAGATGAAATTCATCTGTTGGCTCTTAGTGAACAGACAAATACATTGCTAATGATCCTAATCTCATTCAAATTTCTGAAATGAGGAACAAATACTGAGCTCACAACAGAACCTGAGTCACCAGGCCAGGAGCAAGAAAACAGGGAGAATGTCTTTCACATTGCCTCCCCAGAGATTTCTTCAGTGCCACCCCTCTAAAAACCAGAATGGAGGAAGAATGGAGAAACAGGCATGGCAGCAAGTCCTCCAACTTCACCTCCATCACCACCTTTTACCTTGTGCTCTCTTGCTGCTGTCTTGTCTTTGGGGCAAAGAGCCTGTCAGGATGCTGTTCCCATATACTGAATCAGCTCAGTCCTTGTGACTGAGACAGAAGCTGTATCTTGACACAATTTCCATAAACCAGCCCTCAGCCTTCTCTGTAGTGACTCAGGAGGTACTCGTTTGTCACACACAGAAAATTCACCATCTCACATTCACCAAGTGCAAGATCTGAAGAGGGAAGTAACTTTTATTTTAGCAGTTGATGAGAAATACCTCCACTCTGAAAAATGTGGCCATGCTAGGAATTTGCTGAGCTTGGTTCAGATGGAAAGAAGATGTCAAAATCCACTTTGCTTAATGTAATTACATCCTGATTATGACAAACGTGAACAGAAAATTACACAAAATGCACTGCAATGATCAATTAACCTTTTAACTCTGTGATGTAATGTTAAGATTTATAATAATCCTTCCAACTGCGGAATAAAGATGTGTTATCCAGGCAATTAGGAATCTCTTTCAACATGTAAACTGGGACTGAAACAAATGTCACCCTAAAGATCAAAAAACATTGTCTGTTTTGTGCACTGGCCTTAATCTATCCCCCACTCATGTAAGAAAAGGGCAGTGACAATGACCATAAAAGGCCTAGATGTGTGTGACTGTTTAAGGTCAGAGCACTAAAGCTGGCCAATTTCTGTGAGCTGGTGTGGCTGCAGACACTGGCAACTTGGTAGCAGCCTTGAAGAAGCCCCTCACCAGAGGGTTTTGCAGAGTAGTGCACCTTTCTCAAGAGAAGTCAGTCCTCTTCAAGACTGTCTTGACACACTGTGAAGTGGGAAACATTTTTTTAAATCACTTGTGAAAGACATAGCCCATTTTAGTTCAGAGATAAAAGGCTAAATCCTCAGGTGCTGCAATTCAGTATAATTACACTGGCTTCCAGCTCACTAAAATAGTAAAAAAATAATAACCTTATATTGCATAAAGGCTATACAAGTACATAACGACAATGGTGCTTAAGCTCTGAAAAAGGGGCAAAGCCCCAGGATGGATGCCTATAATTCTGTCCAGTTGAGGAGCATGGTGTTTCCTATACATTTTGATAGTCTAAATATAAGTTTTCCTGAGAAATAACTTTTACACCTCATCACAAGGCTGTGCTGCACCATTAGCAATACATTTACAGACATCAGTGTTTCCAGACAGAAAGCTTATCTGACAAATTATCAGCCTGGGCAAATTTTAATTATGTCACTTCAGCTTCCAAAAGCAGCAAGCTTGGCCTTATGCATTAAAAAAAAATAAAATAAAAATGACTTAAGCTAATCAGGAAAGTCTGTCTGCTTTCCTCTCTATTGCTCAGGTTTGTGCTAATAAGGAAGGGTGGCGAGTCTTTTAAACTGCTTTTATCTCCCACTGGCATGTAATTAATTCCTGGTACTTGTCCTAAAAGCCTCTTGCTCTTGGCAGAGAAGCCCAGACCTGGCTGCAATGAGGGAAGGAGAGCCAGAGGCTGGCAGAGCTGCACCCTGGGGCTGGGGGGCGAGCCAGAGCGGTGTGCCAGTGTGTGTGTACCTGTGAGTGTGAGCGTGTGCTCTGCCACTCGGAACCGGCGCCGGGTGCTCCTTAGGCTCTGACACCCCAAAATTAGATGCAGGCCCCCCCCGGCACCTGCCCACCACTGGGCATCCCGGTCCCGCAAAGTCCCCCATCCCAACAGGGGATACCAACCTGGTGATAATGTAAGGACCAAAACAGATCACGAACGACCCTATAAAAATACTGATTTTCTTGGTAGCCCGCTGCCTCCTCCGTTTCTGCTCGTTCAGACAGCGCTGCTTTACACTGCGAAGGGAAAAAGGCAGTAGAGGAGTTAAGGCAAGAAGGGAGGAGGCGAGACGTGAGCCTCAGGGAAAGGGGAAGGATCCTCTCCCGGCCCGAGAGCCCCTGCGCCTGGCAAGGGAAGGGAAGGGAAGGGGACAGTAGCCCCCGGGGAGACGAGTGCAGCGCCAGTCTGGAGGAGGGGCAGACCCCGACAGGACGAGGGCAGGCTCCCGGGGGAGAGAAGGGCAGCCCCGGTTTGGGGGAGAGGAGGTCTGTCCCAGTTTGGCCGAGCCTCGGGACGATCGCACTCACCAAACTGCGGTTCCCCCTTAAAGAGAGCTCAGTAAGTGGGAACACCCGGCGAGCCGGATTAGCTTTTAAACAGAGAAGGCTATAAATGCACAAGCCACCGTTCCTTGCACAAAGCAGTATCTGAAACTAGAGAAACTAAAGGCAGAAGCGCTCGCCATGTGGCCGGGGCAGGCAGGAAGTGTCGGGGAGGCAGGACAACCTCTCCGCCCGGGGTACCTACCGCGAGAGCCCCGGGGCTGTGGATCCGAACACGCACGCATTACCTGGGGTGGATATCCACCAGCAAAACCAGAGTCTGCATGGTAATAATGTCTATCCGCTTGCAGTGGAACCGGGCAACTTTCAACACCTTTAAATAGGTGAAACACAAGATCACCAGAGAGAGCATGAAACTGGTGGAGTGAAAGACAATGGTGAACACTGTAAACCGTCTTCGCTCCGACTCTTCCTTCAGGTGTAAGGTGCAAGAGGCATAAACGCTGTTGTAATCTACCCATGAGTAAAACAAGGATACCAAGGGGAACGTGAGGGAGTGGAGCCACGAATAGCCCATCAGTATCACAGCGTCCTTATACCGCATCTTGCTGGTGTAGCTTAAGGGGAACACCACGGCAATCCATTTGTCGATGCTGAGCGCTGCCATGCTCAGCATCGTGTTGGAAGTCAGGAAAGTTTCCAGGAAACCCACCGCTTTGCAGACGCAGCCCCCGAGGGGCTGCTGGTTCCTCAGGATGCCCAGTAGGGTAAAAGGCATATTCAGGACGGTGAGGAGCAGGTTGCAGAAAGACAAGTTCACCAGGAAAACCCCGGCGACCTGCTTGCGGATCTCCGTACTGTAGACGAAGCATAGCAGCACCAGGAGGTTGGAGAGCAGAGAGACAACCAGCACCAGCACGAGGAGCAGCGCCAGCAGCACGCCTGCCAAGTCCATCTCTCAGCGGGTCGCCAGGAGCGGGCGAGGGCAGGAGGAAGGGGGTACCCGCGCCGGCACCGCAGCCTCGCCTGCCGCCCAGCGCGGCCGCCCGCGCATGGTGCCGGCGGAGGGGCCGGGGGGCAGCGCAGGGGGCAGGGGGGGCCGGGCAGAGGGGTGG
>JAWWMO010000138.1:63324397-63383215 GCA_035047845.1 Dendrocincla fuliginosa | reverse complement strand
GGGCAGAGGGGTGGAAGGTGCGGGGAGAGGCCCGAGGGGAGCGGGGCTGCTCGGCCGGCCCGGGTAGAGGGGAGAAGACCCCAGGGGAAGCGGGGCCGGGGTTCTCTGACAGCGGAGCCAGGCAGCGGGGCAGCAGGGGAAGGGAGAAGCGGGGCCGAGGGTAGGGGCGCCGGGGCACGCAGCGACTGACTCGGGAGACACGGGGGAAGGTGGAGGTACCCGAGAATCGAGCTGGGGGGCGCGGGGGCCGGAGCCGAGGGAGCCGGGTCTGGGCGGAGCGGGGCCGGCGGCGCTCGCCGTGCGCTGTCCGCGGTGCTGCAGCGGCGATGCCCCGACGGCCGCGCTCGGGCACCTCAGGCCGCGGTCCGCGGGCCCCGCCGCGGCTCCGCTCCGCCGGGCGCACGGCCTCCGCAAGCACTGAGCATCTTCCCCCGCTGCCCAGCCCCTCAAATACTCCAGCCGCGGAGCCTCCCGCAGCGACTCATGCGCAGACGAGCGGCTGCGAGCCACAGGCTCATCCAGGGATCGCGGCGTCGGGCTGGTCCACTGCCGGATTGCAGGCGAGACCGGCAGCAAGCCCAACTTTTCGCTGATGTGCCGCTCAGGGAGGACCACACCTGGAGAGGAGTTACGAGTAGTTTGATCCCTGCGCTGTGCTCAGGCACCCCCTGAGCGCACAGGCTGCATCCAGGGCTCCTGGAACCTGTCGAAAAGCTGGTGTCTGTACCCCTTGGCAGGCTTGCCTCCCTCCACCTGAGGGTTTGCTTATCTTTTCCCCCCCTTCAGCAGACTGCCCTCTGGGTGTTCACACTGTCACCCCATTGGCCAGCAGTGAGGGCTGTTGTTTGGCTAGAGACTCCACTTTGCTTGGACTCACCAGCTGGCTGAACAAGTGCCCACATTTGGGTGATGCTGTCACATTCTGTGGAAAACTAAAGTCTCTCTACCATTTTCCATGCACACTGTTAACATGATAGTGTGATGGTAAGAAAGGGTCTTTCAGTTATCACATCGTGGCAAAAGCTGTAAAGACAGATATAAAAGAGGACAGAAATTCCTCCTCTGCAGTTGTCAGAAATGTGGATCATATGGCTTCTTCCCAGATGCCATAAATATTTCTGATATATTAAAAAAAAAAAAAAAAAAAAAAAAAAGAGAGAGAGAGTAAACAAACCAGAGGGAGTAAGTTTTGGTGCATGAAAACACTGGTACAGGAAAAAGCTGCCACATCTAATCACTGTCACATTTTACAGTTGATCGCCAGAACTGACACGAAGAAAAAGGAGAAGAAAAGGTAGCTTTCCTACTATCCAAAATTACTATTAATATCCTAAGGAAATGCCATATTGTATATATTGTCCCTACAATGTAGCCTTGTCACGCAAGTGTGACCACTGTTGGATAACTGTACATAAAACTGCTTGAAAGAGCCTGAAGGCAATGTTGGTTTTGTTGCGTTTTGGTGTGGGTTTTTTTTTTCCCCAACAGCAGTTATAAGTTTTGGATCATGCCTTAATTGAAAAGATTGCTGTGCTAAATTATGTGTCTTAAGGAAAGAGCAAAGCAACAAGACATGAGATCTGTTATTTGGAAGAGAACCAATATTGTATTACTTCTCATGGTGGAAAGAAAATGAATATTTTCTTTGATCAGAAAGCTGTAATTTCCAAAGTTAAAAAAGTGCAGATACATTTGACAGTGCTTATGCTTGATGAACAAAAATCCAATACATATCTGTATATGCATTTGAGGAAAAAAAAAATCTATAAAACATGACAACACCAGTACTCTCAGAGTTCAATTGTTGTGTTTCTATCATTAGAGAGTGAACATTGTTTGGGAAGAAATGAAGCATTGTGGGAACTTGGCTGTATCTGTATAAAGCAAAGGTTCTGCAATTACTCCCTGTCTCACAGCAGCAATTCTTACGGTTCTGACTAGTCATAACCCATATATGACCTACCTTTCATTTAATAGTGTCACAAGGTTATGGAGCTTTTATGTTAGCTATCTGGGATTAGAAGCTGTCTTTGTAGTGATGTCAGGTGGGATTGATGCTATATCATCACAGAGACAACCTAGATGTGCTATTCTTTTACTGTGATAGCTACTTGAGAAGCTGTTTCCTGTTGGAACCAGAGAGAAAGCAACTTCTGACTCTTTCTTTCTTTCTCTCTTCTACACTTACATACAAAATTTCTCTCATAGAGCCTTTTCAAATGAAGAAGGATTTGTTTCTAAAAACAAATGGAGAAAGAATACATCAAAATAATCCAAGAGGGAAAAAAAAAGGTGGCAAAAAGTCAGGAAAAAAAATATTCTGTTTTTTCACATGTACAATGAACTATATGAGTTGTATGGTCCCCTGGAACAATATTCTGGGCTCAAAGAACCCAGTAGGGAGGACCTTGTTAGATTTCCCCTTTTTTTTTAGTGGAGCTTTGTCAATGTGACATGTTAAGTGCATACACATGATTTCTTGTGGGATGTGAGCCTTCTGCTGACCCTTTCCCATTTACAGGCAACAACCCATAGCACTTCATATGAGACACCTTTTGGTCTGATGTTCAAATGCCCACTGACAGCTTATGAGGTTGAAAACATTCCCCTTTGAGAGACCAGAAGACTTGAACTTGCCATGGTGGGTTTGCAAAAGAGGGTACTGCTGCCACAGCCCCTGAAAACACATATAATCCTGTTATCTTTTTGCATATACACAGATGTGTTAATCATTTTGAATGTTCACAGCAGTCATACTAAACACACATATTTTCCCAATCAATATCTCACAATATTTACTGTCATAATCAAGGATCCTGTCTTGATTGAAACTGAGGACTGTGGAGATCTCTGCATTACAATTTAGAGAAGGAAAAAAAAATAATGTTCTTGTCATTAATTATCCTTTAATAGACACGGACTCTTTAGTTAACACAGATTAGGTAAGTACTTGAGACTTTTATTCCAATAGCTGCATCATTCATTAAATCTACACATTCATCTGTTCTAAATATTGACCACAACTTATTTGATTTAATGGTTAATGGACTGTATTTATTGGAAAGGCATAGGAGACGTTTCAAATTCCTTTTTAGTCTCACTCCAGGAGAGATGTGTCATGCAAATTTCAACATAGATCACAACTGAGCATAATTTAGCCCTAATGAGTGTATTCTGCAATGGCTAGGAACACATTTAATTTGGTTCTAATTTTAAGAAAGCACCATGAAAGAAGGAGATCTCAAACAAATTATATCAATTAATTTGCAACTGCAGAGAAAAGTGACCCTTTTTCCCAGGTTCTCTTATGACAGGTGAAGAGAGGGAAATTAAATTATATTAACCAATATGGGGGAAATGGAATGACTCATGGAACTGATGTTAGGAAAAAAGCTTCTCACTTCTAGGCCTCTTGCTAAAAAGTAATCCATTTCAAAAGTGAGTGAGATTGATTAATACCCAAGAGATTTTTCAGTATATTCAGTCAACAGGTCTGCTACTTGTAGTTCCTGAGAAGCACAGTGAAATATCTTCTCACTACCACAATGGCAGCAGATGTTTTATTATTGTCACATTAGTTGTAGTTAATGAAGCTTTAGTGAAGACAGAGTCCTGCAGTTCTTCAGCAGCAGCTTTTTTTGTTTGGTATTATTCCTTTGTTCTTTTTATCCTCTCTTTCTGTTCAGAGGCCTATTTAATTGGGATTTAAACTATAGGGTCTTTGAGTAAGCAGGGCTTACTTGATAGACTAATACAGATTTTATTCTTTCCAGTACAATAAGACAAATAGCAAGTAGATAGTAGTATTGTGGCAACCAACATGTTGTTAGACTCTAAAGAAAAGATGTGAAGCCTGACTCATCAGTCTAATACAGTTCTGCAAGACCGTTCCCATGGTGGAATTCCAGTAGGTACATTTACCACCTGTGGAATAACTTTGTCCTTTACCCCTAAAATGGGGTAAAGACAAACTCCACAGATATGTAAAGCTCACACATTTTTTTGCAGGGAAAAAAAAAATTAGCAGTAAAAAGTACGTGTGTCTGTCATAACTACCTGGGAAGGTAGAAGAGCAAAAGAAATATGAAGCTCAACCACACCACAGTTCCACAGACTGAAATAGCTTCAGAATTGTCTAAATACTGTAATGGGGAGTCTCAAAGTTCAGCAGACAATTTTGCAATTGTTATCAAAAGTGTACACTTGAAAAAATCTTTTGACTCATGTTTGTGTTTATGCAAACTTGACATATTCCTACAGTCTACAAAAATTGATCTCAATTCCAGAAGATAATATTTTATTTTGGAAGATGGAGGACAACAGAGCTGGTGAAGCATCTGGAGCACAAGTATTAGAAGGAGCTGGGGTTGTTTAGCCTGGAGAAAATGAGACTCATGGGGAAATGGGGAAACTTCTCACTCTCTACAATTGAATGGAAGTTGTAGACAGCTGGGGGTCAATGTCTCCTCCCAGGGAACAAGTGACAGAACAAGAGGAAATGGCCTCAAGTTGCACCAGGTGAGATTTAGTTTGGATATTAAGAAAAATTTCAGCACCAAAAGGGTTGTCAAGAACTGAAATGGACTTCCCAGAGAAATGGTTGAGTCATCATCCATGAAGGTATTTGAAAGACCTTTAAATGTCCCTTAAATGTAGGTGTAGCACTTAGGGACATGGTTTAGTGGGGACTTGGCAGTCCTGGATTAGCAGTTGGACTTGATGATCTTGAGGGACATTTCCAACCTAAACGATTCTATGATTATATTCTTGATGTTCTCACTGGAAATGGAAGCATAAATACTGGCAGATGACAAACCAAAATATTCACAGAACTCAAATTCAGTGAAATTTTTGTCAGGAGGTAAACAACACTAACTAGGTTTTACAGCCAACAGCTTTACAACTATAATGCAGGCTGAAATATTTATAGTGGAATACTGTTCCTTCAAGGATATAGCACAGGCAATTGAATCCTCTCTTCCATAATTAGTGACAACTTCTTCAAAATAGCCAAATTGTACCAATTTTTTCCCCAGACTGATTCTACAGCAGAGTTACTCCTGATTTAATTAAATATTCAGGACTTAGGCTATAACCAGAATTTTATGTTTTATGAAGGTACTATCCTTCTGCATCTCCAGAAAAAAATAAAATGGTAAATGGAATCCTATTGAATCTCAGTGGAAGAGTACATATAGTCTTCTTCCATTTTGTCCACTTTTAAAATATCTGATATATCAATATATTCTTAACCTGTTAAGAATAAAGATTACGTGCATTTTCTTGTTATTTTTCAGTGCCTCACAAACACTGTGGTTCTTACTAGCAGTGCTGTACTACACCAGATTGTTAGAAAACTTATCAAAGCTGCAGGCATCGGGATGAAATTCCCAGGAGTCTTTTGCTGCCATTTTTAACAAATGTGACAATGTTTAGCCCTTCAAGGGGCCAGCAAACAATAAAGGGCATTTTTCAGAAACTGCTGAGGCAATTTATTTACTGTTGCAGTGAAGTTCCAGGAGCCAACATATGAAAAAAACCCCAGCATGTGTTCTTCTGCTGCACTGTAGAAATTCACCTTTTCCAGCCTCAAAATTTCCCCCCACATCCTACAGAGACAGTTTGATTCTGCTTTCCCTGAGTCAGTGCAAATCCAAGATAAGTCCCTTAAAGCCACTGGGAAAACCAACACAGTGGAAATGAAAGCAATCAAATATAAAGCTGCAGAAACAGTATGAAGCTTCTACGATGAGGCCATTTTGATTATAGTTATTTATTATAGAGGGCACTCTCAGAAAGCACAGCAAGAAAAAAATTAACCCCACTGTGTGCAGTGGAAGGACTGATCTGACAGAGATCAATGCTGAGCTGCTCAGGGACAGAGATGCACAAAGCCCTTTGGATGGTTGCAGAGGAAGGAGTGTGTGCACACAGATGAGAGCTCTGTCCTAAGCTGTTTGCTCAGGAGCAGTTTAAGCAGATGCTGAATCAAAAGAGCAGAGAGAGCTGGGCTTGTGGGATGGACAGGTCACCTTGGTTTGAATTCAAACATGAAATTTCTCTGGCATTGTGACCTTTCAGCTCTGCAAATCCCCTCCTACGGGATAGACATAACATATGCTCATGAACATGCAGCAGACTAGTCCTCATAATTTAGGGCAACAGCTCTGTGTTGTAGAGAGCTCACCCTGCCCCAGCCCTTTAACCTTCACACATTATTCATTCTGAGGCAGGATCTTCCTTGAATACCTTTAGCAATAGTTTGCCTTTCCCTAAGCTCTCACTGCAGAATGTTTCTTCACACCCTCACTAACAGGTACAGTTCCTGTCAGTGGAGGTAATCAACTGGCACCATCTGCTTTGAGGAGTAAATAGCCAGGATATTTTCTACAGCAATTCTGTAATATCTAGGCACTGTCCTCCCATCACACCCATCCCTTTACCCTGCCTACCCACCCATCCACCCACCCCCACATCCGTCCGCAGGAACATGTTTTTGCAGAAAATACTCTGGCTCAGAGGCAACTTCACTCAAAGAAATGGAATTGGCAGGTAATAAATAGGCCTGTGCTATGCTGCTTTCATAGAAACACTCTGGGGCTAAGGCTTTAAATGTGAACACAGGTTGTTATGAGTGCACAGCTATCTTGGAGCCTCTATTATCACACACCTTTCACTGTGTGTTTCACTGACTATTAAAAAAACAACACCAAAAAGCCTCCATTTTGGTAGGGTAAAGAAAGAAAATCAAGAAACTGCCAGGACAAAATTGACACTGTATAATGCAAACTCTGCACACTGGCATAGCAGGGGTTCCCACAGTAAGCGAGTTGCTTAGAAACAATAATAACACGTAGCCCCAAATCATCCCCTCCGATTATGCAGGAAGAGAGCTTCAGTCTCCCACCAGAAGCATAGAGGTGAAGAATTACATGTGCCTTCTTGAGTCTCACTCTCTTCCTTAGCTAGGATGGGCTTTCATCTGGAGAATATGGGAGGAGTCCTGCCAAGAACTCCTCCACAAACAAATGCTATCAAAATTAGTACAGTAACACCTTCAGAAACTCACAGGAATGAGGAACCAAAGGACAAGTGGAAATAATGACCCACAAAAGCCATTGCTCCTACACCTCCTACAACTACCCTTGCTCACCTGTGTAGAAGACCACAGGAAGGGTTCTCTTACCCAAAACAATGTGCTGGAGTAACCTTGCAATGTGTCTGTGGCGGCAGAGGTTGAGTGATCCTTGGGCTGCACTTTCGCTTGCTTGCTAAAGGGCATTTTCTCATACTACTTTCTCAGACCTCAGTCCCACAGGATGATGGGCATGTAGTTCTTTCACAGATAGGGAGAGAAGAAAATGCCATGTGCTTCTTCTTTCCACAAGGGCTCCCACAAGGGAGATTGCCTCCAGCCGAAGCTCTCCGTTGTACCTCGCTATGCACAGCTCCTCAGAAGTTCCGTAACTCCTACCCTGTAAGCCCAGCGCAGATAATTATGCTCAGAACAACTCCTTATGTTGATGAGGTCCCTTGAGTTTTGTAACCTTTGCAATCTCTTTCGAGATGTGTTACAAATTAAAAATTTATTCTGAATTTTTTTTTTTTTTTGGTAATTATGTTCATTTTTGTGCCTCTTAAGGTCATCTAGAGTTTTGTCTCTTTTGTGGATAATTGTTTTCATTAACATAGCAGTAGTCTTGGAAACAGCTAAGCAGAGCTTTCTACCCATCATCTAGCTTCATGCAATGAGTTAAACAAGTGAAAATACACTGTTCTGTTCTCATACACAGAGCTGTTCGGGGCAACTGGTGTGTAGAGCTTCCGTGAGATCTCCCTGCCACTCCAATACACACTCAGCTTCTGGTATTTTGGATACAGCAGTTCAAAAAAACCCAAAAATCTGAAAAATACTTTTATTCCCACAAAAAGGTGTTCCAGGATTTGGAAAAGTGCCCTTACCTGTTGAGCTAATTCAGTTGCAAGTCTAAGACAGGAAAAATTTGGGTTTAATTCCTTAATCTGCCAGAGTAGTCTGGGGTAAAAATTCTGCCTGGTTTTAACCCAAACAGGGCATGAGCATGCAGAGGCCTGTAACTAAATTCCTGGATAACAGAAGGGAATCTTGTTTATGGTTTAGTGAGGCATTATTGGAAAGCTGTCCTATTGTTATGACATTGAAGATAAACAAATGTAATGTTTTGAAATATCTCACAAAGTTGTAACCGCATTACTCTGCACTTCTTTGTCCATCTTTATCCCAACTCCCACTCTTCCCACTTGCTTGCAGAATTTTTCATGTCCCATCTCATATTTACATCATCAAGTCTATGTGCAGGAGAGATTAAAATCTCTGACTTTTAGTTTTTGCCTTTGAGCTGCCACCCTTGTGGGGGACATTATGCATTACTCTTACAGAAACAACAAATATTTATACTTCTCAGTGCTATTCAACTAACATGTGACATGCACAAATTAATTAAAGCTCGCCTTCTATGGGCACGAGATATTGCCATCTTCGGTCACATGCCTGATCACTCAAGGTCAGTGATGGGAAGGATGTGCCATACCAGGTGAGAAATGTGCCAGGTTAGGGGACACAGCTTTTGCATAGAGCACTTTGGCACCTCATTTGCTGGAGTTTAGGGATTAGCCTTTGAGTTCTGCATTAGATGCAGGGCAGGGATGGACCTCAAACACAAATCGTGGTGGACTGAGAGTAAACTACATGAAGTATAGGCTCTGCTGCAGAGGAATAATCTCTGTCCATGACTGTGTTGACAAAACTAATTGTGGTCCTCAGTAAACAGGGCATTTGTGAGCAGCATTTCTCACTACTTAAGGATGGATATATCTAGTAGAAATGTGTTGGAAACAGCTATTTAAGTTAATTTTATAAAATTCTTCATGTTATTTGAAATTTTGTGTGTGCTATTCCTTTCCAATTACATTGCATAATTGTATTCAAAAGCAAGGTGTCTGATAAATTTAAATTGGTTCATGCACAGCCTAGGAAGTTGTGTTTGGGTTTTTTTTTTTGTTTTTTTTTTTTTGTTTGTTTTTAATTAACTAATGTTAAAAATCAGTAATCAAAGTATATTAAGAAGACTTATAGATCACTAAACTTCTTAATCATAAGGTAACAGCTATGATAATTTATTCTGACATTCTGTCAGAAATGACTCTCTCGTTTGGACTACAGCATAAATAAAAATTCACCTTGATGACAAAAAAGTCCTATGCAGGGAATCTGCTGGCTAATTGCTCTCACTGCTAACAAAGGTATGGTTCATATCTGAGCTGGCTGTGTTCAGAATTTGCTTCAGCCAGGGTATGAGTTACACATTTCTCCACCAGATTAGAGAGCCAGTTACCTAAATTCTGTTGCTGTCAACTGACAGATTAAGTCCACCAATTTCCAAGTACTTAATGCGAGCCCTCTCCAGTTCAGCACATGTCTTTAAGAGTGGAAATCACAATCAAACACAGCCTTTCAGATGCACTTACAATACCCACCACACTGATTATGGAACAAAATAGTCTCTTACACACTGAAAGCTTGTATTAAACAACATTTGTCTGCATCTGTGGCTGATTTCAAAGTTGACTGGAAATCCATGATGCAGCACTTTCTTCCCCAAGTTCAGAGGGCTCCTTCTTACCAACAGAAGCTAAATCATGTTGCCCTACAGGTATGATTTTAAACTGGCTGTTTCAAAGCATATACTGCATAGTTATTTTTATTTAGCTGACTGATCTGGACCACTCTAGGCTATAGACTACTCTTCTTTGTTACTTATATTCATTTTCTTTTTGAGGTAAAGCTTTTATCAGTGATCTTATGTTACCTCCCAAGTATTAAATATTGCAAACCAAAACCAATTTCCCATGGTATTCTCTAGGAAATATAATAATATGATGATATTGCTCAACTTAAAATTGCCTTTTATGCAAATTGATTTGTATAATAACTAGCTCGCAAATAAAAACTGACAACCTTATTATGCTGTTGAAGAAAAAAATCCAAAACAACAAACAAAATTTGTATTAAAGTAATGATTGAAATCTGTCCATTTCTACATTCAGGTTTTCCAAATTATGTTTTTGAATATGTGACATGGAGGATGATTCTGCAGGCTGTGAGGAGCAGAGGAACAATCCTATAGCACAAACAAGAGCTGCAACTCATAAAACAATGTGTACTGTTTTATAAGTCTAACATTTTTAAGATACTTCTAGTGGATGATGGAGGCATTCAGAAGCTTTCTGATCCATAAGCTTTATTCCCATCCCTCTTGAATTTGTGGCAAAACCAGTTTTGCCTATTTTGATCTGATTAAATTCCGGATGATTCCAGGTAATTGCAAAACAATATGCAGATCCAAGGGGTAGTGTTTCCCCCGCTCTAACAGCCAGGTGATGGGCTTGTACACATTCCCTCTTCTTCTTCCAGGTTCAGCTGTCTGTGCAGCTTTCCAGCAGTGTTCGGTCCAGCAGCTCTGCTGAAGCCTCAGTTTCCTGGTTCCCAAAGGCACTCAGGAAGATTAAACTGGAGTGACTAAGCATGTACCTTACTTTTCCAAATGGGTCTATAAAGACAAGGACAAACCATTATTTCTGGTTAAACAGATAGTAAGTTCCTTTGGTTTAAATAGCAAAAAGAAAAAAATTCCATGAGAATAATGAAAATAAATGTTTACAAGCAAAATGTTGAATGTCAAAGAAGAATCTGCGCTAACTAGGAAAAATAATGTCTAAGTGGTCCAGTTTAAGGTTGTGTTGGTTTTGGTTTGGTTTAGTTGCTTATTTGCATTTTGTTTATCTTTCTGCAGTTTGGTATATACTTTTTCTTTTTCCCTTTTGCTTGCCTTTCCTGATGATACAAGTACCAGAAAAAAAAACAAAACAAAAAAATCAGGATTTTAAGTGGGTTTTTTTTTTCCCTTCTGAGAATACATATATATATATATATATATATAGGGCCACACTGAGAATAAATTGCAGCATCCCAGCATCTAGTTTTCTCATCATTGATTGCCTTTAATTATTCTCAATTTATAGCATTAGTGCTGCAAAGCAAGGGGTGTCATATTCAAAGTTCTTTTCAGCTGGCTAGGCATTAATGGATGAGGATTAAAAACAAAACCTTCCTGCCTTGCCAGTCCAGGCTAAAAGCAAATTGGTAATTTGGCCAATGCATGTATTTATTGTCCATGTATCTGAAAAAACAAGTAGAAGTAGTAATGTTGCAATATAAATGTGTGTTGCATTAATCAGTAGACTAATCTAGACACACTTTTTTGCTTTTTTTCAGATTAAAGTTCAGTTCCAAAACTGCTTCACAATCATTTTGTCAAGCTGAATACATTGGAGGTCTGTTTGTTATGAAACTGTGTGCAAATATCCTTTATGAACCAGATGGTTGAGATTTGAGTGGAGTATAGGGCAACAAACGGTCAGAAGATAAAAAATAAGGCCATACTAGATCAAGATACTCAATTGGCTATACCATTTCTCATTAACTTAGTTTTGAACCCACTTGGTCCATTCCCTTCATGGCAATGGAAACAGTGTGTAAAGTCATCAACCAGAAAGACTTCAAATTTTCACTTACATTTCTCACCTCTTTTGAGAGGGAAGCAAAAGCATTCCCAACATCTATCAGTAAAAGCTTACACTGAAACATCTGCCAGTTCTTAACACAACTTTTTGATGGTAAAAAGCTGCATCCTTTTTAGTTGTTATGGAACTTCCAAGATACGGATGCAGCAACAAGTTTTTGTACGTGGTGAAATAAGGTTAATCAGAGTGCAAATAAATAAAATATCTTTTCTTAAGTCATAATGCTACACAGTTACCAATTATCAACGGTACCCATTTTTTTGTGCAATGTTCTGTAAATAACTCCTCTTTCACTGAAGAGGAACTCAGATTTACCACAAGCTGAACTTCTAATATTTGGGAGGCTCCTACGGAACAACTGATATATGGTAAGGTTGTGTCAGAGTAAAACTACAGTGAAATGATTATAGAATGATTCTTAATTAACATACTCCTTAGTCCAGGGGTTATATTTACAAAATACACATTTTGAATGATAAGGAAATTCTCAATAACATTTATTTTTAAAATAAAAACAAAATGGTTTTTTTTACTCCTATGTTTTTCAGTGGATTTCAGTGAGCCTGTAGTTGAATAAAATGGCTCTAAATAAGGAGGAAAACATCTGGTAACTCTTCATTTTTTAGAAGATTCTGCAGGTTTGGCTGCAGCAGTCAAGCACAGTTCAGTTTGTTTTTTTGTTTTACTTCTCTGAATTTCCTTGGATACATTTCAGGTAATATGAGCACTGCAGTCTCAGGATATAGTCATCTAGGAGCTATAGGGAGAAGGCATCTGTGTTACTCACTGTATCTCTGCAATGCCAAGAAGTGGCTCAGAATGTCACCATACAAATTGCTGTTCCACCACCACATAACAGAAGAACCTTTTGATTTTTCACATTCCATAGGAGAAAGAAGTTGACTTCAAGCAATAGCAGGGAAATATTTCTGATCAGCAATATTTCTGATAGCTAACATCACAACAAAATGAGTCCATTACGTCATGATTTTGTATACACATTCTGAAGTCACTGGCTTTTTTTTGTCAGTAAATCCAGTCTTTTGCCTCTCATTGAATTTTTTATTATTAGATTCCTTGGATGGCTTTTTCTTGTTTTTTTTTTTTCTTTTTTCTTTGTTTAGTTTTTTCCATGTTCAAATTAATTTAATTTTTAATCTCTTAGCCCTGTATTTCTACTCTTTTTGGGACTTCTGATCTCTAGATCTCAAAAAGATTAATAAACCTCTGCAAAACTATATACATACAAACACTCCAGTGTTTCTAGATTTGTGTCTCTCTTTTCAGCTAGTATTGAAGATGTTTATATTTTTAATATAATATAATGGGATGTGGTTATTGCAGTCCCTACAGTATATGCCACTCAACACACATTCTCAGCATTGGAGAAGGAGGACTTTTTACCACTGCCACATGTTTACAATCTGCCAGGCAGTTTTCAGCCCACATGAGTATGCTTCTATCCAAGCCAATCTGAATTAATTTAACAGTAAGATTTCATGAAACACACTGCCAAGTGCTTTACTGAACTCTAAATATGTAACATCCTCAATTTCCCCTTCACAAATTTATATTAGAATGGGTGGTGAGGGAAATATTCAGCGACATGCATATTGAAGCATGGAACCCATTAACTTTCACTTAGAGTTTCACTGTGATTTGCAAAGGCATTTAAGGACCCAGTTTGCATTAGTGTCCTGTTGTGACTTGAACAAAAAACATGTTTATATCAAAAAAAAAAGAAGCTACCTCTGCAGAGTGAGTTATTCTTCCTAGCCTTTCTATATTCAGTTCCTTCCCAGATATGCTTTAATAAGAAAACAGACTATCCACTGGATCCTGGAATAATCTCAACCCAAAATAATGTCTCATATCCTCTTAGGAGGAAAAGCAACCATTCCGGATTGGGTTTTTTGCCATCTGCTGTGAAAACAGGTAATAATCAACAGGATCCTTGTTTTGAACAAAAAAAGATCTCATCAAAGGCTCTCATCTGTAGTACGAGAGATTGTCATAACTTCAGTGGTCCCTGCAGAGAAGATGAAGCAAACTACACAGTAATCCCATGGGACTGGTGTGTCAGTAGGAGATATGCTTCACAGGTAATTTTGAACAGCACCAGTTAAAACAGGGTAAAATAATAAAATAATCCTCTGATAACAGAGTGCATATAAGGTCAGAGCTCTGACAGGGCACAACTATTTGGCTGACAACCGCTGCTGTTCTTGCTGGAAGAGATCAAAAAGAAAAGAGTTTAGCAAGAGCAACTTTTAAGCCACTCTGGCTTTTAAAATTACTATAACTACCTCCATGCAGTGGTTCATTATCAGCATCCAATTAAAGTAATGGACTTCACTTACAGTTTCACCAAGTTCCCTTTACATCACCCTGGCAGGATGAAGAGGATGGGCTCTGTACACAAAGTACGAGGAATCACTTTCTATCTCTTTAACTTCCCAGAGCACCAGAAAGTGGTTTTGGCATAAATGAGAAGTAACACCCAACTTCACACTGTCTTGGTTAAGAGAGGATACTGTGTAGATGCTAGTTATGCTTAAAGACTCACATGGAGACCTGTGTGTCCTAATGGACACCAAGTTGAACATCAACCAACAATGTGCCCTTGCTAAAAGGGAACTGAGATTTCAGATAGGAGAGGAGGAAGATATTTAAAATTCTCTTTTGCCTGATTAAATTCAAGGTTTAATCTCATAACTCACTAATCTGACCTGATCAACACTACACCTCAGGTGAAGTTCTCTTCCTCCATTTTCCCTTTAAAATCCCCCTCAAATAATAATACTTACTTTCAAGACTGATCAGAATGGAGACAAAGTTTGAAATCTCTATTTATGCTTGTGAAAGGTTTGTTCCTTGGTCATCTGTACTCATGACCTATAATTAGAGGCTTTGTGGTCCCTATTTACAGGAGGACTCATATCTGTTTGATATGTTAGCTGCTTCTGGATTTTATATGTGCTTAGTTCAGCAACCTTTCATTGCATTTTCCCATGGATTTCTTTTCTCAACACTATTTAATAATCCTTGCATTTCAGCATTATGTTTCCTCTCTCAAGCTATCTCCTCATTTTTATCACGTTCCTTACTGCATTCCTTGAGATAAAAAGCCACAATTTTTTTGTGAAACTTTCAAAAGCTGTCCTTTAGCTTCTCACAGGAATGGACCCAAAGCTGGGATTAAAACCAACAAACCCCAAAGTTATGGAAAGAGCTGGTATATATGAAACTGAATTTCATGAGAAGTCAGTGGACTTGAGACATACCAGTAAAGCACATCTTTCTGATATCTTTCTAAGGCAGAATTCCTGAAGCTTACTCATTCAAGTCAGTGTTATAGATAGAAGCATATCTCAGAGGAAACACTGGGTCACCTGTTTAGCTGTGTACTTCAGCGATGTAAACAAGGCACAAGAAGGCACGATTTCCTGCAGAAATAGTGTTGATGACCACATCTGAGAAAAACAGAAGAAATAAACAAACGAGTGAACAAAGTAGTCATAACATAGAGAAAACACTGCTTGAAAATAGTTATTATAGTGGTACTGGCAACTTTCATACTAAATTGCACTGGGCAGGGAATCTGGTGTCTGCCCATTAGTCCTTTCTAAATCAGTTAAACTTTCAGTAACAGCAGTTTCTCCTTGGGTCACACTGCCAGGTGTAGGTTAGTGGGGTTTTGTCTTGCTGTGCAGTATAAAAAAAGGACCTACTCACTAACATTGTCCTCATGGTTATCTCCACCTAACAGATTTCCTGTTGTTGCAAATGTCTAGGACACTGATGACATCCTTGATGTCTCTGACCCTCCTCCTAAGCTACACTATGGTTCTGTGGCTGTGGCCCTCTCATGGTGAATTAATATTTAAGATTAGGAAGAATGTTCTGACTGTAACATGTTTGAGGGGACAGGTATAGAAACTGTGTATTTATGGAGCCTCCTGGACATCTGCTTCATACGTGCAATGGGCAGTGACTGCAGGGTGCACACATGGCACACTTCATAAACCTGAACAGAACATGATTCACTCATCTCAGATGGTCTGATCTGCACTACACACAAGTTCCTGAACTTTCATCCATCTGGTATTCACCGTGTTACTTAAACTTTACATGGTCTCTAGGAAAAATGTTTTTGAAGTTCTGTATATATGTTATCCTCACAAGCCTAGACTCTCCGTGTAATTCTTTGTACGTTTTGCCTTGTGATCATCCATCCAGGAAAGACTTACCTCCACTGAAAACACATATTTTTTTGTAATTCAGGTGTTTACTACATTTATTTCTCCTTCTCTGTCTATTTTCCTTGCTGTAATTATAACCACAACCTTCTGTGCCTGACCAGCTTTTGGCATCATCGGTTTCTATTAGCTGTGCACAGATTGAAAGTTTTAGAGCAGCTAAAAGACATTGGCAAGAATCATACATACTTAAAAACAAGAATAGCAGACTTTTAAAAGCAATTTTTTGAAATAGGGCATGTGACCAGGGAAAATAAATATGTACAGGTAAAAAGTTCCTGCTTCTCTAATTTGACATTTTTCCCCTCAAAATTACTACTAATTTTTTCTTCCTTACACCAGATTTTAAAAGTTTGTTATTTTCCTATATACTAATACTAAAAGTTCTTGGGTTTTATTTGATAATGCCAAATCATATGAGTGTGAGGATGTGCAAATAGACCCAAGGCAGCTGGATATGAATCTGTAGCAGTCAGAGTGCCTGGTGCTGTGCCTAATCATGTAAGGAAGCTTTCCTTTGCTCCCAGCTGTGCAGGGAAATATGGCTGTGCTGACTGACCTACAGTCTATCGCAGTTACCTTCTGCCTATCTTTCCTCACTGAAGACATTAATTTAGGTTATCTCTCCTTACTCTCTTTAACAGAAATAATAAAATCTTAACTATGACCACGACTTCTCTTTTATTTTTGGTTGAAGCTGACCAAAAATTATTAGATGGGAAATTCGAGGCAAGTAGAATGAGAGCATTTCCTTTGGAAAACATAAAATGTTAGGGGGAAAAAAAAATCAGGTAAAATTCCAGGAGTAGAGAATATGCATTGTTTTGAACATGCTAAAAAAAATTCTTCATATTTTCATGGGTTTGCTCTTCCTTCCTCTGGTCTGGAGAAGGAACACTGAAATTTGTCAGAGGCAGGAAAAAGTGTGGGTGGGGACGATGAAAGAAATAATGACCCCCATGTGAATATCTGCCAGACATGGCCATCTGAAATGTTTTTGAAAAGTGCATTTAGTTATATCTGGTGAATTTTTCTTTAAATAGAAACCAAACTCCTATTGCCTCCCATAGGCTGGGGTGCTGCCTTACTTCCTGCCCACCAAGTGCCTGGGCACAGAGCATCCCCCACTCCTGACATGGCAGCTCTGCAGCTCCCAGACCATCCCCATCCAGGCATTTAGGGCAAAACTCGATTTACCACATAAGATAGATGTTAACAAATGCTCTGAGATGTTGTAAAGCCTGGCCTTGATATTGAAAACAAGATCTTGTCTCACCCATTCTTTAAGCAATGGGCAGTCAGGCAAGCTGTAGGAGGCAAAGCAACTGATTTGGATGCTAAAGGCAGAAAAGCCAGAGCCATGAAGAGCAAGTTGGCAGAATTAGAATAATGAGCCTTTTTATTAAACTGATACCATGTAAGATCATAGAATCATAGATTCAAAATGACTTAAGGTGACAGAATCTGGATTCAATAATACAGTAATAAAAACATTTTTACTGATTGGAAAGCCACCAAGTTAGCTGTAAAGTCCCAAGCATGTTAACATTAACCCTGGGGAGTAGATCAATTGCCAGTTCAGGAAACAGCACTTTCCCACTTGTGGGAAAATGCCAAGAAACACGTCCACAACATCATGCTGAGAAGAGTCCTTTACAGTCACACAGATTTATACATTTGACTGCTATTTCATAGTACATTTCTTGTCCACCTTATAACACAATTCCTGCTCACTCAACTCAGTCACCAACATTTTTTTCCTTAGGTCACTGATGTATAAGGGCTCTGGTGTGCAACACAAGCCTCACTCTGCAGAGTGGCACAAAGTGAGGACTCTCTGCTTCCCTTTCTTCTCACAGACATTTTCACTTTTGATTTTTTGCACTCCTTGACATTACACATTTTCAGGGACATTACTACAGAGATACATAAACCTCCTGACAGCTGTTATTAGCTTCTGTCTCTACTGTATTAGAAGAAACTTTGTAGCTTAGAAGAAATATTTTTTTCTGCATATTATTATTAAATAACTTTAAAATGTGATTCAAATTTCCCTGTGTCCCCCCTCCCCCCCACCCTCCCCTTTATTTAGGAGTGTGTCTGGTAAGAAGCTACCAGCAGCTTTCCCTACCTTAGGCTAATTGTCTGCAAAATCTTATTGCAATATTTCTCTCGTTTTCTAGGCTGCTGACTCTAGTCTGAGAGAAAACACGGAGGTCTCCCATGCCACCCATGCCTTTACCCTTGGAATAGACACTGGGTTGCAGCATGTGAGGTCTCACAACCCGCAGTACTTTCCCAGATGTAAGATCCAAATATGCAGCTCTCACCATTGGATCATCTATTTTGTCAGCTGTGCAAGGAGTTTCTCCCCACTGCTAAGACCCTTTGAGAAGGCATCTGGACAGCCATCAGGTTCTCTTTGTTTGTTTTCATTCCCCAGGCCATTGTTTAAAGACACAGTTTAACTTCCAGAATAAACTGAGACGTGAAGTTATGGGATTGATTGTGAATGTGTCCATGTGTGTATGCTTTTGTATTATGTACATATCCTAGAGAATTCCTGAAGTTTCCCATTTCCATAAGGTGGACATTATATTCATTTCATAGACAGAGATGTGAATTAAAATTAAAGGAAACAGTCAAGCAAAAGAAAATCTGGATGACAAGGCCTCCCTACGGCAGGCCCAGAGGCAATAAGCAAAGGTTCCAGTCTTGGATGTTGACTTCCTTGGGGAAGACATGCCACTGTGTGTGTATTTTACATAGCTTGACACCTGCCTGTAGGGTGGACCAGGACATGTCCTCAAGCTTCTCTTGTGAGGACTTAGAGCCAAAAAGTCAGATTCAGACCTGAATCATAATCATTTAGGAAAAGTAATATAAATTTTAAATTCATTTGGTTCCCAGCAAGAAGTTTCTAAGCGAGTTAGTTTCTAAGTAATTCATATATACAGCTCGGTCTCTATCTCCTGCTTTTGAAAGTGAAAACTCAAGTTAACATTGTCATACAGGGCTGTCTTCATTATCATGGGTTTGCAAATACTGAGCTGAGGCAAGACAATAAAAAGGAATATCTAGAAATGCATATCCAATATTTTCCTCTTCAATCATAAAAATTCTTTTTTCTTAAGAGCAAGTTTAAACCAACTGTGAACCAGATTAATATATTTTAATTTATTTTAATTTTAAATTTAAAAAAAACTCCTGGGAATTATTAATTTGGAAATCAGCCCCAAGCTGTTCTATATGTATGTTTATATTAATGCTTCAAGAGTTGTTACAATAGACTTCAATATACTTCATAAAGAAGAAATTTGACCTAAGAATTCCAGGAAATTTTTCAAAATCTGATAAATATGGATGTCTTTTTTCATGATTGTTTTACAGAAACGGTAAGTTAAAAATATGACCTTTTTAGTTTCTTAAAAAAAAAATTGTGCTAAGAAATTGCATAAACCCGTAAGAATATGTGAATTTGAACACACAACTGTATGAATTTTCCATAAAATTTTCAAAACCCTTGTTAAGAATGTACAGTCTCTTTTATAACTGCAGTGGTTTACAACTTGCTTCATATCTATACATTTGACAACTGAGGAAAAAAACCCCAAAGCATATCAAGAATTATTTAATGAAGCTTTGCTTTTAAGAGAGGACATTTATGGGGCAATAAAAATAAGTGAGCAGTTCCACTGAGCTTTAGACAAAACATATTCTTCTAAAGAGCTATAGCTGAGTCCTTGACACAAACACACTCTTTTCCTCAATCCCTGTCCTGGCAGAGGTTTAGCATACTATACGACCCAGGAGTGTGTGGGGAAGAACTGCTGTTATCACTCAGTAGCATGCTGGTAGCTGTAAGTTGTTAGCAATAAGTGATGCAATTAAGTGTTTCTTGGAGTGATCTTCATACATAATTATGGATCCATTTTGAACCACGCATCACTAATAACACTGTACCTGCTCTGTAATTAGGTGACTATCTTGTATTTCTGATGTACTCTCAAGCTGTACAGCAAGAACAAGCTACTCCGCAGCGCTGCAAAAAGCCATCTCTCACTGAGACACAATAGACACCATCTAGTCAATACAAAATGTATTTTAAATACTGCTTCCAGAGTTAGCAGAGATCAGAACAACTTTTTTCCACCTCAACAGTATAATTACATTTCAAACTTGAACATCTTGTATACTTTCAGCAAACATTTTAATTGCAGTACACAACCTTTCATAGTTCTCAAGTGCACAAAGTGGCTCTTATTTATTATATACATTACAGTGGACCCCAAAGAGAGACTTCAGCAACTGCCATGGAAGCAGCTACTTACACAGAGCATGAGACCCTTTACTTGACATGCTATATAAGGAGACTCATACGATCTGTATACCTATGATGTTTTATTCACAGATGCCCAAGACACTTGTTAGATTACCAAACTTTCAATAAAAAAGTTAGCCTGAGAGGGACAAAGATGTAGGAAGATGTATTTTTATGTAGAAACAACATGGATTTCACAAAAGGGTCTGTGTTTCTCATTGAGAAACGTAAGGGAGGCCATTTTTATAGAAAAAGTTTATTGACAAGACTGCGTTTTCCAAACACATGAAGATTTGTGGTTTGTTCCAGTATTGTACCATCTCAATTCCCAATGACAGAACTGCTGCAGCCCCATGTTCTTCCCCACATCCACCAAGCCCTTGACAGGGTACCTCCCTCACATCCCTTCCCACACCCTGAGGAGTTGCATCAGCTGGCACTGCGTGGCTTCCACCAGTGACCATTCAGGAGACTGGACTTACCCCCTGTAGGCATATCTGTCAACATGAATGACTGGGCAAAAATATCCCCTGAGAAGTGTCTGGAGCAGGGTAACCTCCCCTTGGCACTCATCCTGTTCCTGAGCCGTAGAGGTCTGCTGCTGTAGGCAGACAATGTATGGTTCTGTAGCAAGAATAAAACATTCATTTTGTGAATGTTTTGTGAATCTTCTCACCCACACTATACAGAGCCTGATAGTGGTCACTGTGACCTGTGATTGCCTGGAGAGAAAAGTCCCTTTATTTATATTGTCTGCCTGAGTTGTGTGCCTCAGCCCCGAGTGCTGTATTTGCAGGTGCTGTAAAAATTTATAAGAGCAGTGAATATGAAGACAGACTGCTGCTCTGTCAGTAATTACAGGTTTTTCAAATAACATGATTTCAAAGTTAACATTAGAAAAGTGACTGAGAATTGCTATAAATGTAAACATATGGATGTGGGTGCCTCATTCCTGATATCAGCATTTCACTGAGAACAATTTAAATGAAGGAAGTGCAAAAGGATTTTATTTTTAGAGTGTGCTTTCCATAAGTGTTTATAGAACTGAATGAAATAATATAGAAGAAGTTTTCAGAATAATAAGTGCAGTCACCTTGAAATGCACACTAATATGAATTTTAAATAAAACTCACAACTCCATATTAGCACAAACACTTTACAAAACACTGAGCTGAATGACAGAGCATTATTTGGACCTTTCCAATTTATGCTTTATAACCTGAACACTGGCATTTTTATAATCCATTGATTATACTTCCACAGAAGAGCTTCAAATGTCACAGCAGATGCAGTGACATCGCAGTGCTTGTTTGAGGCAAAAAACACCAGTAAGGGGTTTTGCTGTGACCACGTAAGATTTTACTTTCCCCTCAGCTATCTGCGTTTCTACTTGCTCTGACTGCAAAGCCTGCGTTGCAGAACCAAAAATATTTGCACAAATGCACTTTAATTAATGGATTATAAGTGGGAAGAACTGAGGTAGTGGCTCACCTGCCTCAATGCTGGCTGCACTCTGTTGCCCCTTGATCAGGGGCTCCTCGTGCTTGGGAATATGAAATGAAGAAAAGGGCAGTGAGGTCTTAAATGGACAGCTCAGAAATCCCATCTGGAACCACAAATATAAACGAATCTTAGAATATAAATCACTAGAACTGCAGTTTATAGAGATTCTCCCACAGAACAACATATGGAGGGAATGTCCTTGTGAAGAGAGCCCTAGTTTGATATCATGTAGATTTATTTAATTTCACCAAGAAAGCTCTTATGGTTGAACACTGACTTCAGGAAAACCCCAGAGGAAGAGTTTTGTAATGGAAGGGGTAGAAAATATCCTGGGGGTGGCATGCTGAGGAGGAAATGTGATTGCTTCATTTGTGTTACCTATTGAGTTTGAATTATTGAAACAAACAACAACAATTTTAAAACAGCTTCATCATGCCAATAACTTACATTGCAACAACAGAGCTCAGGTTTCACTTGAAAGGTTTACTTTGATTTCAGTAAGTTTGAAATTAAATATTCCTCATCCTCATCAGAGCTCTTGAGAAATCATGCTGACTGAAAATAAACTCCCCAAAAAAGATTACAATACCTTGGACTTGGTATAAGGATTAATTCCTTTTTTTTATCCATGGGCTCCAAATGGCAGGACTGTTAAAAAATTCAACAAAATAACAGACTTACAAGCAATAATCTCAGGTGTATTTTTAATCAAAAGAACTTTTTTGCCTTTTGTGATCATCATTTTTTTTTCCCAACAGTGATCAGTGTCAGGTTTAAGTCTTACTGAAAAATATTTTTTTTCACCAAAATCAGGGAACTAGAAAAGAAAATAAATACTGTCTTATTAGAACAGTTATGAGTAATAGGAATATAGAGTGGCTAAATGCAGTTTTGCTATTAAGGGAATAGAGAAACAAAGTCCACCCACTTGCTGAAGATGAATGGGTTGATGCTGTAATAGAGACAGCTGCCTGTGGCAAATCAAAATTTAAATTTCAGGATGTAGAAATTGCATCAGCAAAGGTGGAAGGGAAACTGCTGTTGTGCAGGTCAGAAACCCATTCAGAAGCCCACTGGGTTCCTATGATCTGGCTTCCCATCAGGGTTGAAAACCTTCAAGGGGAAACCTACACTGAGGAAGCCTTGTTGGTTTGCAAATATCATCTTTAAGGTCTTCCAGCACAAGTGAAATCTGTGTGGGGTGCAGTCAGCTGGGACAATGTCAAGCCACTGTCACTTAGCAGGAAGCTGACTGGTAGGCAGAGAGAAGACCAAGTAAGCTGCTTGGTGTATTGGCAGCTGGTAAGCCAGGGTGAAACTGGAGTCACCACAAACCACGCTGTTCCTATGATGAAAGGATAATAGAAAAGGGCCCATCCTGAGTCTGAAAATTAATACTGTGTTTGGTGGCATACTGTGGGACAAAAACATAGAGGAAGGGAGGCCACAAGGCCATACTGACAAGACATAAACAAAATTAACAGATCCTCAAAGACCTTCAGAATACAAAAGACATAGACCCCAGCTATTTTTCTTTCACACCAAACTCAGCTGTCCTCAATACCAGTGCCGAGCTGAGCCAAAAAGTCACGGAGGCAAAGCTGGTATTCTTAACTCCTGACTTTGGACGTGATCAACCTCCTCTGGCAGGCAGTCTTCACTGAGACATTATTCAGTGCACGTAGTTAGGCAACCATTAGGCAATTAAATGAGATGCTCCGGACCCTGGTCTGCAGGAACATAATTCTTCCCATTCCCTACCTGCACAACCTAGATTCCTAATTAAGCCACGGTGATTATCAACCTGAATAAGTCTACTTACTGTCGGGCAATCATGAGCTGGGATTTATTCTTTCAGTCTAGTAAAAAGTTCAGAAAAATAGTTCCCACTTCTGAAGACAGCAGCAAATGACCCCAGGCATCCAAGTAGCTCTTTTGACTTCACTGTCATGACTTTTATGTGTGACTTCTTTTCTTCAGCTGAAGTTAGGAAAATATTTCACAATCAATAAAATATAACTGTTTGCTTTTTTCCATGTAATAGCATTCATCAACATCCACAAGCGAGATATATGTCAATCTGTTAACCCAAGAGAACATTTCACTGCTCCAGTAACTACAGATAAGGTGTGTGTTTGTTTTCATTTTTCTGATAACATTGTACTTTTTGGTTCTTTCATACAGTTCTACAGTTCACTAATGAAAGAAGTATTGTCCTGGAATGAAAAGAAATCTAGTTCTATTATTTCATACTCAGTTCATCCGGTTCATTCTGGTCATCACCTGTTTCTCTCCTATTTTTGTCTCTTTATTCTGAGGCTCTGTATTCCCCGTGTATATGCACAGCAAGTTTTCCTGGGATGTTCACCAATGAGTAACTTTATTTACAGCAGAAACAGAGAGACAGAGAGACAGAGAGACTCATGTTGAGATCAGGCGTAGGCAACATTTCTTGGCAGAAGTTTGGCATGGCTGTATCATGCAGAAGCACAAGCTTCAGCAGAATTTGTTTATATATGGGGCACAAATGCATTTTTCAGTAAAAAATTAATTCCTGCTTTCAAGTGTACTTTAATAAACTGCAAAACTAAGTGAAGTCAATATAATATGAACATAAAGATAAAATTAAAACTAAGGTCTATCTTGTCAAGATGGTATTTAGAGGATCAATTTAGCGCAAAGGGCCCCAAAACCCACCACCATGTATTCTGTACAGTTCCCACATTCTCTATAGAAAGAAAATTAAAAAAAAAAAAAAAGATGAGAGAATGACTGTCAGAAGTTATCACAAAATCATAGAATATGCTGAGTTGAAAGGGACCTACAAGGACCATAGAGTCCAACTCCTGGTCCACACAGGCCCATCCCCAAGAGTCACACCATGTGCCCAAGTCACACCATGTGCCCAAGAGTATCATCCAAATTCTTTTTGAACTCTGCCAGGCTTGGTGCTGTGAAACTGGAGAGCCTATTCCAGTGCCCAACCACCCTCTGGAGTGAAGAACCTTTTTCTAATATCCAACCCAAACCTCCCCTGACACAACCTCATTCAGGTCCCTCAGGTCCTGTCACTGCTCACCACAGAGAAGAGATCAGTGCCTCCTTTTCCCCTCATGAGGAAGGGGTAACGGCAGTGAGGTCTTCCTTCAGTCTCCTCTTCTCCAGGCTGAACAGATCAAGTGCCCTTAGCCCTCCTCATACATCTTCCCCTCAAAGCCCTTTACCATTTTCATTGCCCTCTTTTGGACACTCACTAATAGCTTAATATCTTTCTTATATTGTGGTGCCCAAAACTGCACACACTTGAACTGTACATGCTTTAGATAAACAGGACCATAATACACTTACCTGGCACATTCAATTGCAGTGAGGTTCCTCTGGGCCAAATCACAGCAGTCAAGGAAAGGATTTGAATCTTCTTTATTTTTCTGTCTGACACTACCCTGGATAGCCACAGGAAAAACATGTTTCCATAAGTGTGGAAGGCTAGGATGGGAGTCCTGATTGTGCTTTCAGCCCTGTCTTGGGGAAAGAAGGGCACTGTCCACTGCCCCTCAGGAAGAAACTGGTGGGCTTCAGCTCAAGAATGAGCACGTTGGCAAACTGTGGTCTTAAATCCCTTTATTAAAAAACCACCACAAACAAATAAAGAAAAAAAAAACACAAAAAACCCAAAACCAAACACACAAAAAACCAAAAACCCACCCAAAGACCCAAAAAACAAACAAAACCCCAAAACCAAACACGCCCCTCAATACAAAAACAACCACACCGGTAGTTTCAGTAGTTTCTTCTAGTTTCTTCTATCTTATAGGTTCTAATGCATCAAGTCAATTAAAGAGTAGGATTGGAGATGTACTCTTGCCGTGGAGGTGCTTGGGGCCCCTGTGCCAGCCCTTCTGAGAATCCCATCTGACTGCAGCACAAACAGGCAGGGAAGCCAACTCTACTTTTGGCTTGCCAACAGGAAAAGTTGGTGGTGTATAGTGGCTGACTGGAGACGTTTAATGTATTTATGGTTGAAGTGCACCTTCAACCAATCTGTTATTTGGTTGCATGTTGCTTCTCTGAGCTTTACTGAGGCAAGGTTAGTGCTGTGTAGCTGGAAATCACATGCTATATGCTCTCAAATAGCTTATCATTATTCTTAACACTTAATTCTTAATCTAATACTACCTGGACGCATATTTCTTTAGTTAAAAATTAAACCCACTGATTTACTTGAATTTCAAGGGAAATCAGCAACAGAGGAGTAATTTCCTTCTCTTCCTCTTACTCAGCAGGAAAAATAGACCAGCAGGAGGTTGGTGAGAGATTTTGCCTGACAAAACATTTTTCAGCTGTCAAACAGAATAAGAAGTGTCATTTATATACAGGTCATAATGTATAGACAGAACAAATGAACTTTTCAAAGTTTAAAACTTTAGAGTAGAAGAAATGAGTTAGTCATATTGCTTTGCAAAAGGCATAGTAAATACAGTCTTCATTTTTTCAGTCCAGTTAATGCATTCAGCTTTTAATATTAGAATCAAGATTACATCTTATTTTTTGAAAAGTAAAGTCTCTGCTGTCTGTGAGCTTGATAAAAGGAATTACTTGATAATGTTCAGCTGACTGTATTTTATTTTTGATTTTTCATGCAGGAAATCAGAGTAGGTGACCACAATGGTCCTACCAGGCTTTAAGTTTGAATAGAAAAGAACAAATCCGATGTTACAATGGAGGGATTTTTCTTTTTTAACTTGAAAAGCAAATAAATGCAAATTCAAACCTAGGACAGTGCAACATTTAATGTCTGAGCACCAAATTCTCTTATATTATTAAAATAAAATAATGCCAGTTTCTGCACTTAATAATCTTCATACAGAATAATTTATTTCTGCATTGAAAAAAAAAAAGAAAAATTAAAAAATAATTGAAAACACTGAAAAAAAAATCTGGAGGAGTTTTTATTATTGGCATTAGGATTCTCCATCCAGCTTGAAACATTTTTAGTCTCAGGAGTGTTGAAATCTTTCCTCAGTCCCTGGGTCCACAACTGAGGATGCCAGGGGCACATGCATGTGGAGTTCCATTTCAGCAGGAATGTCATCACAGGATAGTGGCTTTTAGTGAAGAAAAAAATCAAGAAAATTGCTTCTCACTGCCTGTTGGAAATTATAGTCTTTTTTTTCAGGGTGTTAACTTGTAAGAGATTGCTCTTGTTCAGTGCACATAGTTCAACAGCTGACCAGTATTTGAACCTTCCCTAAGAACATTACCAGGGACTAGAATTCCAGGAAAATTCATTATTTTATTTTCCTAGTAAGTTTAATTAAACACTTGCTAAATGTTCTAGCTTCTTTTTTAACCAGAGATGGTTTAACCATCCCATGCAATGCTGCAGGCTTGGGAGAGAGTGGCTGGAAAGCTGCCCAGTGGAAAAGGACGTGGAGGTGCTGGTTGGCAGCAGCTGCACATGAGCTGTCAGAGTGCCCAGGTGGCCAAGAGTGCCAGTGGCATCCTGACCTGTGTCAGAAACAATGTGGCCAAGAGGACCAGGGTAGTGATCATCACCCTGGAGCTGGGGTTGTTTAGCCTGGAAAAAAGGAGGCTCAAGGATGACCTTATGGCTCTCTATAACTACTTGAAAGCAGTCTGCAATCAAGTAGGAGTTGGTCCCTCCTCCCAGGTAACAAGTGAGAGGACAAGAAGAAATGGCCTTGAGTTGCACCAGGGAAGGTTTAGATTGGATCTTAGGAAAAATTTTTCACCAAAAGGGTGTCCAGGAAACTGGTTAAGCCATCATCCCTGGAGGTTTGGTAGTGAACTTGGCAGTACTGTGTTAATGGTTGGACTCGAAGGTCTTAAAGATCTTTTCCAACTTTAATGGTTCCATGATTCTGTATAAGCACAACTGAACCAAAGATTAAAAGACATGAAATAACTGCATGTTTATTATTTCACAGTAAAACCAGGGAGCACTGATCAGGCTTTTCAGAATGATTAATTCACTATTCAGTTCCTTAACTCATGCTACCTTTTAATCCATCTCTTACTCAAACCAGAGGTATGCTTTTTTTGTAACTAATGACATCATGCCACTTTCTTTGGTCTTATAAAACTCCTGCTGACTTCAGAGGTCAGGTACAATGGTGCTTGGAGCACAGGATTTGACTCATGAAATGCCATCTGCAGCTATGCTTGGATATCTAAATAATGCAACACCTCAGACTAAAATCTTTACCCCAGGAACCCACAGAATTTTAACAGTAATAGGAAGATTTGAGGATGCTTCGCACATTTGCAGATCATGCTGCAATAAATGAATTGAGAAGCCAGCTATAAAGGCTTAACCCTCAATACAATAAAGAGGGACAATCCTTGTAAAGGTTAAAATTTATTCCCTTTTCCTCCAGTCATGCCTTTTTCTGTCAAACTCGTATTAGTTTCTCAGTATATTCTGCAAATGGAGATTTGCAGAAGTACACTGATAATGGGAACAAGCAGAAAAATAATTTAAAGACATGAAGAAAAAATTTTAGAGTGTTTCTGTTGATGAAGGATGAAATTAAAGCACTCAGTAGAACATAAAAATAAATGCAATAAATGAAATGGAATCTGAACATGTCAGCTGCTGAGTCCATTAAATCATGGTGGGGGGTACATTTTTTTAAGTAATTAATGCAGACATGTCTAACCTGCATATCATTGACAGCATCATTACCAAATAAAATCTTTTAAATTTTAGCCCACTTTGTTCTTTTTTTCTAGAAACCTCCTGAATTAACTAGCCACTTTTAAGACGTGAAGTAAGGACAAAGATGAATCCAAATAAGGCAATACCACAGTATCCTTTCTTACAGAAAAAAATAGGAAAATGATGACTAGAGAGTAAGGTGCAAAATCTCACATTTTGATTTGTACATTTTCCTTAGCAGGACAATGCATCTGAATCAATACTGCTCGAAATCTGAGGTATATTTGCAAAGGTGTACAGCTTGTTACACACTTTTCACCTTTCTCCCACGCTCTAGAAATGGCCACTGGAAAACAGAACAGAAACTGCAGATGGGTTGACATTTCTTCTGAAAAACAAAATCACTGACAGATACATTGTTTGGCTGAAAGTAATCAATATTTCAAATATTGCTACTTGTGTTATTTTATTATTTCTTCTTAGTTTAAGTAACATTAAAGATGTTTATGAATTATAATCAGCTTTTAATCAATGTACCTGTAAAATTGGCATTGGAGGAATTTAAAGGCTGTAAATAATGATAAGAATATTTAGTAATGGATGAAGTGGCATTAATTGTAGTCAAAATATAATCTTCCTTGCTGTCCAGAGACAGTTCCAACAGAAGAAAGGAGGCAAGCTGAAAGCAGCACATGATGAGAGTGAGAGTCAGCAAAGCACAGGAAAATCCCTTCCTGATCCTTTGCTGTATGATGCTGAGCAACTTTCCCTACTACCATCATCAAGTGGTGCAAAGCCTTCTGTTGCTTGATGGCAAAACACTTATTAGGCAGCTTTGCAGGGCTAGGCTTCAGCTGTCCAGTGTGTGACAGTAAATTTAAATGTCATCAGTGTCATCAACTGAAGTGAGTAATCCATCCACAGGTCTCCCCAAGAGGTCTTGCTTCCATTGATTTTAAAATGATAGGTGTCAGGTTTCCTGCCCTGCAAAGAAAACCTCATTATCTACAGCTATTAAATGACTGTTCCCTGTCAGTCTAGGGGTTACAACTTTCTGAAACAAAGCCTGGTAGTCAGATAGGTCACGGATTTCTATTTGAGGGTTGTTGTAAGATAATGAAAACCCTTTGCACCTTCTGGAAAGTAGAGCAGAGGGACTGGATGTTCAACACATCCTTTTGAGATACATGCCCAGTGCAGAGCTTCCTGCAGGTGCAGGGTGAAAATGTGATGATCTTTGAGGTCCTTTTTTGTTAGGATGTTCTTATGTTCTCAGAAGAAAGAGAAAAAGAAAATGTTCCCCCTGAACACTTAAGAGGTAGTAGGAAGTACCAGCACAAACCACTGTTACATTAGCAGAGAGAAAATTGGTACCCAAAGTGCAGAAACAGATAGAGGAATCAAAGGTAACCCGCATGGCAGAGAAGCACTTACAGAAGGAAAGAATGAGTGGTGCAGAGAGACTGAGCATAGAAAAAAATGTAAATTATACTTTTTTTTAAGAAATGTGACAGCATTGTATCCTATAAATAATTAAGAATAATTATATACAATTGCAGCTGCTATAGTTGCTGTAAATTACTGAGTATTCACAAAGAAATGAGCCTACAGATTTAGTGGTTATTAAGACATTATCCACAGTAAAGCAAGTTTGGAAATTCCTGACTAAGAGAGCAGCTTTACAAGATGTCAAATTTACAAGATGTCATGTCTGCTTACTTATTTGTTCTTCCGCTTTGAAAATGTCACTTCACTAGAGAGATTCTTACAGTGTTTATAAGTGGTCAGTGGGTTTCTACAATACAAATCACAGTCAAAAGTACTTTCATGACACCCTTCAGACCAAGCTCTGTAGAATTCAGGTAAGAAATTTCAGCAGCAATCCCATCACCTCCCTGGTTTTGTAGAACCTGACAAAACCTCTGAAGTAGGCTGTGGTTTATTAATGGTAATTCAGAGGCAAATTTACTTCCTCAACATCAAAAACATTTGATTCCCACCATGTTTCTTTACTCACAAGTTTAGAATTTACTTATCACTGCATACTGAGAAAAGGAGTGCAAATTAAAAAAAATACCAAAACCACCAAAACCAAAAGAAAAGCCAAACAAAGCACAAGAAAACCAAACAAGATCTATACTGTACTTGAAGACTTGGTGTGTCTTATGGAGGTTTTATCCACATTTTTTGTGGAACATCAGTCTCAAAGAGAAACTGAGAAAAAGCTGCTATCTGAGCCAACAGACAAGCCAATTTAGGGGTGATAGACCCACCTGCTTTCTCAAACAACTAGAGTTAGTCTGATTTTTAAGGTTTGTTCACCACTCACTGACTCCTGAAAAAGTCTCATATCTTAATTTCTGAAAAGACTAAAACTACTTTAAATTGTTTTCCTATAACTGAGAATATGTATTTCCCCTTTCTTCTTGGTATCAGAGGCACCCGAGCCCCAAGTCATCAGCAATATTTTTCAGTTATATTCATATTCGGAATGCTGACTTTAACCAAAACCGCCTTAACAGAGCAGAGTTTTTTCCTGAAAGAGGATGAGAATAGATAAGATCTCACAGTGGTTTGAGGCAGCTCACCTAACTTTCCAGTGTATCTATAATTCAGCATACTGTAAGATAAGATGAATTTTGACAAATAAAAATAAATAATGCATGCTCTCAGGGAAAAAGAAAAGTGTATGGAGCGAGAAACAGCATGTTTATGGAAAACACAAAGAAAAAGAGGGAAAAAAATAAAAGAGAAAGATTGTTTCCTAAATAAAGAGAGATATTGAATAGTGTAAATTCAGAACAATCTTCAAAATAATCTATTCATGGCCCAGTAAATGGAATAATACTTTCTACATACACACACACACACATATATATATGTATGTTAGCAACAATAAGAAATGTTTTATTTAGTGAAAATTTAATCCTTGCCCCTAGCTGGTGCAAAATTCACTCTAAAATTGCTGCCAAGGGATCTGAACTAAGCTGATCTTTTTGCACTTTCCCAGCATGACATTCAGTCAAAAGCCAAAAGTGCTAAATTCTTGTCATTAAACACCATCTTAATTCCAGATTAATACCAGAAATAGATGTTTTATCTTAAAAAAACCCTACTGATTGCTCAGAATTTTAAACTATTGCTGGTATACAAGAAATCCAGTTGATTCTGCCTTTGTAGAATATGACTACTATTTTACCTGTTTTCTAGAAAAACTCTACATAATGACTGTGACTGTTAAATATTAATTGCATACTCAATTACTTCTTATTATTCAGTACCTAATGCAGGTGTACTCAAAAGGAAAATAAGCACCTGTTACCTAGCCCATGTAGTTTATAGTTTAATATGGACAGAATAGTTCAAGAGCATTAGTCAGCATTTTCAGATATTTTTCTTGTATAGTTCCCCAAATGAAAATAAACAAGTGGTTAAGGTTTGCATAGGGATCTACCTATACTGTGTATAACAAATTGGAAAGAGCTAATTTCAAGAAAGTGAAAAAGGTAAGGAAAAACAAATAGTTTATGCATGAGGACTAGATAAACTAGATCAGAAACCTATAAATTAAAAAGACACAACCAAGGAAGAAATACAACAAGAAAATATATTTCAGAGGGGAAGGAAAAAGCAAAGAGAGTACAGATGTAAAATAGACAAAGTAAACCTAAATGAAAAAAACAGATGGCAGGATGAAAATCATCTGAAACAATACCAGAGGAAGCTGTGTAGATCCTTGTAAGAGAGATGCTATCATGACTACTAAAATTTTGTCTTCATTCAAGAGGAGATATTAAAAATTCATAGTAGCAAATTGCACTGATTAAGGAGAAAAAAAGACAGTTCAAATCACTGGAACTGAAGAGTAACCTGCTGCAATATCGCTGCAGGTCTGATATGATCTTCTGTTTATTTGGGAACAACCTAGAAAATGTGACCACTAAACCTGGATTAATGTGAAAGGCAGAAATGGCAACTGTAGGTGTGATATGACCCAAGCAGAATATTTGGAATGGATTTGGATAGCTTTGAACTCCATGCTTTAGAAAAGGTTTCTTAGTCCATCCTGGAGAACAGAAAGATTCACATCTTCAACCTCAACAGGCAAGAGCAAAGGCACAGACAAGGAAAGGAAGAAGTGGGTTTTGAAAGTAAACTAAACCTCAGTGGGGACTGAAGATAGCCTGAATATGAGAGATAGACACTGTACATGCACATGCAATAACTAAATGGTTATAATAGTTGCTCTATTGGTGACAAACTCCATGAAATGAAATGGTGCTACTACATATAGAAAAAAACACAGTGAGACTCAGGATGATAGGAAAGACATGAAAGGGATTGGAATTTGTATTATTTTTTTTTCTCTGTTATGCATGAGATGATTAAAAAGAATTTCATTTTAGTGAGGTAAAATACCAAAGTGCATTGAGGAATAGGCTCTGGATTTTATTCATGAGACGACAGTTGCATAAATACTATTTTTTATACTGCATTGTGAACACGTGCATTTATGCTTACAAACTCATTTTATCCAAACTGAGATTGAATTAAGGAAGAATCAGCCAGTGACCAACTCCTTCAATTTTGTGTCCGAGTTATGTGTTAGTCGTTAGATCTGTGCAATGAAGTGCAACTGCCTGTTCCTTCCCTCTGGCCATGGTGAATTATTAATTGCTCTTTATCTCCGAATTTGTCACTCCTTGGAGGATTTTGTTAAAGAAAAGGACACAATGAAAATGAATACTTGAGATACCAGGCCCTCCACTTCCAGACCTGTTATTCAGGCACATCTGTTCACACAGTAATATAATTTCAAAGCCACTAAGCCTTGTATCTGAACAGTTTTATAGCTACAAATCTCCATGAAAATATAAATTCAGAGGTGTGAGACATAATTGATTAAGCCATAAAGAATATACACTCTAGAGATAATTTTCAAAAGGGCTTGAAATAGAATGAATGATCAGGTTTTTTAAAAGAGTTCAACACTTCAAATCCTTTGACAATCTAGTGGTATCTGAAGAAAAATATAGACACGTTTTTGTTTTAAAACCCATTTTCTTTTTTTTAGGTCTGCAAGCCGATCTCCTGAAAAAAATTTAGCTCTGTTTGAAAAGTCAGGACTATTTTATGCAGAACTCTCTCTACACTATAATAACCTGACAAAATATTTCAAAAAGAATAGTCTTTCAGCACACATTATTTTCCAGGGTTGAATTCATGATTATTTGTACCTCTGTAAGAGGATAAACATGATGTAATGACACAAAGTGCAGAAATAAAGAAATGCTGTTTGCTTGCCAACCCATTACAGAAAAATCTATTGCTCTCCAAGAAGTAAATATAATTTCTTAGAAGTTTTACCACAAGCAACAGAGTTGAACAGCAGCTAAAATAAAATAGGATGATTCCTGCTTCAAAAAATAATTTCTTATTGCAAGCATGACAATAAACTGGAGCAGTTCATCTCTGATTTACCCTTGACTGATGATACACTTTGAAAATACAAGGCACTAATTTCATTGTCATATATGACACAGAAAATGCCAGTTGCTAAGATCACCAGTAAACCATTCCTCAAGAAACTTTATTAGAAAATCAGTCAGAAGAGCTCTCATTCATTTCCTTAAACTGCTAAAATCAAATATATAAGATACAGGACCATAATTTGCTGGAGATTCCCCTAGTCCAGCAATACAGTTGTTTCATTGCAATCCTGAGGTTGCTTAAACAGCCACATAAATCTCTGTTGAAATAATCCATGGTTGGCAGTAGCCTCATGACTTCACGTCATATTTTATGCAGTTCAGCAAGAACTTGCCTCTTGAGGAACCCTAGGAATAGTTGCTGATAGTCTCTTACTCACTGCCTGGTAATGTAAAGACAAACTTATATCTGACCACTTCTTAGACACGCTTGTTTCAGATGCAGCTTAGGCTGAGAAGAAATTATTGTCACAGATGGTATCAATATCAGATCTGTGACCCTGCTGTTTGAGAGACATATCTTCCAATATCATTACCTCACCCTCCTCAGAATTGATTGGTTTCCACCTTTTGGAATTTTTCCCAAGTTAGAAAACATCAAATGAATGCGTATCAGAAGATCATATTATTTTTCCATTCAATGCCTCCTTAACAGCTTCAGGGGTCTAGATCAGCATGGTTAAACTTTTGCTATTAGGATTCACCAACATGCAGAGCTTGTGTTTAGGAGTGCAGGTTAGTGGGTATCCACGCGATACCACCACAGCTACCATTGCTTCTCCTCCCTGACCCAGGGAACTCCAACCCCTGTATGCAATACTGTTCTTCAAAGGACACCAAAGCAAAAAACTGCAGAAAACCAGCTCCTGATTTTGAAATGAAAAGCAGAGCCAAAACTCCCAGTCCCCTAAGAAAGCTTTCTTATTTAATTTTTGTTTTGTAAAGAGAAAAATGTAGAAACACCTAAGCAATAAAGCTGAAAAGGTTCTCCAGAAATATAGATCATCTCCTTCTCGAAACTGAGCTAACTTCAGACTTTCAGCAGCATAGAGCACTGCCTCACTCTTTCCTAAATACATTGCAGTCTCTGGTGTCACTAAGGATTTAGGAATGAAAAGCACAAACCTGGGAGAAATCTTGGTCAGAACCACATATTTCCCAACACTGCAGAAAATGGCCACAGAAACAGCTTCAGAAGTATCTCAGGTTACATTCAGAATCCAGTTTGGATCCTGCCTCCACTATTTCTCCTGCCAAGTCATTCCAGGGTCACACTTGAATAACCAATGCAGTAATTCACCACATCAACCCATTAGTACCTACATTGCATTCAGCTTAAATAGTCTTTCCTTCACACAATTGCCACTTTACTGCTTCTAAGGGCTGCCTGTATCTCCTTAATGTATTTATAGAAGACAATAGTGTCATCTTTTAATCTTTACACACTCATATTGGTAGGGCAGATAAACAAGGGCCTTGAGTTATAAGGTAGTTTTTCACTACCCCCTCCCTGAAAGTGTTCAAGGTCAGGATGAATGGGGCTCTAAGAAACTTGGTCTAGTGGAAGGTTCCCTGTCCAAGGCAGGGATGATGGACTGATACCGTATTTAAGGTCCCTTCCAAACCAAACCATTCTGGGATTCTATGATTCTATGAAATATCAACTGAAGACCTCAGAAGAAAAAAATGATCTAAACTAACATAACCATTCATGCACCACTCATACAGGATTCAAGTGTGTTACAATCACAACCTGTAAGGAAAGACACTGAGAGGATCAGACCCCGGATGTTTCCATGACCTTCAGCTGTGTGAAGAGACATGCTTTGCCACAGCTGAGCGCAACTCCAGCCAGGTCTGAAAAGCTTTTGCTGGCTACAGGGACAGAGACGGCAAAATATCCACATGAGACACATTTGAAACAGCCTTTAAAATTAAACTGGTCCCCAAAGCCATATGAACCCTTCTGTCTTGTATAATGGCCTCTGTTTTACATTCATCTTCACAACAGTATGAATTAAAGTGGAATACAACAATTTTGTAGGTCATAGCATGGATTGAATGGTATTTCCCAGTGCACTTGTTCAGCTCTGTCAAATAAAACAGCCCTTGGAGTGTAAAGGTATGGGACTATCTGTAAGGAAGGTCATCTGAAACAGCCCTTGGTGGGAGGACTGTCAGCTTTTAAAATACATGTAGAGGAACCAGCTCTATGAGAAATTCTGATACAGTTTCAGGTCAGGGGTCTGGTTAACGATAAGTACATTCACCACTCAAACACAGAGAAAATCAAGCAATATACTATGAAAAAAACAAAGGACTTGTAGCATTGCACGTTAGCTGTACCAGAGTTTTCATGGACTGAAATATATTGAAGGAACCACTTGAAAATTTCACATGTTGAGGCATATGGGGGAGGGAAGATGAAAAATTAAGAAACCAAGAAGAATTTAAATGGCATGGGGAATGCAGTAGTGTCTTTTGACTTTGTTTTTTTTTCCAAAACATATGAAAGGATAAATAAGGCAAAAGTACAATGCATTTGCTAAGTTAAAGGAACAAAAAAAAGTTTCAGATCAGACCATCTGTTCTGTTCCAGAGTGCTGGAAATAACACGAATGTCAAAGAGAAAAATATTTAGATCCAGATTTCCCTCAGAGAAGCCAAAACTGACCTCTGAAGCAACCCAAATACGTTACAATCAATTCTTGGTTTTATGGTCTGCAGTTTCTGCACAAGAGTTCCATGGAAGACTAGTCACTGATTAGAGACATGAAATAACAAGTATTAATTGCTCCAATTAGAGAAAGCCCACAAGGGATCTGAAGTCCACTTTTACCTGCAGTTGGGTCTGAGATTCAGGGATTGTAAGTGTCTTCCCTACATGTTTCCAACTTTACTATGAGGTTCATGCAGTAAGCTGTGGACTAAGCTCTCTACTTAATATACTGATGGGGAATTGACTTTTTGTCTCTGTGTGTGTGAAAGGAATGAACTGAACAAATAAAAGAAATTAATCATAGCCAGAAAAAGAGCACATTGCCACAGAAAAAACTATCATGGGAAGGACAGAAGAGATTTTCTTTTTTAATTTGATTTTGGCACTATCTTGAAAATGAGTAATTCTTTCCTTATCACTTATGTAATGCTTTCTTATCAGAGGAGTGAAGGCAAGATCCAAATGGAGACAGATTTTGTGTTTCTAGTTTGCTCAGTGTAAATCAAAAGCAACAGATGAATTTTCAGTATTCCTTTTCACTGAGCTGCTCAGTGAAACACAGAAGTTGAGTATTTTGTTCTCCAAGGCACATAGCAACATCCTGTTGGCTGGCTTTAGCTGGAACTTCAGAACAACTAACAATGCTTATAATACTCCAGCTGCAATAGTTAT
Organism: Dendrocincla fuliginosa; assembly: GCA_035047845.1. NCBI lineage: Eukaryota > Metazoa > Chordata > Aves > Passeriformes > Dendrocolaptidae > Dendrocincla > Dendrocincla fuliginosa. The sequence continues at coordinate 63,345,951 of JAWWMO010000138.1, read as the reverse complement.
AGCACCAAAACCCTCTATAGAGCCAAAGATCATGTTTATCTTTAAAAAGAAGAGCTGCAAAGAAGGTATTGATTAGCCAACTGTTTCTTAGCAAGGAAACAATGAGAATGTAACACAGAATTTTTAAGTATAATGTTTTTATATTCTACAAAAGAAAAAACAACCTTGTATAACAGGATCATCACTCTTTGTGGATGGAAAGACAAAGCAGGAACCGTGTATCTAGGTTTTGGTAAGTCTATTAACTTTGCCTTAGGGTAGACTCCCAGGGTTCTAAATGAAAATGCTAAAAAAGAGTTTGGCTACTCATTTCCAGAGAGTAATTATTGGATTCACTGACAAAATGGAATGACTCGTCAAGCAGGGTTCTCCAAAAGTCTGCATAATATTCACTGTATAATCTGGATTATGAATGTTCACAAAGGCTACTACAGTGCAGATAATACAAAGCTAGAAATTACTGTGCTTAAGCTGTGGAGTGGGGTAGCAACTTTATAACGACCCTGAGAAGTTGTGAAGCAATGATCCAAAACTGGGATGAAATTTAATGTGTGTGAAAATCAGGAAGTGCAAGGTTCTAAAGATAAAGGGGTTGGTCAAGTGGACAGGGCAGGGAACAACAGATTGTGTTATTCATGTCTGTGGTACATAGGACAAAGGATGTTTAGGCAATAAGAATACTTGCTAATTATAACTCTCATTTACGAAGAGTTTCTTCTCTGTGAAAGTGAAACTTCATGAAAGAAACAGTGTTTCCATGCTGAAGGTCACTTTAAATGTTGGGCAAATCTCTGTGAAGAATGATAAATGTATTGTTGATCTTGTCTTTAGGTAGGCAATGGATTAAATGAGCTCTTTGTGTAGTTTTCAGCCTTATTAACTAAAGTTTGAAATATCAATTGTGAATATCCTGAGTATTTTTCAGAAAATGTTCTACTCTTAAATAATATTAGCACTTTGGTGGTCCAGCTGTAAATTAAGTAAAACATCATTCACTATGGTAAGAATAGCAAACAGTTCTTCGCATTCCCATATTTTGGAAGTTATTGCAAAGTTATGAAAGCATCAAAGCCAGTGTGGTTATAGAGCATGTTAGCTGGTTCATGGTAACCACTCCCAGGACCTCTTCTGCCAGGGAGTTTACATGGTTTGAATCATAGAAACAGAGCCACTTAGGTTAGAAAAGACTCTTAAGACCATCAAATCCAACCATAAACTTTGAGAAACAAGTTATACCAAATTTCTTCATATTTTTGAAGAGTAAAAGTGTGCAAGTGGGCAAGTTCCATGGAGCAGCTTGTCCTTTTTAAGTGCACAACCTATCTTATCTCCCAGTAATTTATTCATGTAGCCTGCCCCTGTGCTCAGTGGAGATACAAAGTAATGAATTCAAGACTCACATAGACTAAATAATTAATTTGACTTGCAATACCATACTGAACTTTTTAACATGCACCTGGACAGCTATCAGAGACTGCACAGCAATGTACAGCAGAGGCAAGGAGCAGCTCCAGCAAGTCTGCATGTGGGTCACCCTGTTAGGAGGTCACAGGATCATTTCCAATAACCCTACACATAGTTATTGAACAGGTACCTCAAAACTTCTTCAAAAGAGGGATTTTATTTTCTCAAAAATAAAAATAATGGACAAAATACTCTATACATGTGAGAAAAGTAACTTTGCAACAGGACTTGGCGGTCAGAGCATGAAATGCTGCCAGGTCACATTTCAGGTATATTCCTGTAAAACCACTCTTTGCCTATGTTTTTTTTCCTTCACTAATTCTCTTCTTCCATTGAACATTCTGCATTTCTAACTCACTGGAATATTTTCAAATAATATCTCTTAATTTGTCCAATACAGGTACAGTATAAGTGGCTTCTTTAGTGACAAAAGTTATTTTAGTACTTTTTTTTATATTTGTGTATTGAATTTATCAAAAGGAATTTCATCTAATGATGACAAACTTCACATGAGATTCAAAACCTTTTCTAGCAATAATCACTCAGATCACAAAATTTACTCAAGTAACTCAAAACCCCTTAAAAATCTGTAGGACTGCTTCTTGGGTAAGATATCACACAGAGTAAAAAATATTGGAGTTATTCATATGATATATTGCTTTCTATAAAATGAATACATATAGTACCTTAAAAAACCACCTGAGAAATTTCACAAGTGTGTTTTCCTATTTTGTTCAAATGGCTTTTTGATTGCAAGGAAAACGCCTTCAGAAGGATGAGGACTCGATACAGAACTGACATTCTGCCTAGAAAGCAGCCAGGCTTTCATATGTAAAGTCTCCAGTGTGTTTTGATTTTAACTTCTAAAAAGTGTATTGTTCTGTGTATAGAACGAATATTTTTGGAACAGTTGCATAATACTAAATTTGTCCTTGATGAATTTTTCTTTGGTTGCCTGAAATGAAACTATTGCTTCATTTTATTTCTTCTGAAATGACAGATTTGTAAATGCCCAAAGGCCTTTATACATTAACTAGTTAATATGAGATGTCACCATGACTAATGAATGAGGATTTTTTTTTAAAAGCAGTACTTTCATCAGTGGTTTTCACGGCAGGAGCCTGACATGACAGTACTAAAAGTTGTATAAGAAGAGGAAGAAGAAATCTTTAAAATTGTGTAGGATTAAAGCAAACCTGAAAAAAAAAAAAGGAAAGCAAAAAAAAATCCATGGAGAAAAATGCCAAGATAAGTTGGATACCATGTGAGATAAGCTTGGATTTATTCTAATCTGTTAAAGAGCAATTTTTGACATTAGATTAAAAAGGTTTATGACAAAAATTATTGGATTGTTTGTGGACAGATGAACTGGAAAATAAGGCACAAAGGCACTTTCGGCTATAATTTCCAGCCAGGCTTATTTAAAGATGAATAGGGGAAACAAGAAAACAAGTGCCCATGGAGGATACTGTGCTGGCAGGTGCTAGAGGCAAACATCAGAAGAGTCTAGGACCTACGTCTAAGATGAAAAATGCAGTCTAGAAGCTAAACCATTTTCAAGCTCAGAAAAAAACAGCCAGCCCACTCTGTTGTTGGAAGCAGATGTGGAAAGGCAATATATCTGCAAAAAAATAGTCAAACGAGCAAGTAAAAAGGACTTCAGCAGTTTCAAGCACAGGAACTATGACTTTATATTATTGGAGGCAGAAAGCCAGTTAAAGAGAAGCTATCACCGTGGGCAGAGGTAGATTTAATGGAGGAGAACAGTCAGGCACGTCCGGGCTCCGCCCTGTACCAGGAACAGGTTGTGCAGCAGCTCTGCTTTGCATGACAGCTAGAAGCTGGCCTTCCATTCATCTGCCATCATCCTCTTTACACATGCAGCCCACATCAAATACAGAGACACCACAAAATTATAACTTTGTCTTCTCAACCTCCATCATGAATCACGCTTAGGTCCAACCACTGCAGCAATGTGGAGGGACAGAAGATGGGACTATCTGACAGTCTTTTCTTGAACTGATCACTAAAAGACTCTGACTCACATGCTTTGTATCGTATGGAAGCAAAGGTAATGTGCTTCACAAAGTCATGCTGCTGAAGAAGAAGGAGACAAGAGAATGAGGAGTTACATGAGAGTAATGACCAGAATTTACAGGAATAAATTTGAGAAAGTCTATAAGCCCAGCTCCCTCCTCCTTTCTGGTTACTCACTTCTACAAACAATGCTGGAACTCTGCTGCCTTTGAGACACCAAATCAGGCTGAAATCATCCACCGGTTTTAACATGTTCTTGGCAAGAGGGCAGACGTCTCAGAGAGGCTGCTTCTGTAGGAGACTACTAGAGCAAACTCTAAAGTTGTCACTTTGGGTGTCAGAATAATCCAGACAATTCAGTTTCTTCCCCAGCAGTAATAGATTAATGGAGATGTTCAGGTTCCCTGAGAGGAAGGAAACTATATTCCTTCCAAGAAATACCCTCAACTAACATAAACCAAAAACCTTTTCTTTTTCTTGCCTTCTTGCCTTTCTCACCCCTATACTGGTTCTATCTTAATTTCTCACTGTCCCCTTTCCTAACTGGGATTTGCTACTGAAGCCTGTGCTTTCCCTCCCTCTGTCACTATCCTCTCCTGTTCCTCAAGATTTTTGGACCCATGTGACATCTATTTCAGTGGCACATCATCACTACAGAGGCATCACTTTACTAGTGACAGAGAATAAAAAAATGTCTTATTATCATGGGAAAAGCCAGCACTTCTCCAGCTCTGTGCTAGAAAATTTTGTGGGAGGGAAAAGCGGCAGCTCCTGCAATGTTCACTTTTTCCCAGTACACCACAGCTCCCCTCTGGGACCACATGAAAAGAAAGTTAAAGGGAAGACATTCAGCCTGACTCTTGGATGTTTACTCTTTTCAGTAGCAATTTACATAGAAGAAGCATTACCAAAAAGTTAATGACACTTTGACTTTGACATTGAAATTACTTTATTTCAATAGTGCAGTACAAGATTTCCTACAAATGGGGAATGACGCTTTTTAAAATGGCCCAGACCTTTTTATGATTTCTAAAGGCATTGCAAATCATTCTGTTTCAGAATGAACACATTTTCAAATGTCAGAATTTGCTACAATACAGAAATTCAGTTAAATTGAGCTTTTACAGCCATCCTTTCTCATGACAGTTTAGAAAATTCAGTTGTATCTGGTGTATTCGTCCAGGGAAATGACAAAGAGATTTCACCATTTGATGGTCTTGTCCATAAAGAATGTATACTCTGTTTTCCTTTTCAGTTAAAAATTAAAGTCTTAAAGATGGCTCCAGAACAATTGTTTAAAAAAAAAAAAAAGTTATGTATGCGCTGCTTAGTCATCTAAATCAGAAAAAAAAAAGAGATCAAAAATAAATCTGATTGCAATGGTTCCTAAAATTAAAGACCAACAGAGTGTGAGGTGAATGAATTGCCACCTTTCTGCAGAAATAAACTCCCTGGAAAACATAATAAGCAATCATGGCTCTGTTAAGAGTGCTTATTTGTCCACCTGCATAATGTATTTGTGGCAGTTTTTAAAATACAAAGTTCCAATTTGTACCTATACTGCCTGAGGTCCATAATTAAGTGTTTTCCCCCTGTGTGTGAGTGGGAAGGCAGCAAAGGCACTAAAAAGAGTACTTTGTATGCCGTTTTTAAATTCAGATGTTTATAGACATGGTTCTTCTTTAAAAGGTCAGCTTAAATCCCTTGTTACGTGGGGTTTAAAGTGTGCCCATGAAAGAGGTGCTTTAACTCCTTTCTTACGCAGGCAGCAGTGGAATTGTGTCCGGCAGTTCACCAGTGCTGCCTGCTGTGATAAGGCACGGCTGATCTCAAGTTCCTGACCTACGCTACATTTAGGTGCTCCCTCTGCTTTTTAACACCCACAGCAGGGTGGGTGCCAGGGCATGCCACGGCTGGAGTAGTAGGAAAAGCCAGTTTCCTTATCTGGGACTTGCCACAACACAGCAGAGCAGCACTGGGTTTTGTGTACACAGGGAAGGTAACACAGCTGCTTTCCAGATGCAGAGCAGACCAGTCAGATTCATTGCTCTTCCTATGGCCTCTCCTATCCATGGCAACATGGTTAATAGGGAGGTCTGGAATATAAATTGAATAAATAAATGATTTGGGCTTTTTGATGGAAAATGATTGAAAAAAAATCAACTTTATGGGGAGAGTTGTGAAGAGAAAGACTGATTTTACTTGGAGCATCACCACATTCTGTGGTTTACAAGACAAGATGCTGCTGTGCTGAGGAAATCTGTGTGTGCCAAGAGCTGCACTCCTGACACTGCAGCCAAGGGCCCTATTAAATTTGATTTTTGTGTCCTTGTGTCCTTGACCTAAAGCAGAAGCAAAAAAGCTTCTGCTTTAAAGTTTGTTATACTGGCTTGCCATCAGCATGATAATCTTCCCCTTCACCATTTGGAAAGGCGCTGTGAGTGCTCAGGGGGCACCTCTCTCTTACTGGGGTTTGGCTGCCGGGGCCTGGGGCCAGGCTGGGGACACTGCACTGTCCAACTGGAGTCTGCCCTGGCTTCCAGCCTCACAGTGTTAAATAAGAGAGTCTCTACATTAATGTAAACATATATACTTCTTTCTGTCCTTTGAATAACTGGATAGCATGGCTTGCTCTGCAGTGGAGCACTAACCACAAGTTAAGTAATGTTTACCTTGAGTGGGTTTGAAGATTTAGGCAATACAGAATAACTTCAAAGGCAGGCTTAGAGTAATAGCCAGAGACACAGTCACATTCATAATGAAGGACATGATGCTGCTTGACAAAGGAGGATTTTATTGCTACCTTCACCTCTGTGAAAAGTCTTGTGCCAGTGAAGGACAAGCCAAGGCATCGCAGAAATAGCTCTGGTAACTTGCCATGGTCTAGTTCTCAAGAAAATTTGGGTATAAAATTGTCTCACCTGGGGAGTGGCCTGCGGTGTTGCCTTCGCTGTAGATCTATTTTGTTCACTACTGATATTTTTATACGGAGACAAAAAAATTCTGACTGAAGTCGATCCTGTTGTTCAGCCACAGGTTCTCTAATACACATGTCCATGCTAATGAGTAGTATACTTGTAGACATCAATTATTTCTGCTTCTTTCCCACGAGAGAGCACCCAGTGTTTAAAATTATGCTTCTTTTCCCGGTGCTTGTCATTCTCATTTAGTCTAGAGTAGCTGAAAAATAAGTCGTCAATTCCCATTTCCTTCCTTTGCAGAATTGCAGTAATAACCTAAAATTACAGTTCAACATCCAATCTTTTTCAGCAGATGGCTTTCAGCAAATAAATACACTCAACTTGCCAAGCTTTGTCCTGAAGTACAAAAGCTATCCACATCAAATCAGAATTTCAGGTGTTTTCATTTTCACATTGTGATCTATATTTTCTTCATGAACCATAATATGAGGTGAGATGTAAACTCTTATTTATTAAAATTTACATTATATTTCTCATATCAGGTGCAGATTTTAAAAGTAAGGGGTAGAAGCAAGACAGTGTGAATGGGCCAACCTTAGTCTCAGTTTTCACAGCACCTGCTCTCATGTGTTATAATACGTTAAGAAACAATAATCAGCTTCTCTCTTTCTCACCCCATTTTAGTCTAAGGATCTGTCCACCTCTGAGAAGTATAAAAATCATTTAGTAGCTTATTAAAAGATAATCCAAATGCCTCCAAAACACACACAAATGAACTGAAGAAGGAAATATTTTCTTATGTCCACCACATGAGGCTAATCTATCAAGACCAAACCAAACCAAACCAAAAAAACCACCCAAGATCATGCAATAGTACTGGTAAGAGCTGCAGGGCAACAGCTAAAAGCACGGTGTAATTCAGTGACTGGCAGCTGACAGGGAAGTTTGGAAAACTCAAGGTAGAAATGAGGATTTGAGGTTTTCAAGTGAGGTTAATTACAAATTAAAACAAATCAATACGGGACTGAAAATTCTCCATCACCCAGCTGGGTTTTAGTTCTGGTCTCTTTACATTGCAAAATCATCCAGGTACTTCCTTCTTTAGAAATGAGTCTCCAAAGACTTTTTTATCATGGTTGTCTACCACCACAGTACCATGTGGGACTTACCCTTAAGAAGCCTGAGGAGATTCAAATTCGCATTCAGATTTCGGCATGTTTACCAGACTCCAAACCTTCTGCACATCCGCTTCCCTCGTCACTGTCCCCAGGCTCTGTTCCACTTCCTAGGACCACCTACAAAATCACTTACATGCTCATTACTCTGTTGTGAACACCCACTTGTTTGGCAAAACATCCAAACTGTTATTTACCTTGACAGTCATTTTTTTTCTCTCTCAGACCTGCTTCATTCAACCATGTGCTTGTTCCAGCTGAGCAGATGTATGGTCTTGCTGGTAAGTTTTCTCCTTCCTCCACTCCACTTTTGCCTTTTTATTCTCATCATCTTCTCTGTGGCTTTTTTTATTTCATAAGTTCTACCTCCAGGGAGCCTATGACACATCTTTGAGAACTACAGATGTCCCTCAATTTCTGGCCAAAGGTCTTGCTAGAAGACAGATAAACTGTGAACATAGAAAACCCTTTAACCTGATGGTAATGTGAATAAATCTTTAGGGTTTAATTGTTCTCTTAAAATATCTACAAGCACTTTCCCAGAACTAAACAAAAATATGAATACACCATTAGTACCTGAGAGAACACATCATGTGAAATTCTGTATTGTGCCAGTAAAACTTCCCCTTTTAAGAAAAAAAGGTAATGAATATTGAAATTTGGAGTGACCAAAAAGAAAAAAATAAAAATGGTGTAAGATTGTGCTCTTTACTTGATTTTATTTAATTTTAATTGATCATGAAAGTATATTGGCCCTTCTATATCCAATACCATAATACTTTCTCATTTAGAAGTATCTTATAATAATTTTACTTTTATTGCATATACATTTGCAGCATGTTATACATCATATGAACGATGACCTTACCACACAGAGCTTGTGCTGCAGAGGCAGACATGTAATGTCATCGAGCTGGGCATGATCAGAAGCCAAGGCTCAGGCTCCCACAGGGCTCTGAGTCGCAGACGTTCTTTTTTCACAGCTTTCTACTTTTGTCTGGAAAGAGTGAAATGGCCAGTTACTGCTTCTCTCCACCCTCTCTAGAGAAGAGCGACATTCTTCCCAACTTCAAGATATTATGGCAGGAACTAAATCTGTGCAGTGAGGATGGAGAGAGAGAATATGTCTGGGAGAAGAGACCCAAGTGTGTCTGTCAGTTATTCAGGTTTCAGTAGCAGGGCTCTATGAGCCTTTTTAGAGACAGCAGTTCAATCTCCAGTGTGCTAAGTGTAAAAGTTAGGAAGTCATGCTTAATTTGCTGACCTTTAAGTTTTGAATTTCAATGCTACAAGAAGCCATATTTCTAGTTTTACTTGCTCCAGGTCTGCAGGCCTGTTTTACAGAAGTTTGCAGAAGGAAACATTGATTAATGAGATGAGGCAGTAGTCAGTGAGAGCAACAAATGGGTGAACTCAGGAGGAATGACTCTTGAGAACCAATTAATGTGTGGACATGCCATCTGGGCTGGCAGCACACAGGGCAGTTCACTACCTGCTGCCACTGCTGGCACTGCACCAAGAAGAATCAGAGCATCTGTCAGTCCCCAGGATCTGCAACAGAAAACTGCAGTGCAGAGAGCTTCAAAACAAACCTTGAACATGAAAACTCTCTGGTAAATCCCTAGAAAAAAAGTCCTAGAGACACTGTACAAAAAACTATATTAAAATTAGAATGTGGAATTGTTTCCCAGGCAAAATAAAAATCTCACAAGTCTGCCCCTTTGTAGACTCACCTCTTCTCTCTGAATTTCTTTTGCTTGTTTTAGTTGGCATCAAAAGCATATGTTTTCTCTGTGAAAAAAACATATCTTAAAGTTTATAAGGTAAAACTTCAGATTTTCACCTTTCCTTCCCATCTTACCCATTTCATTTTAATAAGGTCACGATTCTTTCCAAAGAGGTGCTGTACACATCAAGGAAAAGATATAACACAAATAAGCTGTATCCCACTTCACTGCTTATCATTGCTCTCCAAGGATCTCTCTATTGAAAAACAAACTTTCTCAAGTATTGCTGGTTACTTAGCCAAAATACAGAGAGGGAGATTACTGTTCCGCTTCCCTTTCCTGCTGAAACACACAAAGCCTAGATACAAGGTCCTGGCAGGATTTGATGCCATCACTCTTAAAAGGGGAAAATTAATTTCTAAAAATCTACTTCTAAAATCTCACTGTGAATCACGCAGAAGCAGCAAACTAACAAGGGCAACCTTGTGGTCTTGTACCTAGCAGAAAGCTTTACTGCATTCAGTGGATATGTTTCTGTGGGATGGGAAGTGTAAAATCAGGAATCATTGTCAAAAATTAGGATTTTAGTGCTTTATCACTGTAATCTACATTTCATAAGAGATAATTTGACTTTCACTTGAAGACAGCTGTACTGCAAAAAGACAGACAATTCAGGACTCTGTGAATAAATTAGAAAAAAAAAAAAAACACAACCAAATTACCATGTTTTCTTTTCTTTCCCCCATGCTGCATCACTCTGACCTTACTTTCTGAAGTATCGGACTTAACATCAGTGTATGAAGACAAACTCTGAACAAAAAGCTACTCAGCACTGACTCTGAGTCAGCGGCCAGGCACAGGTGGAGGCTGTGCCCACATCTGAGATGAATGAACAAAGTGCTTTGAAGAGTTTTTTTCTGCAGGTCCTGCATGAGCCCTTCTCAGGGCCAGATCCAAATTATTGTGTCCTCCTGAATTTGTGGAAAATATTCTGTCAGTTATGATAGGCATTTGATTGGGTTATCAATGAAGGAGAATGGCTATATTTTTGGATTAAAGAGCTAATTAGTCTCTGCAATATTTGCTTCAAGGAATGATTCACAGAAAATACAGCCTTTGGCTGAGATGTTTGTGTCTGTCTTACGCATTGCAGGCTTAATCATAGTGGAACTGTAATGAGGTATTTGTGTAGAGCAGTTGAAGTTCTCTAATTACAGACTTTTCTAGGAGCATCTTTTGTTCCCAGTGGGACCTGGCCTATTTTCAGAGGAGTCAGGTTGGAAAGAATGGATTAGTTTACCTGTCTCTGTTACTGAAAACTTACATGACTGAAGGCTGTGCTCACTTGTACTTGCTGAGAAAATTCTTTCCAATTAGATATGAAGCTCAACTTGATACTTTAATTGTTGGACATCCAGAATGTGTTTAATTGAAGTTTAGCTATAAGGAGATGCAGTTGACAGAAGACTGTGTGTTCATTGAAATTTAGGGAAAAAAATAAATTAAAAACTTCTGTTATTCTCCAGCAAGAAAATCCATAAGTTTTATCTGAGTAGATTATGCCATTCCATTTCTTCACAAATAAAGATATCATAGGGTGAAGACACCATGGTGACGCAACTTTCTTGCTTATACACAAATTTTTGACCATTTTATAAGCCAGTAATTTGGCTGAGAGTACTGTAACTAGTTAGGCACCCATAAGAGAAGTTCCTGAAGAGAGAGTTGAGTGAGGAGTTGGGTAGCTGTACTCTGAGTTGTGTGTGTAAGACACGAGCTGTCCTAAAATAGTATTTTAAATGGCCATCAAGCCAAAAAGTGTTACTTACTTTTATGTAATGGTATGATGGTAGATCAAGAGATGCGTGCAAGTCAAATTTCAGTGAATGCTGAGTGCTTTCTATACAATTGCCTTTCTTCCATTTAAATATTTGCTTTAATTTGGCAAGTCTGGGAACCTCTTTTGCGAAGAAGCAGAAGTGAGGTCTTACTGCTTGGTTTACTCCAGGGCCTAGGGGTTTTTTTATCCAAGAGAGACTCCAACACTGTGTTTCCAAGGAAAGTTGTTGGAATTAGACTCCAGAAAGGACTCCATTCTATGCATGACAGACCAGGCCTCTCTGCAAACAAGTGGAGAAAACCCTTGTGTTACAGTGCTCTGTTGAGCAAAGATACTGGCTTACAACAAGCCAGTAAGACTGGTGAAGCCTCATAGCTGTATTAACTTTGAAAAATCCATCCAAACAAATCAGGTCTACTTCTAAGAAACTTCCCAGTTCTCCTCTCCCTTCAAGTAGCTTCAGTTGTTTTGAATCAGTGGGTGGATTGTGGAAGTGCATCCTTCCTCCTCCTCCTCCTCCTTAGACCTGCTCTGCTATCTCAGGACCTTCTGAAAAGCCTTGACCAAACCAGCTGAGTGGTGAAGTTCCTCTTTACCATATCAGTTGGGCAGTGAAGCATCCCAACTGTACCAGTTGCATGATAAAGATGGGAACAACATTGACTGTAAAGGAATATCCGATGCCCAACCAAAGTGGGGAACAAAGGATAATCAGTCATCTTCTGATAGTCTTCCAGCATTCCCTACCTGAACTGTAGCCCAAGAGGAGTGATACCATTGTCACTGGAGTTTTGGACACACATTCCAAACCTTTTGTAAACTCCAGTAATTGTGATTTTGTGATTCTGTCATTACCAGCCTGAGGATGGAGATTTTACAAATAGCTAAAATCAATCATCTTGAGACCCTATAAACAGCTGTCCTAAGTGAGGCCCTTTAAGGTCTCCTGGGCCACAGGCTGCACCAGCACCTCCCTCTGAATGAGATGCCTCTTGGAGCTCCCAAACCCTGAACATTGCTATAATTATACAGACTGTTGCTGATGACGATGCTTAGGCTGATACCCCACAGTCATGCTCCTCGAGGTGCAACCCATGCCTATGGAGAAGCACGAAGGGATTTGACATATTTGACTGAACTCAAGGGGAATTTTTGATAGGTACCTTTACACACAGATAGAGATGTGTGCACACAGATGTAGATCTGCACATCCTTGCCTGTGAGCATGTGTGTGAATTGATTGCGGTGTGAATGGTATTATAATGACTCTATAATTATGTCACTGTTATAATTGCAGTCAATTCTATTTTAACAAATTTTTAAACGTTAAATTAGCCAATGATTAAGTGCTACTAAACCCTTTTACACCCTTATCTTTATGTATCCGTATCAGTTGCTCTCTTACCCATTTGCAAACCTGATCTTCATGTAAATAATTATAAACTGATTCTAATCTGATTTCCCTATGCGTGCTTCATCTATGTAGTAAGTAACAGAGTAAACTTTGCTATTTAGTTCTGTTAAAGTCATACTTTTGTAAATTGATATTAAAACCTACTTTTTGCCAATCACTTTGATGATGATTCTTTAAGCAGCCAAACCCACTCATTTGTGACAGGTCAAAGTAATTATTTAAGTCAGTGAAATTTACAACTAGTGTTGCCACTTTGAATTAGAAGAGAATCAGTTAAACCCCTTTACACTGAAAACCTTATTAAAACCAATTAACAATCTATTAAACCTGTGATTATCATTCATCCAAAACCATGTTGACTGGTATAACGGTGAAAAGGCTTAGAACTCCTAGGATTGACACAGATTGCAAAACAATGATAATAAACACCTAAGCATCAATTGTTATTTAAAAAAACAAACAAACAAAAAACCAAAAACCTGAACAGAAAATTATGTTACTGGTAATGAAATCAGAAAGCCTGCAGTCAACTATGGTGTTTCAATCAGTCTGCAAAACAATATAGCATTAGATAATCAGCACATTTTTTCTGATCCACTGAATGAAAGCTGATATCGGCCTAATTATTAAGTTGACAGACATGTTTTTATAAACAGCAGCATACTTTTACAAAAGGCCTTAGCTGATGTGGAAAGAATAGTAATATGCTATTTTGTAGACAGAAGCTGTTTAGTTAAGGAAAGAAATTCCCTATGTACTGGCTTTCAATATGCCTCTAAGGAGACCTAGAAACATCCATTTCTTCCAGACAAGTGATAGCATAGAGAAAAATAATCACTAAGCACATTTTCATTGCCAAAGAAGTCAGAGAACACTCTCTGCTAGACTTGATAGGCAATCAAATTCTAAAAGCAAACTCTAAAATGCTCACTCCCCAGCGGACTTTGCACTGTAAAAAGCAGAAGTTGTAATGTCCCAAGCATATATTTTCGGCTCATATGGAGTACTAAGTGATCTTGGAGATTAGCAGGAACAACATATGCACTGGTTTAATATGAAATATTTTAATTGTTCCCAGAGGAGGAGTAGGATGCCGATGTCAGACACTTATTAAATATAGCCTTTACATTGAACAGGAGTACACTTATGCTTAGATAAAGTAAGAGCTGTGTGGCAGATTACCAAATTGGGAAGAACAGTTCAGCTCATATCATGGCTACATTGCCATGTCCCATGTAAATTCACATGCAGCTTTGCATGTAGCCAGCACCTCCTGAAAGACCTCAGTAGGTCTTGTAATATGTTTGTCACTTGTCTGTTCACTTAGTCCCAGCAGGGGAAATATTTGCAGTACAGTGTCTTCTGTAAAAACCCAACTGGTGTTCGGAGTCCATAGACCACTTATTCCCTTTTCTGCAGAGGGTTCAGTTGTATGTGGGTGGAATTCATCTTACCCAAATATAGTCCACAGAAAGAAATAAGCTCTGCTGGGCAAGATTTTTCTACTCTATTTTAGGCATTGACCTCTGGATGAGATTTCTGTCATCAAGCACCTATTTCTCTTCACTGACAGTACAGTGAGCCTGTGATGACTCACTCAGCTGTAGGAGTCTACAGCTGGTCTGATGAATCCTGCCTGGAGTCTCTTGAAGGTAAGGGCAAGACCTTGGATTGGAGGTAAACTCTTATGAAAAGCAAACGTAAAAACCAAATGTGCGTAGCAGGCCATACTGCTGAGAAGATAAACTACATCAGGACTGAGGCACTTACCTACCTGCTATTGGTGGGTTTTAAAACATCCCCGATACAAAACGTTCCATGATTCAGAAATGCCTGAGCTTCTTACTGCTGCATTTAACCTTGTTTTTGTATATTTTTGTCCGAGTTAGTGTTACACATTACTAAGTGGAAAGTTTGATGCTTCAGTGATTAACAAGGACTTGTTTAAATTTGATAGCTTCTGATGAAGACAAAATTCATTAATTTAAAAGGCAACAGCTATTCCTAAATGACAGCTTAAGTAGACATGAGATAGAGGAAGAATGTGTCACTGAACCTCAACAACATAGCAGATGGACACTTTACCTGCCTGGAAGATTTATCTCATGAGACTTTATTTTGGCATCTAATTTGTAATGACCTGTATCAAGGATTTCAAATAAAAGTTTTTTTTTTAAATATTGGAGAACAAAAAACTACACATTTCAGTCTGTTTATCAAACTTTTATATTAAAATGCATTCATGCACTTATTCCAATGTAGTTGTCCAGTTTTGATTTGGTTTTGGTTTTTTGGGAAGGTTTTGGAGTTCTTTGGTTGCTTTCTTAAATAAAAAAATCTTTTAGCTTCCATTCTATATAACTACAACATCTTCTATGTCTATCAATTTTCACCATGTTTTCACCAGTTTTATGTAGACTGTGACATTCTTAGCACTCATTCAGGATGTCACTACTTCCTGCAACCCGAGCTGACTGTAGACAAGCCATTCAAATGATGACTTTCTTCCACAGGTAACTAAAAAAGTATCTCAGCAATCTAAAAACAGATTAAAAACTCAGGATATTCTTGGCCAGAAAAAGGCTTTAGGATTAATACACAAATCCAAATAGTAATGAAAAACCTAGTACTCCTGAGGGGAAAAAATGCGTGAGCTCTCCTTTCTTTGTTGAATAGGGATGGGTATGTATGTTGAACAGAACACACACAATCTATATCACAACTATATGGAATAGGAAACATTTCACATAAATCAGGAATTATATTCTATTATTACAATCTGATTTCTGGGAACATGCAAGAATTTCTTAAAAAGTTGGAAATCATTGTGTGGATATTGTGTGTATTTGCTGTATCCCAAGGCACAAAGCTGCTATGTTTGGAAAGCAGAAGCTACAATCACAGAGCTAGATTCTGCTTCGTCCTAAACTTTATTACCAGCTCTGTGAAACCTGAGACATGGCATGGCATAAGGTGTAAAGCTGAAATCTGAAATCAAGCACTGAAAAGTATTAAAAGCTATTTTGAATAGTTAGGTGAATAAGTTAAAAGTTTGCATCATTGCACACAAGGACACTGACTGGTGTTCAGCACTATTAGACAAAAAAGCTAATTTATTTCTTTTAATCAGGACACTTTCTTCTCAAATTGTACAACATGAGCAGCACTCTTTAAAATCAGTGAGTTTTACTCCTATTTTGTAGCTGAAGAACTTGGCCTCATTTTTTGAGGAGCTTTCTAAAGGCTTCTTCAACAGCAGAAATGGGCCACTTTCCTCACAGTGGAGACATCTGACAGAGCCAATATTTTCTTTGCCATAGCCACAATACAGTTTGTAAGATTTTTGGGGTTTTTGCAGAGATTCAACCTTAATTTTTCTAATTAAAATTTTTATGAGAACATTGCACTTCAGCTTAGTTCCTGAAGCCTTAAGATTGTTACAGCTAATTTTTCCAAAGTGAACTGTATCTCAGAAATAGTGGGGATAATCTGCAATCAATTGATATGATTTGCAGAGTTTTGAGTAAAACACTGAACTTCATTTGCATGCACTGTTGCATTGAGTGCCCATTGTACAAGCATGATCATGATAGTGCATCATGATAGTGCATCATGATAGTGCATAGGAATGGTCACTCATCTATAGATCTACATAACAGAGGTTTCTTCAAAACTAATGAATATTGGGGTTTAATGGCTCGAGACCTTTCGCTTCATGCAACTTTGTTTGATACTTTAATTGACAGTTAAAGTTGGAGTAGATAAAGCCTTGAAGTCAAAAAATTGCCACTTTTGACTACCAGAAAGTAGTGAGTAAGTAGGGGAAAAAGAGTCACACAATGCAGAACAAATATAAGAGCTTGTTTAAATCCATGTGCAGTTTTGTGCACGTATTTTAAATGCAAAGTGGCATCAACTTAAAGCCACCCACTTACTCTTCTGTCTCTGTGGTTTTCCAAACTGAAGACTTCCCTGTTGGTCTTTGACATATATGACCATTTGAAAATTACATTTTTTGTGAATCTCCTTCCCTTTAGTCCATGTCTTACTGGCAGTTATCAGGTTTCTTCTTACTTTTTGTATTAAAAAAGAAAAAAGATGGGATAAGGGAGGAGAAGGATGAAGGAAGAAAGAAGCAAGGAAAAAGAAATAAAAAGGAAAAAGTTTCATGAATAATTATTAAGATTTGAATGTAGCTGCATTTTCATCTCTTACAAGAAAAAAAACACTTATATACATGACTAGATGGCAATCCAAGGCATGTGGTTGGATATTGATGTCACAATATTTTACCTTAGAAAATTGAATTGAATGAATTCAGCAAAATGTGATATGTCAATATTCACATTTAGTCATCTTTCATATTTTCACTTAGCTGAAAAAAGAAAATGATTCTGTAGAGCTGAATCCAAACACAAGACAAATATATTTATTATACTCGCTATATAGATGTACAGGTAAATTACTTTGAATGCCTCTGCAACAGAAAGCGATTTGTTTAAATGGAAAAGTTTTTGTGTTTTTCTGTGAGACATGAAAATGTATCACTGAACCCATAACTATGCTCAAGTAAGAGATATTTGAAGCACACTAACATGCCACATCTCCTGAATGGGCAGTGTTCTTTCATGCATTTGCAACCATTCAATAATTCAGAGGTGTGTGAAGTCCTAATTTGTATTCTTTTTTAATAACACTTCCCAAAAAGCAGCATTTTAAAGATGATTTTAACCACAAGTTAAACCTCATCAACAAAAGCAGGAAGCAACTATGTATTCTTTTCTAGAGCTAAGTTGTAAATCTCTAGTGCCCAAAACCTGAAATATCTGTAACCATGGGCTGACCCCACAGACTCAATGAATTAATTCACAGTGCGCAGTACAGAGAGCACATCGCTCAGCCCAGCACTCAAGCAGCTTCAGCAGCCACCATCCCATCAGCAAAGGCTCACATCAAGGCAACTGCATTGTCAAGAAACAGCACTGTCTAATCCAATACAGTGCAATTCTAAAAGCTCTACTGCTTTCAGGACTCAAAGTACTATCTTTGCATGCTAGTTTACTTCAAACTCACTTGTGCATCACAGGGATTATTCTGGACATCCTCTTTGAGTTTTAGAAACCACATCCAAATAAATATCAACATTTGCACAAGAACTTAGACACATAAATGCACTTTAAAATCCAGCTCTGAGACTTTTGCCAGTGGCTGATGTCAGCTGGTTCAGCTCCATGCCAGTAGAAGTGTTAACTAGCTCCTCTGGGTGTGTATCAGCTGCTTTCAGGTCAGAGTGGTGTCATTCCCAGGAGACACCCAGGATAGTGCAGATTGCGTGCCAGCCTTCTTTCCCAGGCAAAAAAATCAATGTGGTGATAATACGTTTCATTAATAAGGTTAATGTTCAAAGACTTCATTCAAAATAAAATCATTAGAAATTATATTGATTTCTTTCTGGAAGAGAATAAACCTGAGAAAGAGCTTCCAAAACCTATGCTGTAACATGCTTTTCTACCAT
The DNA here is from genome assembly GCA_035047845.1 of Dendrocincla fuliginosa. Taxonomy (NCBI): domain Eukaryota; kingdom Metazoa; phylum Chordata; class Aves; order Passeriformes; family Dendrocolaptidae; genus Dendrocincla; species Dendrocincla fuliginosa. The sequence goes on along the minus strand of JAWWMO010000138.1, from coordinate 63,327,858 downwards.
ATTCAAGAGGTTAATACAAGTAAGATTTGCTATTACAGTGTGTCAAACGGTGATAGGCCTGGAAATAGCTCTTGTCTGATGAAAGACTGGAACAGGTTTTTTTGTTTTCAGTAAGTCTGGGAAAAGGACCTCTGCACTGTAGATTTAAACAGATTAAGAGCTAGCAGTGCAGCAAAAACAAATCTAGATAAATAGTGGAACACATTTCTAGTTTTAAACCTACCCTAGTGAAAAATGACTGGAGTTTTATGGTCAGACTTTTTTTTAAGAGTCATGTTCTTGACACATTTTTGAGGACTGCATAGAGCAACAATGTAAAAAAGGGAAAATCAGCAATAACAAGCAGTAAAGGTCCCAATGAATTATGTAAGGAGAGTGGCAGCTGTCTGTAAATTGAAAAGAGTGTGGACAAATATAGAGTGAAATAGGAATGATCATTGTGAAGAATAGTTTAGCTGCACTTCTAAATACTCTAAATTTGTGAATGTCATTAACATATTATTTTGCTAGTTCAACTTAATCAGAATTGTGAGATAGTTACTGGATTATGTAGAGGTAAAATAGCCCAAAGGTAGCTAATTTGCTTCTTTGACAAATATGAAGACAGAAACAGGGAAATATTGGAAAGAACACAGTCTTCAAAGGAAGACAAAAGGACCTGGTTCATCACTCTGTGAGACTAGAAAGCTAATGCACAGTTTTCTGATAGTCTGTTTTGCTTTCTTTTAATCAAATGACCACAACAATTAACCCAATTAACCTTAGCACCAACAAGGAGCGAGCTTAAGCTTGAATAACAGAGAGAAAAAAATTATATATATATATATATATACTCCCAACCAGAAAATACTTTGTTAAGTTCAAGTTGGCCTGGGAGCTGGGATTGCAACAGATGACCTCCAGAATTTATTTTTAACCTAAATTATGCTACACTTCTCTACATGATATTCTGTGGCTCAGGCTGACCCAGTGGAACTCATTCAATCGTGAACTGAGTGGTGCAATCTCAAGCAGTTCACAAGTATTACTTTTGAGAATTATGGGGGATAGGTGAAAACAGAAACCTTGGAAAGAGGATGTGGCATATCCATTTTTTAAAAAATGGGTAGAGTAGGAAGGCAGAATGTCAGAACATTAGCCTAGTCACCTAATACTCAAGTACTGCAACAAAAAAACTATTTCACAAGCCACTAAAAAGCCAGCAACAGCAATGTGAATTTCTGAAGGGCAACTGATGTCAAATAATGAATTATATGCTACAATGGATCCAAAACCCTCAAAAAAATAGATATTATATGCTGTATTTTTACTTACACGATGAAAACCTACTAATCTGACTGATTTTCTTAAACCAGCTAGAGGAATATCTTGTAGATGAGGGGATCCCAGGCTCAGTTTCATAAGTTACTACTGCCTGTAATAGCAAAAAGTCCCTGACTGCTTTCCTGAGCAACATTTGGATAAATAGGAGGCATTTTGCAGTCTAACTGTAAGGGTTTTAAAGTGGTTTGAATGCTCTCCTAGAAGTGTTTTCTAAATGACTGCTCCAGCTGAAATTGTTGCAGGCTATATACAATTGCCTGAAAAGCTAATGCCAAAAGCTATCAGTATTCACTGTCAAACTAGAAGGATGTCCTGTGGCTTCCTGCAAAAATCCATCTTGTTTCTGGCATTTCTCAGTATTCCATTAATGACTCATACAAGAGCAGGGAGTGCTCCTTATGAAATTTGTACATAATCTGAAGTTTAATGTGAGTTGTGAGCTCTCTTGGTGTAGAATTAAAAGCAAAGAAATGTCTTCATCAGCTGGAAGAGCAGTCTGAAATAAATAGGATGCAATTCAGCAAGGACAAGTGATAAGGTAGGAATAATCAGCTGCACAAATAGAAGATAGAAAACCACTGGATAAAATTAAGTTTTGGAGAAAAGGTTCAGCCTTGCAATTTGAAGAGTGTGCAGTGTCACACAGCTGCCCTGCGTCTACCTGCCTCCTTCTGGCACGTAGGAGCAGGTGCGTTACATGAAAGATGTGAAGGAATCCTCATCTTCCCTCCAGCTCTGGCATGGCCTCAGCAGTAATCCTGCCTCTCATCCAGAATATGATAATTAGGGAAAAGGTGGGAACAACTGGCATACTAACCAGAGAGTGACAAGGATAATCAGAGCCCAGGGAAACATGGCTTGTCAGGGGCAATTGAAAAAAATGTAGTTATTTAGGTTAGAGAAGACTGAGAGGAAACAACAATCTTGGGATACATAAAAGGTTCTTGCAATTTGAGAGCATTTCCTGGTGAAGGATGCATCTTCCAAGACTCTATAGCACTCTGTTTCTGGTAAGCAAAGCAAGTATTCACCTCATATAAGCCTAATGTTAGGTACTGTTAGGAGTGGATCCATTCTCCACACCCTAAATGCCTAAGCAGTGTTCCTCTTTACGGGTCACATTGAAAGGTGATGTACAATCAGTTGCAAAATACAAGTGTACATGCTCATTTACAGACAAGTGAGCAAACAGGCTGGTGAAAAGTAAATTTTTCCAGTGGAGCACTGTATATAGGAAATATCTTTGCCTCACAACATGACTCCCAGATGCAACTAAAAGAGGACACACAGTCTGCAAACTTTGAAAGGTTGGTGATGTGGCTGTATGGTCAACTGACAGCAGTAGCCTTTGTAGGCCTCCAATCTATTTCAGCCATGTACTTATTAAACTACATCAAATGAAAGCTGAAAATCAGTGGAAAAGGAGAATGAAGAGATACGTGACAAGAATTCAGCTACCACATGAGATGGCTCAGACTGAAACGCACCAGCCCTTTTATGGTGGAGCAGCTCCCAGGCAATTGCTTTCCCTCAACACTGTGCCTGTCCAGCTGCACAGCCCTCACACCTCCACTAACTTAACAGGCTTTTAAACACCTTATTCAGACAGAGACATCAACTTCTCAGAGACTTATTTAACTGGGGTTCTGAAAACTACCCCCTAGGCTTTCAATCCTTTTCATGGTCTACCCATACCTGTTTTTCTTGACTTTTTCTTGATCTTACCTTCACACATTTTTCTCCTGATCCTTGCACTTCTCTGTGCCTTTCATGGATACAAGCTTCCATATGCACAGCCATTACCCAGATACAGCTTGCAGGTGCTATGTGAGATGCTGAAGTAGAGACCCTCAATAAGTTCCAGAAAGAAGCTGAATTATTTAAAAGACATCTTAAACAAATGAACACAAACAGAATTCCTTTGCTGAAGAACTTGTGTATGTGTATATTTTAATGGCATGTTTTCTAGTACTGGGGGTGAAGGCAGTGAGGATGAAGGCGAGCATGCCTGACAGCTGCATCTCTGACTCTTTCCACTTCTGCGGAGAGGGAACATCTTGTGACAATTTCATAGTAAAGAGTCCTGTCTTCATCCTGAGTTGTCTGCACTCTGTTAAGATGCCTCCTGCTTTCACATT
>JAWWMO010000138.1:63304750-63324297 GCA_035047845.1 Dendrocincla fuliginosa | reverse complement strand
GAGCAGCATTTGTTTGTGGTTCCTCTTGCCCAAGCATCAGACAGAATGCCTCCCATCTTTTGTAAAGAAAGCACTTGTGTTTTTGTAGATGTTGTAGGCTTCTGGGGGGAAGACTAAGATTTTCCAGCAAAACAAAATAGAGTCTGGTCACTGATTGAAGCATTTAAATTCCAAGTATTGAGAGAGGGAACAAAGTGTAGGCAGAAAAGAAAGTGCTTTTGCAGTCAGTGTGCATTTCTCTGCAAACACTCCTCATAACCCTGGGCTTGAACGGCAGCTGAGTAGCAGTGCTGTTTGCAGCAATGTTTATTTCCACAGGCTAAAGCTTTTGCTATAACTCTCCTTTTAAGTTTTGCAAAAGCAATGTCAGCCACTAAGAAGATATTAACAGAAGCCTCAGAGAATGTGTAGAATGTAAATATTGGTGTTGTGGATGTAAAATGGACAAACTAAAAAGGCATAACTTCTCTGAAATATTTGGGGAGTGAACCCAAGAGCCGGAAACCCACTAAAGGAGCTGTTCCCTTGAATGTCTGTAGACAGTTTGTTTCAATGGCAGCACAGTATTAATCACAATGAAAGCTGATTCTATTGCAGGCAATAAGGAGTATACTAGCACAAAACTGTACACACATACAAAGTTCAGTACGTTCCCCCATTTCTTAGATCACTTCCTACAAAGCACACCTGGCAGAAAGGCTCTTGTCTGGCAATCTTTCAAGCTGAAGTGGGAGTCTGTCAATAGGGAGGCCTGCTACAAGAAAGCACAAACAGAAATACTCATGTGGGATGACCTAAAAGAGTCTGGCATCTGTGCTGTGAACCAGCAAATCCATGCAAAAGTATCTATGTGACTGGAAAGGATTAGCGTATTTGATAAACATTTGGTGGGACAGTGATTTTCTCAAAGGCTGGTTAGCAATTCTTAATAGGACCTTTCTCCATACAGGAACCTACAGGAAGGTTGGGCTTGATGATCTTGGAGGTCTTTTCCAACCTTAATGATTCTGTGAATATGCCAATTCAATAATTTGCATATATAGCATGGACACAGTGCTTTAATTCAGCCTTCTAAGGTAAATGCTCTCATCCTTCCACCACCTTGCCTGCACTAGCCGTTGCAGAGCCTAGAAGATGCATTTCACAGGACTAACAGACTCCCTACTATGCAGCCAGATGCCTAACCATCCTAGAAGTTGAGCTTGACTGGGAGCTGCAGAAATTCACCTTCCATAAGTTTGCCTGGCAAGTACTTTGGGCTCAGAATCACTGGGGGACCCTCTTCATATTTCTGTCAAAGTCAGAGGATATACTTGATATGCAAAGCAAGACCTCTAGTCTTCTCTAACCCCATATATTTTCAAAAAAGAATATTCCAGTGCCGACAAAAACTGGGTTTATGGCAACTGAAAAGTCACATAGGGGATCCTAGGTTCAGACCTGTCTGACTTCTCATGGCTGTTACCCGTCAATAGGTAACTGACAACAAGTACATACTAGAGCAGTTTGCTTCAGGAGGTAGCAGAATCTTTTTGAAGAATAGAGTAGACTCACATATGTCAGTAATGTTATAGGAAGAGCTGAGCTTGCTGCAAGGCAGGGCATGGACTACCTGACCCCTGCAACCTCCTCTGAGCCACACTGCTTTTTTTCCAGGTCACTGGACAGAGCATTGTCTTGTTCCATTTCAGATTTCTGCATACTGGTTACATGCTCTGCATTTGAAGCTCTTGAGATCCAGGCAGCTTTTAAGAACATTCTTTCCAAAACAAACCTTCAGAAAAGGATGGACAGGTGAAATGAGCAGTTTGCAGAGGAAAAGCAACTCTGTGTGCAACTCTTCAGGAAACCGTTGCATTAGCACTGGAACAAATCTGCTGTACTTGCCAGGAACCTACAAATGGAGAACATGCAATTTAAATGGAAAGGTACCAGCGAGAAGGGAGAGAGGCTGCAGAACCTGATGCCTCAAAAATGTATTAACATACGTCCCAACACCTACATCAGGTCTGAGGAGACTAAAGTATTTGGGTCTTTAGACATTATGACATTATGAGAAGCAATTCAGTTATACATCTTGTTTAAATGATGTAAAGCTGAAAAAATATATGCCTCCTGAAGATGCAGCCTGCAGAGTGGTCACAGACTTGATCAAAACCAGAAAATGAAAAAGGTACTGTCTACAAGGCAAATATGACCCCCCGAGAACAGCTCCCCAGTGTCACTTCAACCCTTTCTGGGATCCCTCAGATGCTAGTGGAGAGTAGGACATTGGCTGGATAAAGCAATCCAGCAGCCAACTCTCTGCTACCTTTCCTATCTGCCACCTCTTTCATGTACTAACTAGAAGTGGGCGGAAGAGACCTCATCCCAAGCCAGATGGACATGGATTTATGTGATGGCAGTATGCATGTGTTCATGTCTGCTTGCAATTTGGTCATGAAACAGACCCAGTGAATTCAGGGGACAAGTAGGATCCTAACAACTAAGGACCTTAAATATTTAGTTGAAATTGGACTATTCACTTTATTGCAAGAAAGTTCCACATAGAAATAGTTGATCCTTTACTGTTATATATAAAATCCATACTTCCTCCTGCAGCTAATTTTTACTGGCATGCCAATTTTTCACCCTTAGGGCTCCGTTCTGATTATCTGCACACTGATGATACACATTTGTGTAACAACACTGGCTCTTATGGCAATAGCTCTCTATTCATGGTGGTATAAGCAAGATAAGAATCCGGCCCTCAAAGCTCTATTTAAACTTGACCTAGATGATTCATACCTTTGAGATCTCAAAATGAGATTACTGCAAAGTGCTTGATAGTGGGCTGCCAAAAGGGCTAATCCATTCCCTGAAGCTAATGCACAATAAACCACCTTGATTGTTGTCAGAGGTGGGCAAAGAGGGATCTGCCTACTCACTACTTGTTTGTCAGCATTTTCTGCTTTTTAGTGCCTAGAAAAGGTCTACAGTTCTGCTTTTAGCTTTTAAAGCTATTAACAGGCTGGAAATTGATGTTGCCAAGGACATCTGTAAATGTGCCCTAGGGATGTATAAATACTTTATAGTATTGAATTGTTCCCATTTTTGTAAGCCACAGGAATCCTATCAGACTGACGAGGGTAATTTCCAGTGATGCCTGTCAAACTGAACATGAAAACAACATGGTGGACTCTGCCATACCTTACCTTTTCACCACCCCTGTGAACAGCATGCTGGCCATAAGCAAGCCACAGGCTTCCTTTCTGACCAGAAGCCCTCCATCAATCTTTCATGATCAGATTTAAATTAATTTGAACTTGGATCTTCCCTTTTGAATTCTCCTCTGCTAAAAAATTAAAATAATTTCTGTCATAATAAAGTTCTTCTCACATTACTTTTTTTTTTTTCTGGTATGTGAGGATCAAAACAGAAGCTCACACAACTTTGTATTGTACCTACAGGACTGCAGGCAGGCTTTCCACTGAACAGAAGCAGCAACTGCAGCAGAAGTGTGTTTCTGCTGGTCGCATGATTTGCCGAGAAGTCCTTTCCTGTGAGTCCCAGAGCAGAATAGTCAGCTTCTCTATGCCTGTGCAATGGCATAAGGCTTGGTGTCGCTGTGAAAACACTGGGAAACATACAGGAAAAAGGATAAATTTAAGTGTTTGCTGCAATACAGAAGACCAGTACAGTGCTGGACACAGGACATAGGAATTTGGGTAGAGATTTGCAGATCTATTGTAGCACACTGAATTCCCCCTCCCAGCACACATGATGACTCTCTGGGAAGCTTAAATTAGTATGTATCTATCAGCCCATATCCTTTCATAATGTGTCTTTCAATAGGCACAGCTGGATCCAAGGCAATGCCATCAATCAACACTGTCAGCTGTGGCTATGATATTTACTCCACTGACTCTTGTCCACAGTTTCAAAGCTCACGCCTTTGGAATTATGTACCTAGTTCCAGGCTTCCAAATCTGAAATGTTTGACAGCAAAAGATTAGTGAGATCTGTTATCATTAGAAGGATCTAGGAACGATCACAGGCGCCAGCTTTTGGAGGTATCTTCACTTCAATCGAGGCAATAACTGATACCCCTTAAAAAGTGGCTCCAATCCTTACACTGACAAGCAGTTTGCACATAAGGCTGACAATTGCAAGTTTTAATGGTTACATTAACCCTTGGTGGCAAATATTAACAGTGAAGTGTAATATATTTTCATGATTAGAAGTAAGAGAGAAACCTACGTATTTTTTTGTCCATTTCATATATGCCTGAATTTAGGGAAGACTATGATGCCATATCAGTGATAATGCCAAGCATACAAGCTTACCTTTCTTCCACATCCATTGTTATTTTTCCTACCTCACTGTTCAATTTATTGCATTCTATTGGCAAAGTACAAATCCTAAATTATTTTGATCATAATCTCCACTTCCAATTAGTTTTTAATCATGGAATACCTTGCTCCTGTTAAGAAATAAGGATATTATAGCACAAACTCTATGTGAAAACCAGTAAATAAAATCATATATATATAATTTTCTTCCTTAGAAACATTCATGTGTATGTTTTGTTCCAAAGTAATTAAAAGGATGTTGTTTTTTTTTTATTTGTCTATGGACTTATGTTTTGGATCATGCAACAATCTCAAACAATTTGTCATTGCTGTATTTTTGGCATTGATCAGGCCAAACTTGGCAGTCTGTGTCCATCTTTGGCCTCCCAGTATATTAGGAAGCTCCACAGGCTGGAGTGGGCTCCAATGCAGGCAGCTTGGGATTAAAGTATGTTGTATGAGGTAAAGCTGAGACCATACACCCTCTTCAGTGTGGCCAGGAGCAGTCCTGGTTGTTGTGTTCAACAATCTAATAAGGGGTTAAGGAGAAGAGAGAGCCAGACTCTTCCCCAGATGCATAACAGCAGGACATGAGGCAACTGTGACAAGGTGCAAAAAAAAAAAAGAAAAAAAAAAGGCAAACTCCAGCTAGATAGAGAATACTTACAAGGAAGGAGAATAAGTGTGCAAACAATCAGGAGAGAGAGACTGTGTAATATCCAGTCTTGGAAATATTCAAAACTCAGCTACACAAAACCATGAGCTCACTGACCTAACTCTGAAGCCAGCTTTTTGCTCTGAGCAGGGTGTTGGAGTAGATGACTGCACATCTGACCTAAATTATTGCATGATTCTGTGTATCTGATCCTTTTAATTTAAGTTTTCTTTGAGAATCCTATTTTGAAAAAAAATCCCCAAGAAACATAGATGTTCCTTCTGGAAAACAATCACTAAGGAAGCTAACATCTTTCATGTAAGGAGCATGAGTGGAGAACACAGAAGTACACACATATGTGTGCATCAGCCATCATTTTGCTGAAACAGGAGAAAAACCCAAAAGGTTTTTAAAAGCTAACTGTGATTTCATCAAATTCTAGAAAGAATGTAAAGGAGCTTGATCATAACTGTCATCCTTTTGCTTTGTCAAATCCTCAGTTAAGCCTTGAGACTAAGGAGGAGGCATGTCCAAAAAATAAGAGTTGAGAGACAGAGCTATACAACCTATACAACTCTGAAGGTATATAAGGAATCACTGAAAACCTGTGATTATCTCCAAAACATTATTTAAAGTGTTTCCAAACTTCTTGGCCATATCACTTTGTTAACCTTCTCTTCCCTTCCTCTCCCACATCTTATTGTGCATTTGTACAAGGTGGAACTTGTACCTCAGCTGTTTTGCAGAATTGTACCAGTGTCAATGCCTGTAAACAGTGAATGCACAGCTCTCCAGAGAATGAATCACCTGCAGTAGGCTATGACTAGGGCAGCAGTGAGTTTAGGAGTCCCAGAAATAGCCAAGATCTTCCTAAGAAATGAGAGACAAACCAAAACACAACCTAGAAGAAATATAGGCAAAAATATAGGGTTGGGAAAAGTTCCACAGCATCTTAGACTGACATTTTTGTTTTCTCCAGATGTTCCTCTTGACACTTCTCCAAAAGAATTTTGAGAATTCACTCCATAATAACTATTTTCAAGGCCTAGATAGCATTCTGAGGTTTTAAAATAACCATCTCTTACACAAGTTGTTTGCAGTTTCTCTGTCTTCAGTCTCTAAATATTTCCCAATAGAAACACAAACTCTCAGAGAACAGAAGGACCTGAGGGACCCTTTCACAAGCCCATCACCTGGATGGATTTTTTCTCTGTTAACTTGCACACATTTTGCCATAAAGGGAGTTAAAAAAATACCTGAATATATAAAAAACCTTGACCTGAAACAAAGACAGAACCAAACTTTAGCTAAACTAATAAAAACCAGCACTTCTAAGTTCTTCCCTAAATTTAACTAGCAAGAACTTAAAAAGCAAATGACTGTTCATGGTCAAGTTTCATATTTCTTTCATGACCTCTGCTGATGAAGCACATGGTGATGAACTCAGCTGTGCTTTGCCCTTCAATAGCAACACACAATACACAAGATTTTTCGGAGAATGCCATGTGTTCCAGGTACTGAGAAAATAGCACTGTAGTTTATGACAACCCTAAAACATTTAGACTTTCTTCTGTTCTTTTCCAACAGCTCTTGAGAGGATTTCTCTGTGTTCCTAGATGTATTTTTGCATCCTAGGCACACTTCTCAGATATCCTCCCACTCTGAAGCTATTTATTGTACCAGGATCTATGCTTTTCTGCCTGAAATCCCCCCACTTTCTGAAAATGGATTGTCCTATTAAAAAAGACTTTCATGACTAGAAAGGTTAAAGACTTACCATGCATCAGCTGGACTGTGATAGCTTTTCTTATGCATGTTTTAGTTTCGTTTTAAACACAGCACAACATCAACAGAGCTCATTGCTGGTTCATACTACCCTTCCCTAACCAGGGGTTGAGCACATGCATGAAATTACTGATAAACTCTTAATCTTATAATCTGCCAGTCTTCAAGAAAATATTGCTTACCTACACATTGATTTATAACTAGTGATCAGGACTAGGTTTTGCACTTTTCTTGCACTGGGGACAAAGCCAGCACACTGAAGTCATGGCAGCTTTTTAGGTGAGCAACTGCTTGCTAGCTTGAACAATGGGCTCCTCAGAGACTTCTAACAGTCATCATAATCCATCTTTTCAAGAGCAACCTGGTAATAAACAGTGGTTTTGAAGATCTGATTTCTATTGAAATTCAATATGCTTCCATCTGCTTGCCAAATTTTTACAGTTATGCAAACATACTGGGTATCTAAACGGCACTTATTGCTTGCACATCACAGCCCTTGCACTTTATTTTCCTAAAGATGACTGATAGGTTTCTGACTTTTTTTCTTGATAAAAAAGAGTGGGTTTGTGTTACTAGCAACAACTTTAGTTTGTGGGCTTCAAAAACCCTCACAAAAACACAAGATCTGTATGTGTGTATTTAATCTGACATCCCTGCAGAGTAGATATTTACATCAATAAAGGTGAAGGTACCTTTTGTTTAATGACTACTGAAAAAGATTTAGACTATGTTTATGTCCAGGGAACCATATGTTCAACACAGCCAGGAAGAAGGACTTGAAGCTGTGCTGAAATGTTTCCAAACTTTTCAAGCCACTGGTTCTCCACTCCTATGTCTCCACTGACAGGAACTAGGAGGTGCATGAGATAAATGCAAACACATAGAATGAGAGTTCTGAGCCCAGATTTTCTTCTGCCCATGGAGAAGCTACAATTATGCCTCTCTGATTAAAAGAAAGTCTGCATCAACCAAGCACAGGAGACGAGTTTGAAAAGCCTAATGATTTCTCTAGCACATGACATTTGACAGCAATCTCCAACAGACCACTGATGATACAGATCTCTCTCATTTTGGAGGGAGTGATAATCCCCCATTCTAGCTGATTAACTCGTATGCGCCAGGCCATGATCCAACTGTTTCTCAGCCACCTGTGCAAGTAAAATGAAGCTCCCAATATTTTCAGGCTGAAAAAATTCAGACCAGCTCAACTAATGGCAAAATTTACATAATATTTAGATTTTTCAAAGCAGCCTGCCCACCCCATGTAACATATAAGCCACGGCTGTGTTTACTACCACAATGAACAACCGTATCTCCTCCAGTGTGAAGATCTATTGACAAACAAGCAAAAGCATGCCCTTATATTCCTACAGATAAAAGTTATCTCTATATTTTAATTAGAAAACAACTCTGTCTTCATCTAGAGAGCCAGGCACTTCTAATAGATCTTAAGTTCATAAGTAAACTTTGGGTAATTTTAAATTGAATTTTTTCTAGGATAAATATTTAAATTTATCGTATGATAAAAGTGGTTGGGATTCACACCAGCGCAAGTAGTTGCCAACATATGGATAGGAGTTTTCACCTTTTCAAAGAACAGTAACAATTCCTGTTTACTTGTGCATGCTTGTCTGAGCAAAAAGCCATGAAAAAGTAGTCCCACAGTGACCATGAACTGACTCATTCAGTTCCCAAAAGGCTTGAACATACTCAGAATGTGTATACGACAGTGCCTTTGCTGGTTCTGCTTCCTAAGCTTCGAGTTGATGTCCTGAAAGTGTACTCACTTTCTATTATATGAAAAAATCAGAAGTATGGAGTTGAAGTGAGCTAGTTTCATCCTTCATTTCCATATCTTTTAATATAGTAAAAAAATGAAAGCAGGTTCATGCTGGTGATCCAAGGGCTACATGGCAATAAAGACAATTAAAGTTAAATAGAAATCCAGCCTTCAGGTTACAGGGTATTACAAAGACTTTGAGCTGCTTCTAAGGACAGAAAAAATTCAGTTACCCTCTATTTATACAATTTGGAGCATCATAAGCATTTTCTCTGAGTGATTTACACAAATAAAACCTTAACAATTAACTAAATATTCAAACAAATAGGGTGATTTCAAAAAATCAGGCAAACCCTAAACATTTATTAATTACACTGTTGAACCTCAAGTGCTGATAGCACATTTTACCTCCCTAAAGCAGATTCTGAAGTTAGCTAATCAATAGCCAAGCAAACCTCTAATTTGTTCCATAAATAGAAATGCATTCACCCACTTTGAAGAGTGCAAGGAAAAAGCAATGCTCCCAGAAAATGGGTAAGTTAAAATTCTGCAACTCCTGGTAATAAGAAGTTTGAAAATCTGCTAGCTGGATGGATAAGATAACCTTGCATGACCTGATTTCTAGAGGTAGCAATGGACTGATATCTTTCCCTGCAATATATTCATCCAAGTCTTTTTGCCGATTTTTCTACTGAAGTAACTGGGAAAAAAAAAAAAAAGAAGCAGAAAGAAAAAGCTAAGAACATATTTTAGGGAAAAGAGGGGAAGTATGCAAGAAATAGGATTAAAGGGAAAGTGGAAATTTTAGAGACAGATGAAATTATGCTTGTATTTCCTCAGGGGCTTTTCTTCAACAACACATATGAATTAAAAGTTTCATTCCGGGCCTGACTCTCTGTTGCCCAACAGCCTAAACATTTACATTTGGACAAAATAAATGCAAAATGCCATCATTTAAATTTGACGTCATTTTAAAGCTTCACAGATGGAAGTAATTCCACAAAATATAAAGCAATTTGAAACAAAAGCTGCTGATTTACCTCCCCCAAGTGAGTATCCAGGCAGACTCACCCAGACGATGATGTTCAGTTTAACCAGACTACCCAATGGAGAGAGACGCCTTTTCCACCTGAGAAAACCCACCTCCACAGTATTTTAATCAATTTTTCAAAGAACCAAACCACAAAGCAGAATCCCTTTGCCAGAAAGAGTAAAGGGCTCCTCTGTATTGGGTAGTTAACCCAGGAAGAAGGGCCAGAGGAGAGATTTCACTTCAGCATCCTGCCACAAAGTGGAGAGTTTTAAGATGCAATTTTGGTCAACCACAGTGGAAGGAAAGCATCAGTTGATGTCTGCGAGTGTGTGCACAGAGCAAAGTTTTTGCAGCAGGTGATGAATACAGCACCTTTTGGGTGTCTGTTTGAGACCCTGCTCTGTTCCTTGCACACTAAAGCACTGAGGTTCATGTCGGCACATCTGCACTTTGTACTTGCCTGGCAATTTTCCAGCTCACTTCCCACCCAGCCTGGAAGTCTGCCTACAGTGTAGGATGCTACACTGGTTTGTACTGTTTAGCTTTGTTGTAAACAGTTGGGTTTAAAGTCTACCATACACTTGGCATGGTTTCGCAGGCTTATGCTACTACTCACATTCTCTCAGCATCCCACATGCTAAAAATGGGAAGGGAAAGAGAATCTTCTCCTAACTTGTCCATGTTGGAGAGTTTTTTGTTCTTCTCAAGACAGGCAACCTGACAGACATCACCATTTGTCTTTTCTCACTGTTATTTCCCCTCTCGGAAGAGCTGAGCATTGTGAGACAATAACCAACAGAAACCTTGTCTCTGTGGGCATGTCCCAACCTCTGGCCCTTCTGTGGCTCCACCTTTCCTTCATATGCACCCTTTCCCCTTTTCCACCTACCCCAAACCTTTGTCGTTCTTCAATCAGGAAGTGGTACTTGTAGGAAAGAACAGTATAGCTGCCCACCATAACTTGCCACCTGCAGGCAAGTTGCTGGTGCCAGAAGCAAGATAGCACCTTCATCCAATAACTGCAGACACCTGCCAAGAGCAAGGGTGGCTTATTATGGTCTGCTACCAGGGCATGTGGACAAAAAAGCATCCAAAATGACCAATAAGAATGCTAACTCAGGGCAGTAACTGTTTGGGCTTTTCCCCTCTCTCATCAACTGCACAAGTCCCACGTTTGCATTGGCTGGACCTCCAAGGACACTTCATTCACCTATGACTTAGTACCTCAGAGAGGTGGAAAAGACATGAAGAGCCCATCAAATCCTCTTGCAACCCTCCAAACTGTCTCCCTTGTGGGACAGAGGGAGATGATGCATCTGGAAAGCTCAATCTTTTCATACCCATACTGCGTATTTGGCCTCAGCCATGTTCAAAAAGTCTTCTGCTAATGGCAGGGGCTTTGGAGAGGGTCCTGCTACTGGGAACAGCTATAACAAAATTGTCTTCCCCCCAGGACATCCAAACTACACCTCTGTTGTCCTTCTTGTAACCTCTGGAGTCAAGGAGAGGTTGTTGTCCTGCTGCTCTTGTCTAACAGATCCTCAAGGGCAACCAAAAACCACATCCTGGCTGGATGACTCTATATCTGTCTCCTCAAGGCTGCATGACTTTCTGCTCCAGACAGAGATGGTTTGCCCCCACTCCTTCTTTCTGACATTCTATCAACAACTTCCCCTGTCTTTGGTGGCTCATAACAACACTTCTGGAAAAAATACAGATTACTTTGTTCAACTGATGTAATATTTCTGAAAACTATTTATAAAACCATATTTGATTTTAAATGGCTGCAAATAACCAGTGCCACAAACACAGCTGAGCCACATCTCAGGCTGAAAACAAGGACTTTCCTCTACCAGCAGCCTGGAGTCAGTGCTTTCAGTTTCCTAAGTGCCTTTATTTATGGCAGGTGTATAACCAACTCACAGCCCCCAGATGCTTTTGTTTTGTTGCTATGCTAAACGATGCCTGATTTGCAGCACACCTCAAATTTTAGTGCAATATGGAAGAATGAGTCAGTAATGTTCATTAACACAAAAAAATTAATTAGCACAAGTGAATGCCTTTTTCATTTGAATTAAAGTGGAGAACAATGAGAAATCTATCAAAACTGCTTTAGGAAAGGCACGGTGCATTCAATTAGTCTTTCTTTACTGAAATCAGGTGTAACGAGTCACTCAGCTTTGAAGAGTCTTACTCTTGTGGAAAAAAAAAAAAGTTACCATGAGGAACGCACTGTGGATCTCAGCAAAGCAGTAATTAATCTCTCCAGTATGAACATTCACTTCTGCTTTTACTAATAAAATAGGCCATATTCAGCTCTGAGGTTTTTCACCAACAAACTCTGAACATACTCCAGACCAACACAATTTTAACTGTCACAGATACAGATGGCAGGAGGGCGTGAAACAAATCCCAGGCAGTGAAAAGACACTTCCCAAACTGAAGGTGAGTCTCATAATAGAGCCATATGTCAAGTAGCAAAAACACATGAAGCAAACCCATAGGGAATCGAGTAAAGCATGAAGATTTAGGGATTTTTTTAACACACAAAAAAGCACAAGGCCCCCCCTACCACCTTCCTCAGGCAGAGATCAGCTGAAAGAAGGCATCCTGTGAGCACCCTGAAGTATTATGGCTATCCCTGAATTTTCCATGGCCAGCTTTAGGTAATAGTTTCTCCTTTCCCAGCACACGTCGAGAGTGCTTATTTTCCCCTGCAGTATTGATTGGGAACTTCCTACCTTGCAGATCACGTCTGTCTTCCAAATGCACGTTGCACTATGACCCCACAGCTGTGCTGAATTCTGTGATGTTATTCTCTATCAGCACAGGGATTTAACAGAAAACTTAAATTGAATAGGCAGAGATATGCAATGTCTGACAGATGAAAAGGGTGCCACAATACCTACAATGCTGACATGGACTGGCAGTGGAGAGGAGGAGAAATTTGCTCACCACTGAATGTCTATAGGGACCACCAATAAAAAGACATGACAAACACCTTGAGAATTACCAAACTCTACAGCAGGCACACCCAGAAAACAAGCCCTTCACTGTTGACCTAACAGCACTGGGGTTATTTGACCAAGACAAGGTTAAGCAGTTAGTTATAGCAGATAAGGAGTGAGAAAGACTGTGATACTCCACAGCCTCAGGTCATGCCCATGTCTCTAGCAAAACCACCTTTATAACCCTGAAAGTTCAGAGTCTGTTACTGTCACCCCAAGAAGGCTATTGTGTGATCCTCAGCCTCATGAATACAAAATCCTAAACTACAATAAGGTAACCTGGCCGAAAAGTATGTGAATCATTTTGTTCCTCTCTTTTTAATTGTCTTCTAAGAGTAGCTGCAAATGAGATTGCTGATGCCACAGAGAGTACAAAATACATGTTACCAGACACAGGATGAAGTCTCAAACCCATCTGTTTATTCACAGTAGAGTTAGCTTTAGATAATGCCATGTCCCAAGAAAGGTGCCTGAGTGAGATTCCCCACATAAGGTTAACTGCCCCTCTTTCACAGCCCCATTTGCACAATTTATTCTTTAATATTTTTGAGACTATCATATCCTCCTTTAGAGGTCTTAGCCAGGAAGCCTTGCTTTAGCTGTCCTCCTTTGCACATTTGGTATCAGAGAGAACCATTTTGAGACAAAAGGAATAGTACATTTGTATTTATCTGAGAGAAAACCAACAGACTAGATCCTTATTAATCAAAGTCAATGAAGCTACACAGTCAAGAATGTGATGCAGTGTTTACAAACATACATTTTGCAGCCAGACTGTTTTTGTGCAGCTTCTCCTCCAGAAATGGTATTCCCATACTTCTTCATTTATTCTCTTAACAAGCTTAACAAGGTATTTGGTAACACAATTTATAGAAAGAAAAATTAATGGCATTGCATTCTCAGCTTTATGTGAAAAGGAGTACTTCAGAGAAACAAATAGAATTCATCCACCCACAAATAGTAGAGTCCTAAACTCATTAAATGGGCTGCTTATCTCAGATATGAAATCCAGGCTTTATCTTTCAAAATGACAGTTTGAGGAGGGAAGAATATTACAGCATATAAGATATATATGTGTGTGTGTGTGTGTGTGTGTGTGTGTGTGTGTGTGTGTATGTTTGAATAAATCTTTGGCTGACTCCCAGAGAAACCGAGAAGGTTCTCATATTGTCTACAGAATACAGAAAGTAACCAGAAACGGTTATGAATTGTCTTTCTTCAACATGACCTTGTACAAATTCTCTGTGAGAGATAAGACTTTTCTAAGGTCACCCAGTTCTAATTTACATTATCTGTCCTAGTCCTGCAAACTGCATTGTTTTGAATTTAAATATGAGGCTTTTTTAGATGGCAAATGCCTGATCATCTTTCTCCTACTATGAGAACCAGGAGAAGCATGGTGAAAGGCAGTAAATTAAAGCCAAAGGAATATGTCCCCAGTACTGTGTGTTTAGCCGGTGTTAGGCAGAATGAAGACCCCAGTTCAAAAGAATGCAGAAAACAGATTAGTCATGAAGTGAGAGTTAAAGCAATAATTACAAAAGAAGAAATTTCTATGGGAATGGGAAAAAACTAAACTGTAAGCAATCTACAAATGGCAGGGTTTTTTCCATTTCCTGGATCCCTTCTCTACTGTCTGGTACAGTCTATTGATAGGAGTATGGTATTATAGTAGATAGACTTCAGGATATAATGTGGTGTTGAAATTCTTGTACTATCTGAGAGCAGCCAAGTGAGCCTTTTAAACTACCTAAGATCTCGACAGTTATTAACATCTTTTGCTGTTCCTCAGAGCCTTTATCACTGCTTCAGCAATTGAACTGCACCGCTGTTACAGAGATTGGCCCAAAACTCTTGACTGACATGAGCATACCTTGTTTGTTCAGGTTTGAGCATCAGGTTTCCATCTCCCCTAGGAAGCCAATAGGAAAACTGGACACAAAGAGAAGGCAAGCCCAGGGGTAGTCTTGAAAACATGAATCAGGGAAAGAAACTGTAAAGCTGTTCTTCAATCAGCCCACACATATTTTTATCATTTGTATCTGATCCTGCTCAACATCTTGATGACCTGCAAACAAACAGTAACACCAGTTATATATATTGATTTTGCAACACTCTCTAGGTATAAGAAATATGGGTAGGTTTTATTTGAATGCATTGATTCAGCCACCTCAGGAGTTAAATTGGGCAGAAAAAGTATGAAGTAAGTTACAGACAAAAACAGAAGATAAAATTTCTTACTGATGTGACAACAAATTATAGATAAAAAGAAAATAACCATTTAGACTAGACCTTAGCCAAGAGGCTAAGGTAAATAATTATATGTAAAGCTGTTAAATCTTTAACAGTAAGTAAGTAAGTAAGTATATATAGATGTTAAATCTTTAACAGTCAGAAGGATACAGGATCTCAGCATTTGATGAAGCTTCACATGGCATCCTCAGCAGAGAACTGCTCTTCTACATTTGGTTCATGGGTTACTGCATAGAGTAAATTGAGATGTCAGAGCTCAAGTAATAGTTTCAGTAACACTATAGATATTAAAAATCTGAGGAATATTTAGACAGTTAAATAGGTTTAGAACAAGACAGTACCCCCTTTGGCATAAAATACCCATGGACAGGGACTTGCATTCACCTTTATAGACTATGAAGATACCAGTGGTTTACAGGCATGCAGAATAAAAGCTATCAAAGAGAAAAGTGCAGACACACAAACGTCCACACAAATGGAGGATGAGCAAAAGGCAACACACTACAGCAAAACAAATATCGTCCTAAGAGATACCCTGGGGAAAGGTCCATTAAGATGCAAAAATACTCAAGAACGTTGAAGTGCTTATTAGTGAGATTCCCACTCCTGCAGCAGCATGAATCTACTTCTAGGCTGCTCATGAGAAATCATCATGGAGTTATTCCCACTGGGAGGAGATGCTTCAATTAGAGGTTACATTTATAATGTAATTAAAGATCTAATTTATTAAAAGGAATGCAAATGCAAATCACATCAGTTTCTAAGCAGCAGTAGTGGCATTTAGAGCATGCTATGCAACAGCTTTTTTTTATTAATTAAGCAGCGTATGCCCTGGATGATAGCAGTTCCAAAATGACATGTTGCTCACTGCTCTCTTGAGAACCCCAGTGAGCATTAAAATGAGAAATGGGATAATAACATTTGTGAGAGACAACTGGGACAGTCACTGCAAATTCTCTTTCAAGGAGGTTTTTTTGTTGGTTTGCTTCTTTTTTTTAAAATTTCTTCTACTTTTTATGCCAGGAACTCATTTAACACAATTATTTAGTGATTTTTAAATCTTCTTTACACAAAAGCTTTTAAATTTTTTGTACTACTGCAGTGGTTTGCAACCATAGTACTTTGTCTTAGCTCAAAGAGTAGAGTTGGCTCTTCAAGCTGTTGTAGCTTTCGTGCCTGTTCCTCAGTAACCCTCTGATGCACAATTGAGCATCTGGTTGATAGCTATAATTCCCGTTGCAAGACTAATTCAGAAGATTTGTTGTAACATTAAGTCCCACAATGTAATAGCAAAAGATTAGAGACAAGCAGGCCTGAAAAATTGCTAAAATATGTAATCATTTGTACTGGTGTTAAACTGATATGCCATATGATCCATTGTTAGTAAGGCTGCTGCTTCATCATGGGAAGTCTTTTATTCACTAGATACAAATTCTGGGGGGAAGAAAGGAAGCATCCCAGCAAAACACAGCCGCGAGCCTCTGCCTTGTCTCATCTTTCAGTCAGAAGAATGGATTTGCCTTCCAGCCACGGGGTTTTATAAGGTTGCATTGCCTTTATGATTAATAGCTCTGTGACTGCTTTAGCTCCTAGAAGTACGAATTACTCCTTTACCATAACATCCCTAATGAAAAGGAAAATGAACTGTCTCAAAAGTAGGACAGAGAGCCAGGAAATTAAGAAAATGAGATAGAACAGCAACTTATTCCAAGAGCACAGTCAGCTGCTGAGGGCACTGCCAGGAGGAAAAGTTATTCTCCCTATGAGATTCCTACCAGTGAATCCTGCTTGGTGGTTGAGGGTTCACCTAGGAAGGGTCACTTCCCTTGCCTTAACACTCTAAATGAATTATCCATCCAATTCCCTAAATAGGACCTCCAATTTTTTTCACTTCTATTTGAATAACACTGGCAATATTTGGAAATCATCTTCAGAAATAGTTCTGGTCAAAATTTTCCTGAGATCCACTGGAATATCAAAGTTAAATAATGATACTTTTGCCACCAATAGTCTTACCTTTGCTCTGCTCAAGTAGCACTGCCTGAAGCAGGTACCATCAGTTGTTATGATGTTGGTAATATACCAAACATTGTCATTCCACACTTAAGGGATTCAAAAGAAGAAGAATGGTCTTCATTTGTAATGTTAAATTTAATGAATGCTTCCTTTTTCTCTTTCAGTGGTATCTTTGGACTTGATATCAGTTAAGAAACCGTAACTCCAATGAGAAAATTACAAAGATGGAGTATTTCTTCAGTACTCTCTAATTTTAAATGACAGGTGCAGATATACTTCAAGTACTACTTTACATTAGAAAGGCATGTGGGGTTTTTACTTCAGAATTTCTTTATTCCTTCTCTTTCTGTGTGTCAGTGGCCAAGTTTGGAAGTCGAGCCTTGTAAATCACATAATTCCTGGAAATGAATTTCAGACCTCTGAATGCTGACTCACTGGCAGTTAAGTACATTTTTGTAAGTAGCTCAGTAACTTTTAGAGCCAGGAATTTCAGAAACAACCTTCTGTACTGCAGATTGTTGACAGGTAAGATTGTTGTGCCTGTTTCAGGTTGAATAGAGAATTTTTCTTTACCAGTCTAAATTGCATTAATTGTGTTCATTAATTAAATGGTTAGAAATATGGACAGTATATACCCTGCTTGTAGAGACTGGCTGCATACTTAATAGAAAGTATCTCTACATCTATCTTAAGCATCTCATTCAATATTCCCATTTCCAGCACAGATTAGGAGCATTACATACAGCCCCAAACCAGCTCATCTGGCCTCTCCTGATGTTGTACTAAACCACTAAAAAACATGAAAGAACTGCCAAGACTGCTCATGGACATGTACGGTGGCTGGAGTAACTCTCATGGATGGGGACCCTCATCCTGAGAGCAATCTGGGAGGCAAGATGTCTAAATCTCATGACTTTAGCTGCTTGTGATTCCCTTCCCTTGATTTACAGGTTAAGTTAAACCTTAAGAAGGAAGCCCTGAAAGGCAGGAAAGGGGCTTATCCCACTCAATGCTTACATAAACTCAGTGAGCTCGAGAAGATGCTCCAAGAGCCACAGTGATGGAGCTCTTCTGGATATGCACTGATCCTGAGTTCATCTCTTTTTCCTGCAGCCATACTCGGTCCCACAGCTACGGGAAGGTGAGTGTCATTTAGCATTGCAGTGAACTGTTTGAGAGATTCTAGTGTGGCAGCTGTTGCTGGGAGCTGCTATGGACTCCAGTGCTGGACATCAACAAGACACAATGCACACATTCCATTACTGAAAGGTTTAGTGCTGCTATAGCTTATAATTGGGTTTCATGCTTACACTTACCTCTCTCATCTTTAAATATTTCTGCAGTGAGGAAAAAGCCTGTCTGAGACTGCACTGGGTAATGATCCTGCTCATGAATGAGAGCATTAACCTCTTCCAGCTGGAATGCCATCTCCAAGCATAAAGCTGCTGTTGGGCTTTTACCCCGAAACCCGATGATCAGTGACACAGAAAGGAGCTTCTGCATGAGGCTGGCTATTCTGGCAAAATACATGTAATACATTTGTGTGCTCAGCTGACAATTTTTCTAATGCCTCCTTCCCCACCCTCACTTCATGAAAACCTACGCCTGCCAATGTTGAGACATTTCTTTTGGCCATGTAGGAAGAATCTTTCCCTTATTGAAGAAACTGGTCTGATTAAACCAGTAATTCACTTCAAGAATTTGCTTTATTCAGTCTGAAGTTTGAAAAAGACAATGACTCATAGGAAAAAACCTGAAGACTTGAATATGCAGATGGGTACATGTAACCTTTAGCTTTGCTCTTTCTGGCTAGATCACATTGCTGTGCCTGAGTTGAGCTGATTCAGATGTTGCACTCTCTCACATTCTCTTTATACTCCTTGCAAATTCTAGTGAAGAGGCAGAGAGGCTGACAAGCTATCAGAGGTCTGGAAATTATTATTTCATAGCCCTGCAATCCATAGCTTCCCACTTCCCAGGATGGAAGAATCCTGATATCAGATATCTGATATCTTACAAATAAACCTATTACTATTGTATTTTTTATGACATATCCTATCCTATTATACAATATTATAAGAATCATATTATACAGGACATCCTATAATATTGGATCTTTTGATTTTGAGAACATACCCACCTGCTTCCAGATTTCTTCCCACCTTGTGCCATTGGACCTCCACACTCTTACATGCCCTGGGGACATACATAGTCCTACCTGGTAACCCCCACATGTGCATTGCCCTTCAGTATTCCCATTTTCTTGGGACTCGGGAAGGCTTTTCTCCTTCACTGAGAAATCCGGACTCAAGAGGAATGAAACAGTTTGAACATTTGGAATTGATTAAGCAATTAGTTTCATGTCAAAGGAAAGTCAGCAGAAAACTCAAATATATTTTCAACATTTATTTTCAAAATTATTCTATTTTCAAAATGTAGCTATATTAAGAAGTAATAACAAGAATTTCCCCCAATAAAAGTAAGGCATTTTTTCAAGGGAAACTAAACTTTTACTTGCCCATTTTACTTGACACTTTTGCCCATTTTGAATAGAAGAAAATCCCTCCAACTTTCAATTTTAAACCCAAGTAATATTATTCTAGCAGTTCTCTTTTAGTTGGTCACAAATTAAAAAAAAAAAAAAAAAAAAAAACAAAAAAAAACAAAACAAACCAATCTAAGCAGG
>JAWWMO010000138.1:63251156-63304650 GCA_035047845.1 Dendrocincla fuliginosa | reverse complement strand
AAAAGAAAAAAAAAAAAAAAAAAAAAAAAAAAAAAAAAAAAAAAAAAACAAAAAAAACAAAACAAACCAATCTATGCAGGATGTAAAAGCCCTAGATTTTTCCACCTTACAGCACAGTCACATACTGATAGGAAAAACCTACCTAAATCTAAAAGGAGTTCAGTCTGTATTGGGTAAAACAGAATTTTCCATTTTTTTCAGCTGAAGTAGGTGCAGCAATAAGGCTACTCAAAAGCCTTAGGACAAATGAATGCACTTTAAAATGAAATAATTTCTTAGTTTCTGTTTAATTACCTTAGGAAAAGCGGCATATAACAGAGCTGCTTTGCATTTTTCCTTTTACAAAGTACCTGAATTCTCCTAGTCAAAAGTAATTTAAATAAAACAGTATTGTTAATTGCCAGATTCACAGAAGGTATGGTTAATACTCCAGCAAATAACACAAAAAATGTATTTATAAATTGAATAACCCACTGACTCCTTGGACTGTGTTTTTCAGGTGTGTAGAAGAAAATGTGTACAAGTATTACAACCTTGCAGATACAAAGGAGGGGCAGGAAGTCCTTGCTGTGCTTCCAGGGACTCTTTCTGGATGGGTCAGAGGGAGATATTACAATAAAGTCTCTGCTATTCATCTTCAGCCTGTGCCACATGCAAGGACATCACAGCATGTAACGTTCCCAGTGCCCTCACAATGTAAGAAACAGCTCTAATGCCCTTTGTTTATGGAGAAACAGAGAAGATGGATAAGACTTTGGCTATTGTAAGAAAGTAGTTGCACCCTGCAGATAGCAAAAAAATGTCTTTCAGGAAAACTCTCTTTTATACCCTACCCTGACATATGACATCTCTGGCTGCTATGAGTCCTGTGAGAATGTTTCTCCTGCCTTAACACTTTGGAGAGGACTTTGAAAACTTTAAAAGAGAGTTAACACCCAAAGGACAGCTGGCAACTTTTAGTTGCATTTGCATCTCTACCTGTTTGAGGAGGGGGTTGAAAATCTGAAGAAGCAAGAGAAGTCAGAGAACTCACTCATATCAAAGTACAATCTGTTCTTAAAACTTCTATTGTTTAAATACTCATGCATCTAGATTCTCACCCGTAACTGCAAGGTGGGAGTTGCTAAATTCATTCCCACTTAAGAACTCCTTCAGGAAAGCAAAGAAGCTTATTAATGTCATTACAGGACTTCACAGATCTGTGGGTTAAAATGAGAGAGCTTTTTTGCTAGTGGTATTGTATTTTAAAAGTGCATTATCATCTAAAACATTTCTTTGCTCCATTTTCAAGGTAAATTATCGCTAGAGCAATGAATGAAGTCAGGCTGCATGAGCTATGTAAGTTCACTTCTCCATTTAATTGGCTGACAAGTTACCTGGGTCTTTGCTGGATCCCTGTAAAACAGGGCTGCCAAAAAGAGAGGACATTTCACCAAGCAAAACGTTCTCCTCTGTGAAGGATGAGGAACATTTCTCACCCTCTGGGATTTCTGCCTAGCATTCACATGTCTTTTCTGTATTTTGCTGCAAGCATCAGTTTGCCAAAGGAATGCATGCTAACTGCTGTGCTTTTTTGGCACGGACTAGGAATGTTTTATAGTTAGACAGAGTATATACAACTGAGCTGGGCTGAATTTATGGAGACCCTTATCAAAGTGCTGCAAAAAGTGAAGTCCAGTGTGTGGGGGAGTGCTCAGGAGAGCTGTGACTTTCCCCAAATGGCCACTTCTGAAAATTTGGGCACAAACGTTTATCTCTATTGGCTCGAGAAAATTAATAAAGTAAGTCTTCCTGGAATTTCAGCCTAAAGACCAAAATGGAGCCATTATAATGCTGTAAATTATTCCCCATACTGGTTATGGATTTGGTTTCTAACAGCAAAAAATGAGCAGAGACATGGACTCACCCTCCTCCAAAACAAGTTTCATGGCTGAAGTTTTCCCTGCATACATTATCCCCACATTTATTTCCTGATTGTCCATTATTTTCATCTACCAGATTCCCCAGATTTCTTGCTGAGATAAAGCCGACTCCTCCAGCAGCATTTAAAATGGGATTTCAACAAACTGCAAATTAGACCAAGCACAGCAGGAGCTGAGCATCTAAAAGCTACTTCAGTGCTCAGTATTGATTCCAGAGCCCAAACCTGGCCACATTCTGCATGCAGAGGCATAAACACAAACATCAGGCAATCACAACTTTCCACTTTATGTTTTGAAATAAAAAAGTGAAATAATTTGTGAATCCAAATCTTATTTTGGTATTTATTCTAGCCCAGTGCCTTTCAAAGCTTCCCAAATAGAGTCTATTTCTCTTGAAAGAAATGCATGACTGCCTCAGTTTAAAAGAAAACTAAGATGTTTATCTGGACTAGGAAGTGGGCCTCTTCCCAAAAACCAGCACAACCTTTGAAATTAAGAGACTTTAATCAGAAAATGCATAGAAAAGGATAACAGTTCTTTATACAAATATATGTATAACCAAAAACCCAGAACAGAACAAACAGCAACACCGTAATCAAGATTTTCAACCTATCAAGTCCTATCTCTGCCCCCTTTCAGTGCATTTATATCCACAAACAGCAGGAGGTGATGCTGTGCCTCAGGAGGCAGCAGCCACGAAAGTCACTCGCAAGCTCCGGCAAGACAAAGACAGGACCAGGGAGAGGTGCTGGTTCCAAAAATTCAGGTGGGAATGGCGGCCACACAGGGATGAACTGAAACCTTTCCTGTGCGCAGTTGAAAGACTCTCTGCTCGCCCTTTGTCCGAAAGCACTGGGGGAATGGGAGGTTAGCAACTCCTCTGCTGGTGGCGGTAGCCCGCAAGGAGTCTGTAGCAAATCCAGGTAGTGGCGACTGCTCTCTCGCTCTCTCTCTTCCTCCCTCTCCGGAGGCTGGCACAGAGTGCACGGAGTTGGGGGGCCAAACCAGGGCAGCTCCCTCCAAGTGCTTCCACCAGCCCAGCAAACTGTGGTTGGCACCCACACAGCAACTGGAACAGAGATTCGTGGCAAAAAAAATGGTAAAAACATCTCTCTCCTCCCCACGCCCCAACTCCCTCAATCCTCCCCAGCCATTAAGTCGGAATGCAAAGTTATCAGCCACCCTTTTGTTGGCTGGTTCTAGGAGAAGGTAGTGGAGGCTGGGGGCTTTCAGCTCCCTGAAACCTCTGTGTTAGTAAGGGAGAGAAGAAAACCCCTCCATGAAAGCTTTTGAAACTATAACAATGACTTAAAAAAGTCTATTAAAAGTCAAGCTCAAGGAAATGTCATAAATAAATTTTGGATGACACTTTCAACATTCAAGCACTCCACAGAGAAGTAAAAAATTGTGATTTCCAAAATTCTAACATAGCAGTTGTTGATAAATACATTGGTACAAAGTTAATACTCAAACTTATTACAGGAAAATTTGCAGTGTTTGTTTCCCTGTTATTGATTTTAATTGTTTAAGTTCGTGCCCTTAAAGATTTCATCCATTACATCTCCTAAGGACAATATCCTGGAGTGGAGGTATGGACTTTCTCCATGGGTCTGAGTGGATTTGCAGCCCGCAGCACAGAGCCTGGCAGGGAGAGCTGTGATGGCTCTGGACTCTGGTTGGAAACTGGATTTCCATCCCAAAGTCACCTCTCCAGGCTGACACAGCTCAGCTGCTTCAAGGACCAGGAAAATATCTACACACTGATTTCTTGTCATCCATCAGACTTTGGTCGTGCATCTCTACAGAGTGTTGCATGAATGTGCAGTATTACAGTATATTCAATATCATCTAACCTCATGGTATTAGGGGGAAAAAGAGTGAAAAATTATACCATTTTCCCTCCTATACCTTGACTGACAACCTGGTGGAAGAAAGGAAATTAATCTAACTTCTCTGCATGAATCTCTCAATGCCTAAGATTAACCTATAGTCTCAGATAAACCTGAATTTTGATCAAATAAGTCCTCTAACCAAAGAGAAATATCAGATGCTTTTACCCAGTGGTTCCTTGGCAATGCAGGAAGGGGGAAATAAAGCACATCCACTCAGGTGCATTGTGGTATGGATAAACACTATCGGGCTCAAAGGGGAAGTGAATGGATTCATATTGCCCATATTTACCTATAGCTATACTATTGCCCACTGCGTTTTCAGGACAGCACTGACTGCTGCAGCAGAAGTGCTGTGCTCCTGCTATTCCCCTTTTAACCAGTTTTGTATTTTCCTGGCTGTAAGCAACATTCTATGTCCCACCAGCATGTGTGCAGTGCTGAGGGGGCTTCTGGCCATGCAGACAGTCAGGACAGCCTGCGCTTGGTCACTGACTGTTCCCTGTCATTCAGGTCACTGCCTGATTGCTGCCACCTTCGCATGCTGTTTCAAACACCACTCAGGGAGTGACAAAACTCTCAGAGTCAGCTAAAACACTTTGCAGATCTACTCTGATTGCTCTGCACCCTGAAAGTTAAAAATGCCCTTACAAATAAATGCACTTTCTCCTATTTACCTAAATACATTCCTTAAAAAGCATCCAACAAAACAACAACCAAAACCACACACGAAACCCATGAAGAATTAAAACGAAAACAACACTGTATTGAGCATTTCATGTGCAGGTGTGTTTGATTCAAGGACCTTTCTGCATTTATATATTCTTTAATTTCACTTTCAGCGGTTTCCATTTCACTTTCAATATTTCACTGTTATTTTCTTCCCAACATTTTATGGTTTCAACAAAGCAGAAATATAATTTTTTTTCCCAGGTCTATTTGAGAACAAGACACCCCAACTCTAACTCCCCATTTGTAATATGCACACTATTAATACTGCAGTAGTCCCTCTCAAGGTCACCATTGAAGTATAATTAATTTGCTCAAAATAACATGCCTAAAGTATCTTTCTGAAAACAGCTGAGGAAAAAAATTTTACATGTTGAAAAATGTATTATATTTTTAGCTCGTTTCATGTTTCCATGAAAATTGATGACCTTGCTCGGCAGTCACTGAAAACAGTGCCAACTCCTATTAAACTGAAGGCACAGGAATTACCCCGGCACACAATTTTCCAAAGTCTGATGTTATTTAGACCAAACACTTCTGTATTTCAGAACGTTATAATCTTTTCACTAATGGAAGGTTGCATTAAAATATTTGTTCAGTTTGACTTGCTTTACTCTTCATTAATTTGGGAATGTAGAAGAAAATTTTTCATTAGGACACCACTAGAGGGACTCGTCTGGTGGATGATAACTGTCGGGCAGGTTATTCCCACCTCGCAGGGAGAGGAGAGAAAGGCTAGAAAAAACAAACAAACAAACAAAGAACCCACAATGAACGCCCCTTTTCAGTCCTATGTAACACATCAAAGAAATAAATGAACTCAGCCTTAAGGAAGGGCAACACTGAAGAGAGCATCTCTGAGAAGTGTGCTGGGAACAAGCAGTTTTGTCTTCCGTTCCTTGCAGAGCACTTTATGTCACTCCAAGAAAATGTCTTGTCCAGTTTTTAGAGGTGTACAGATAACGGTATATCTTATTCAGCAGGCAAGGCTGTTGTCAATGATATTAAGAAGCTTCTTATGTCATTGAGCCCAGTTATTTAAAAGATGCATGTGCTGCATGTCTGTGATGTTCACAGAAACATTTTCATTTACTGTTCAGCAGCATACCATGGCAGGGAGAGGAAAACTGTGTTAATAACCCCACTGCCCTGAACAAGCACAATGTTGTGCTGGCCACAGGTCCATCCTACCAAACTACACTCCCAAGCCATTTTGAAAGCGATCATTTTGAATCTGCATTTGGCAGGCAAGACTTGATGCTATGTAAAAGAATCTACTCATTATAATAGGAAAACAAGTTCTGAGCACTAAGATGTATTTTCTTCATTAAAATGTTAAATTGTATAACCTTATTTTACTAGCTAGGCTACACAAAGCACTAGAGAATTATGTGCTATAGGGGAGAATATTTCACTGACAATATCAACAGCAAATTTTCTTCTGCAGAGATTTTCAAGAGCTTGTAGAGAATCCTACTGTTTGAGATAGAAAAAGGTCAGAAGTGTGGCAGTTCTGCACAATATGCTTATTTAAAAAATAGTGGACTGTAAGGTCCTTTGAAATCCTCAATTACAGCCTTATAAATCGTAAAACGTACATTTTATTTTGGTATGTTCTTTTAGCATTTCTGATGAAGTTTGCACACTATTTTAACTACAGATGAAATCACTAAAAACAAACTTCCGCAGCACTTAACAGAACTGGGTTTTGCTTTTCACACTATCTCAAAATACAGACCTAAATTACCATTATACAATTTAATTTACCAAGCTCCAATGAACAAATAAGACCAAATTCATAAAAATAAATTAGTAAGTATGGAAGTTTGACAAACACCTGGCAATGTTAAAAAAAAAATCTTAATATAAAAGCAGGCTTTTTACATAGTGGTAAAAAATGAGAAGTGAGTCATGTTGGACAGAAGGATGCACTTTTGCCCCATAAGGACCATCTGGCAGTGGGACAGACTATTTTTTCCACCCTCATGAGACACTGAGGTTTCAAATCTGTGCCAATGTCAGTTCTCACACACAATTTCAAGAATCTTTTTGGATATGTATCTGTGCACTAATTTACTGTCTTTACAACCTGACCTCTCAAATCTTAGTTGGTTGGAGCCAACTTGACTTGAGACAGCGAGCTGTGCACACCAAAATACACACTGGAGACTAAAACCAATGTAGAGTTTGTGGAAGCAGATACAGAGAATTCTTGAAGTCCACAAAACTGAAGTATTTGGGATTTTAGCCAGTGAAATGTGGAAAAAAAATAGGGCACTAAATGTGACAACTCAAAGCTGTTCAGCTTTTTGCAATCATACCAAAAAGCAGTGATGACAATTGTGTGGCACACATACTTGCCTTTGCCTGAGGTCAAATGCCTTTTCTTTTGACACATGTTGTGTTAATTTACTGAAGGCTGCATGGGCTTTGCCAGCCTCTGTGGGACTTTGCTGTGGACTATGGCATTCTGTTATGAGGGTGCTAAAGCAGAGGTATTTGCCTTATGATTTCTCTACTGCACTATCAAAGCCTGTTACTTGGACCAATATACTCTGCACTAGTATGCAGCTGGAACTGGGCCTTGTCCTGAACACCCAGATAAAGAAAAACAAAGCCCTTGGAAATGCAGTTACAAGAGTCGGAGGTGCATTTTGTCATTTTCAGCATCCAATCTCACTGTCTCCAGCATGCACCCAAAAATGGGCAGAGGTGACTGCAAGAGAACTGTTTTTTTCTTTTTTCAGGAAGTCACAGCAGGTTTTAGGTTTCAGGATTTAGACACTGAAAGGTGATCCTTAACAGCTATTTCTGATAGGATCATGACAAAACACACCATACAATGACAAGACACCCTAGTTACAGTTTTGACTGCATAGCTCTCCAGAGGCTTCATTTAAGTAAGAAGTGACTGTCCTGCTCCCCCAGATTGCAGCCAGTCTTCCCCTGCTGCTCCCTGCTGCATTCCCAAGGGCAGGTACCAGTTCTGCTAGCAGAGGCTGAAAGTGAATGTTGTCACTGCACAAATCCAGCCTACAGCCTCGTGATCAGGCAGAGTTGCAAACCTCCCCCTCAGGGAAAGGCTTTTAGACTCCAAATCCATCAAGCAAAAGGTGATCAGCCCTAACTCCACCACCAGAAGTAACACAGACTAACAAGGCATATTGTATTCTATGTGGGCGAAAGAATATGATGTCAAGTATCCTAATACCAGAGAAAAGCTAGAGTTGAAGTACAATTTGTACGTACTGCTTTCTGCTAACTAGTTGTAGGCAGGCCTGAGCTTATAAGAACAAACAAATTAGGTTAGACCAAAGAACCATCCATTGAAGAATAACAAGCAGCCCCTAGCAAGGATTGCATATGCCTGTAAGAGGGCTCAGATCACCATGTGGATATTCTGGGTCACTCTGGTCCCCTGAGTCTCTGTACTGATTGTAAAAGAGCTCTGTATCAACCTGCTGAACCCACATCAGTGATAGATGTAGAAACTGTAAGCACTCGTTTGTCTCTGAAGATCTTAGGTTTGTCCTTGAGACACATGAATCATGTAATGGTATTTTGCTTGCCACTCCACCGGCAAACAAAACAGCTAGGCTCAGAGTAGAACTAAGGCAATAAATCCCTGCTCCAAATAGGAATACTGGTGAAAAAAATCCCTTGTGTCATTGGAGGGAAGTGTTCAGCCTGTGTCCTGTGGGTTGGAGAAGCAATTTTAAATAAATTGGTGCTACTCTCTCATCCTCCCTAAAAATACATAAAATTGTTCCTGCTGTTAAATTGCCATTTGCTGGTACCTGGCAGGCTCCTAACTGATTAGAGGAAACTAATTTAGTGCAATGAATTATTTGCAATGAAGTATCTGAAATATCTACTTTATTAATATTTTTGATTTAAAATTATTATTTTATTCAGATGTCTTAGATAAGAGCTTGTTATAGTTCAGAAAAGTAACTTAACTGAAGGCTGAATAAAACCAATCCCAGGTGCAAAAATAGCTCAGTGAGTATTCATTCCAAGGATGAACTTGTCCCAGGGTAACTCTGCCTATTTTATTGGCACTTCACCCCATTAAACTTATCCAGATAGTTCAGAGTTATTCCCAGATGGGAAAACAGAAGAAACTCATTAGAATTTGGCAGCAGCTTTTTTTTCTGCTAAATTATCTTGACCTTTCCTGGGAAAGTTCAGAATTTGCCAGTTAGCAAAAATTCTGTCAAGCTTCCACCACTGATTTCTGCATGAATTCAGGTTTAGCTTCCTTTCCTCCAGAGCTATGACCTTCTCTGCTGGCAGAGGCAACATCAAGGCCTCCATCACACTGTTCACCTTTTCATCCAGCTGAGGACATCTTGCAGAAAGGGAAGCGGAAAATATCTTTTGTGTGAATATCTTTTGTTCAACGTCCAAAGTTTCTTCTATTCACAGTCCATATGGATGGTCACACGTAAGACTGATTTCTAAAATAAATTAATGAAACATAGCTCATAGTTTGTGGCTTTTTGTAAGAAATCTCCTCTAAATACAGGAGTTTCAATAAATTCTGAGTCTACTCAGCCTTGTCCATCACTATTTTCACTATTCAGGCTTCTCTGTCAACACTAACCAGGGAAAACAAACAAAAAAACCCCACCAAATCAAACAATTAAGAATCCAAACAAAATAACAACAATTAAAAAAAAAAGGTCATCTCAAACTTAGTCCCACTCGATGACTGACACCATGCAGTGCTGTTGCAATACAGGTCCCAGGACACTGCACTCCCTGGGCTTAGCTCTACAGGATTGTCCCTCCCCATCAGCCACCACTCACTGTTTGTATCCCAGTTTGGTCAAGATTCAAATATCCTGAAACCTACTATTATTTTTCTTTCTTCCTCCTTGATTAGGAGAGATCACGGAATAAATATCCACATCTGTAAACATGGAAATGAGATGCATTTCACTCTGTTTTCTTTCCTATTCAGGAATTCTGGTTTCATTTAAAATCTTGAGGTATCTGTAATATGAACATTCTCACTCTTCCCCTCATCTGTTTTTCTTTCTTGCCATTTTACTTTTACTTCCATTTTTATCATGTTTTTCCATCAGCCAGTTCAGTCTGACCTTTTCCCACTTGTTGCAATACGTCATAAATAATGCGTCTTGAGAAACAAGAACACCTCACCAATGCATCAGAGTCTGGCTTGTCCCAGTATTTCAAGATCAAGTATAATATAGCAATAAGACAAAGGATGAAAATTGGGAATGGGGTAACTGGACTGAGTCATACTATCCACACTCTAGGTGGTTTGTAAGATTCAGACATATACTTTATATTATTTCCTATTTATAGCCTTTAGTAGTGACTCAGAAAGCAACCTGCCTGAAGCCCTTACTACCAACAGTCTGAGCACCCTCCTGTCTAACCTGAGGCAAGTGTGACATCCAACCTCACACAGCAAGGGTTGAAAATAGCTAACTTCAGCTACACAAAGCAGAGGGATTTTGTCACTTGAGCCGCTCCATGTAGGAGGAGTGAGACAAGCAACAAAAATGCTGAAGTCTTGGCAGGGCTTCTTTCCCATCACTTTTAAGGTGTTAATGGTCTTAGAAGTCATTTCCAACCTTAACGATTCTAATGACAAGATAGATTTTTAAATAAGTGTCTAATGAAAGCAGTTCTGAGTTCAACTGCTGGAAATACAGCAACACTAAGAAGTTTCAGTCAGTGTGGGATACAGCCTCAGTATAGTCCTCTACCACTCCTTTTGGCTATCAACCTCCACACAAAACAGACATAAACCACAACTATTCAGACCCACCAGTATTTTGCACTGCCATCCTATGTGTGCTGTAACTTAGACCTAAAGATGCATTATGTTCGTGCCCAATGACACTATGTCTTGTTTATCCAAAGGCAGTTTCACAGGACATCTGTTTTGGAAACAAAGTTGATGTGAATAACTCCTACTGGGATTTTCCCATGGGACTCTGCATTCACACTGCAGTATCCTTCCTTGTTTGTGATTGACACAACCAGAAAAATCACACCATCAGCCAGATCATTTTGACCATTTATCCTGGCTGAGCCAACACAGAAAATCCATGACTCCAACACAGTTTCTCCATGTCATTTTCAACTCAACCAGATGCATCAGAATAGTCAGTGCTTGAAAAAATATTCACATGCATTCAAACACATTAAAACAGGAAAATGTGTTTTAGCAGGAAACACCTAAACGGGAAGGGACATTAATCCTCAGTGATGATTTTCACTAACCACTGTAGGTATCCTGACAGCCTAGAAACCATTGCATGGGCAGGATGTTATCTCTCTAAGAATGACTAAAGCCTAGTGACGGGGTGCAAGGAGAGATCATGGAGAGCAAAATGTTCTTTTTATATCCTGGAGCAAATCTAGGACAGATAAACTAGTTCCAATGGAAAATATTCAGTCATCCCTAATATTTCATTTCTTTTATGTAAGAGAAAACAGGGCTTATGGCTTTAGGGTTTTTTTAAGAGACAAAGATTTGCTTTGTGAAGGTTTTTTAATTTAAAGAAATACCCCAAGCAAAATTATGTTTCCAGAAAGCCTAAATTCTCAGCACCAAAGCAGTATTTCCAGTGCTTATAGGGGCTCCAGTTCATCCCTTCTCTCTGAATATAACATGAACTTTCCTATCAGTGCCTGGGCATTCCCATTATGCCTTTATCCAATGAGAACTAAAATTTCTTCAATTCTCCTACATTATTAATATATGGGGGGGAGGGGTGTTTTTGGTTTTGGGGTTTGGTTTGGGTTTTTTTGCAAAAGGTAAACTTTTCCACTGACAAGGAGAAAGTAGGACAATTTTAAGCAGTCACTAGCTCATAGCCTATGTTTTTCATAGGTACATAGACAACAGGTTATAGAGACATCAGGTCTCGTGCTGTCACAGTTTAGTGAACAGAGAAGCCAGCTGCAGAGCACCAATCAGTGCAGCTCTGTAGGGATGGGTATAAGCACAGTCTCCTCACAGGAATATCAACAGCACATCATGGTCTCACAGTAAGGTGTCAGCTACTTACAGAATCATGTATTTACTTATAAAGAACTGAATAGAAACAAATCAATCAATTAATCAGTACTAGCTTGACACATGACACTTTTCAGGTGTCTGTCAAAATTTTGTATAGTCTTGTTGATTGTATGATTAAACTGTAAGTGAATATTCAGTTATAGTACCTCCACTAGGATGCTGGTGATGAAATCCACCTTTAATTTAACTAATATTGTGCAGGCATAGGGAAAAAATCAAATAATTCTATCACGCTGCACAGGGTGAACATGCTAATATACTGCAGTATTACACTTTGTGGTACATTTACATGTGGTATAACCTAGCAGGCAGTGAGGCCTGAGCAGTGAAATTTGAAGACTGTTCTTACCACTTTATAGAAGTTTTCCTCCAACTTTTTGTTTTGTAACACTTAATGTCAAACCACAGACTTTTAGGAAACACTGGTCATTGTCTTCTGCAGCTCACTGCAGTGATCTGACTCAGGTTGCAGACCACTCTCTTCCTTTGCCTCTTCGTGAAGGGCTTCAAAGGCCAGTGTCACAAAAACAGGAGAGTGAGACTTGGAGCTGTTTAAGACAGACATGGAGGGAAGTCATATTTCATCAAACTACAGGAGCTAAACTGCAGTTCTTGAAGTAAGGTCTTCCCTTTAAACCAAAGCCTATGTGAGAGTGAGCCATGACCCAGATGAGCAGGCAACAGTGGGAAGAAGGCTAAACATTCTTCAAGAAGAAAATCCTAAAGGCACAGCAGCAGTTTGTTCCCATGTCCTAAAGGATGAAACAGTGGGGAGGATGACCAGCCTGGCTGAACAGAGAGCTTTGTCTGGAACTCAGGGGAGAAAGAAAAAAAAAAGAAAAGAAAAAAAAAGGTTTATCACTTTTGGAAGCAAGGACAACAAAAATGTCGTGAGGTTATGAGGTTCAACAAGGTGAAGCCGTTGGGTCACAACAACCCCCAGCCATGCTTCAGGCTTTGGGCAGAGTGGCTGGAAACCTACTCAGTACAGAAGGACCTGGGGCAGCTGGTCAACAGCTGGCTGAACATGAGCCAGTGTGTGCCGAGGTGGCCAAGAAGGCCAATGGCATCTTGGCCTGTATCAGAAATAGTGTGACTAGCAGGACCAGGGCACTGATTTTCCCTCTGTACTCAACGCTGGTGAGGCTGCACCTCAAATATTGTGTTCAGTTTTGGGCTCTTCTCCCTGGTAACTAGCAAAAGAACAAAAGAAAATGGCCCCAGGCTGTGCCAGGGAAGGCTTAGATTGAATATTAGGAAAAATTTCTTTATGGAAAGGGTTTTCAAGGATTGGAAAAGGCAGTCCAGGGAAGTGGTTGAGTCACCATCCCTGGAACGTTTTAGATATGTAGATGTGGCACTTCGGGACATAGTTTAGTGGTGGATTTGGAAGTGCTTGGTTAGCAACTGTACTCAATAATCTTAAAGGTCCTTCCAACCTAAATGGTCTAATGATTCTAATATCTAGCTGCACAGGAGGCTGTTAAATGAAAGACAGTAATAAAGGCCAC
Organism: Dendrocincla fuliginosa; assembly: GCA_035047845.1. NCBI lineage: Eukaryota > Metazoa > Chordata > Aves > Passeriformes > Dendrocolaptidae > Dendrocincla > Dendrocincla fuliginosa. Next base: position 63,291,536 of record JAWWMO010000138.1, on the reverse strand, counting down.
ATATTCAAAACTGAATAGGAAATAAGGAAATAAATTAAAGGATTGCCTTTGATCCCTTTAGGAATATCTCAACATGACAAGCTGGAAAGAGAAAAAAGCATACATTAGACCATGGAGCAGAAGCCATAAAATTTTTAAAACCCATCAGTAATCAAATATTTTTCACACACATGACATTTCAAAAAGAAGAGAAATGTGCATAAAGTCCAGGGCTGTCTCTGGTCTTTGTCCACCCAGATATTCACATCCCAACAGACTATGTAATTCAGAAGACTAGGAAATTTTCTTCCCAAATAAAATGATGAGATAGCACCAAGTCTGATTCAGGAAACATGTGACCAATTTGCAGTCTTTGTCTCAGAACATCTTTGCAGTCCTCCTCTGGATTCACTCCAGCAGGTCAATGTCCTTCCTGCACTGGGGCCTCCTGAGCTGGGTGAAACACTCCAGTTGGCTTCTCCCAAGAGCAGAGTAGAGAGGCAGAATCACCCCCATCAACCTGATGGCCACGTTGGTACAATTGGGTTTCTGGGCTGCAGGTGCACATTGTTGGCTCATGTTGAGCTTCTCAAGGACACGCTCAAGTCTTTCTCCTCAGGGCTGCTCTCAATCCATTCTCCACCCAGTCTGTGTCTGTGCTTGGGACTGCCCTGACCCAGGTGCAGGACCTTGCACTGGGTCTTGTTGAACTTCATGAGGTTCACACAGGCCCACCTCTCAAGTCTGTGTGTCCCTCTGGATGGCATCCCTTCCCTCCAGTGTGTCAGCTGCATCACGTAGTTTGGTGTCATCGGCACACATGATGGGATGAGAAAGGATAGGGACAGACACCTGAGGAAGGAGAGCATTTCTGAAAGAAAATGGAGTTCTGGAAAGCAATTAATGGAACAGGTCAAAGTTTTTCATCAGATTTAAAACCTGGCAATATTTTGGGAGACTTTTTAAAGAATTTTCCTCTTTGGTCAAACAAAAACCTGTTCTTGCAATCAGCAGAGAAATCTACATTCCTGCAAATTGGCACCAACTAGGAAGCACAGAGATGTTGAAATACAGAGTAATTTTCACCAGTGTTAGATTGCTGAACTTTTCCAGCTTCCCCAGAACTCTCCCAGGCCATGGATGCCAGGGACTCATTTTTGCTGACTCCTGACAACTGGGTGGCAGGAAGAAGTTGCTCCCCATATCTTTTAAATTACTATTTCAGCTATACCTGAGAAATTAATATAAAGAGAGAGGAAGTAATGAGTTTTCATCCAAGAGAAAACAGGTAATTGCCTTTAAGGAAAGGTCATTGCTCATCTGTCTGGGACAAAATGCTCCTTGCAGTGAAGAGTCAAACTACGGGCAGGCAAAGATTTATTATTACCAGAGAGAACTGAATATGTGTATTCATAAAAACACTTCTCAGAATAATCCCAAGTGAACTGAGTGCCTGAAATGTCATATGCAAGCCTATAAGACAATCCCTATTAGAGACAAGGATCTGAGATGACATATTTTTACCTGTTGTCTACAAATGGCTGATTTTTTCACCTTCCACTGAAACAGCTGATACTGCCTCCATCTGACTGTTACATTAAATGCCCCTTGGTTCCAATTGGCTCTGCAATTCCTGTGCAAAGCAGAATGTTATTTAACAAATCCAAAATGGAATAAAAGTCAAGGAATAAAGACTAAAAGTCAGAAAATACTGATATGATATTGACCACATACTAGTAAATCCTCCCTCCAGATTTAATTGCAGCTGATATCATGACACATCTTTTCATATAAAGGTTTATTTTAGTACTTTGTAAACATCTACAATTAAGAGTGGAAGTAAAAAATGCAAACTATACCTCTCTGGATTTTAAAAAATGTCTTTATCTCATCACTGTGGGATTACAGTGGACAGAGCTCTAGAGTCCCAGGGAGGAGTTAGAACTGATAGATATGTATTACAGGGGGATAGTGGGATCCTGATTCTTGTCTGGAACTTTCTCTAACTGCTTAGTCTGGAGGGTGTAAAGTAGGGGGTTTGATTAACCAGTGTTGAGATACACTTCAATCAGTTATTAATAGATATGATACAGAAAATTTTAACCTCATTGTTTATAAAAGGAGCACCTACAGTTGCAACAGGAAAACAGCCAAAACGACAGTTTTTCAAAGGCTCTTCTAAAGTTGAGAATGCCATTGAGAAACATATCTGCAGGTAGAAAAGGGCTACAAATGACAGCACTAAGCAGACAAGCTGAAGAGTCAGCCCTCTGTATCTATCTGCTGGTGCAAACATCTTCTCAGGCATCAGAGCTCTGTGTTCTTGTGGAAAGCTGGGAACTTCAGGGAGCAGGATCAAACTCCTTGCAATTTGCTCTGTTTGCATTCCACAGCACCGAGACACCATTTATGAGTGTGGTTGTACAAATCTGGATTCAGCACATAACAACACTGCTGACTTCTCCTCTTGTACTTCAGAAGATGAAGTGCTTAAGCAAGCTCCAAGGAAGGGGTTTGGACAGCAAATGCAGAATGAAAGAACATGTGCCTCTTTACAGAACAACTGAATTCAAGTGCTAAAAGATGCTCCATAGCCCTCAGAAAAGCTTAAGTAAGATTATTTTGAGGGAAACAGATGGCAGTAACTTGGTTGGGGTTTTTTTGTTTGTTTTTTTTTGGGGGGGTGGTTTGTACTCCCTTAATAGTTAGACAGGCAAAACCATCACAGAGTGCAAAACAAAGTCTTAACATCCAGGTATGTTGAGCTCACAAATTGGCAGTTTAAAGGAAAACCAAGCAAGCAAACGAAAACAACAACAAAAACCAAACCTAAACTAAATATGTGGTCTGCATTTCAGAAACCAGGATTTCAGGAGAAGCTGCTGAGAGTTTTTCATAGTGCCAAGCACACCTGCTTCTTAAAACTGGTGATTCCTCTAAACTGTCATCATTAACCAAGGAAACTTTGACTTACAGCTGACCCAAGTGCTGCATCATTGTGCACTTAACAAGGCAGCAAGTTCTATCCTTAATCAAACTGCAGAAGAGAGACAGGCTACTCAGTGCTTCATCCATGTCTTTGTTGATTGCAGAAGATACAGCTGAGTACACAGCACTCTTGTGAAGTCAGAACACTTATTTTTGGTTCATAAATATTAATTCAAGGCACTCAACCTTAAACATTTTAAAGTCCTGGTTCTTTTTTATTATTATTCATTGCGCAATGGTATTTTAATTGAAAATAGATAATTACTAGAATATTAATTCTGTTCTACTGTCTTGGAATTAATATGAGTTTATCTGCACACAAAGAAACACTGCAAGTGGTTGGCTGTACCTTAAAATTGACAAATGTCTCACTGTATTGTATGTAAACATTATACAAAATACATATTTTGCATCTACTTGTCTGCTATGTTACACAGAGATGTTTTCACAGAGCTAGGGCTGTAAGAGTAACTGAATTTCCCCAGCCACAGCTTTTTATAAAATCAAAGTAAGGCAGAGGCTCTAATTAATTTCAAACAAGAATGAAAAGTCTGTCAGGCTTGACAAGAGCATTTTGCAAAAACCTGATGAAATCTGAAGGTGACTGATAATATGCTATATTATAAACACACTGTTTCAGTGGGATCGCTTGATTTTTGAAGGATCAAATTATTCCTGTAAGTAAGCCCAGTTTTGACAAAACCAAAGCAGAAAAATCAACAGAAAGTTGCGTAGTTTTCAGCAGGGATGCCTTACTGAGCCATTTTTCCAAGATCTGAAGTGCTAGAGAAATGAGCAATGCTTGGGGTATTTCTCAGAGTACCCACATGTTTGCCAAAACAATGGGCCTAAGACAGCTGTCCTTCAGCACTGATCCAAAATATCCCACTGGCATTGTTTTAGGCTTTTTTTCTTTTTTTTCTTAATCTGGGTGAAAGGCAAAAAAAATTTCTAAATTTTTTTTATTTTCCTGAACTCAGTTACCTTTCTGTGTCTCCTTCTACCCTAAAACTTTGAGGATTTTTTTTCTTGTGTTTTAAAAGCTTGTGACTTTTGACATGTAAGCAGAGACTGCAACAGCTTCACAAAGAGCGATTTTTCAAGAAGGACTTTTTATTAAGGCCATGTAGTGATAGGACAAGGGCTAAGACCCTGAAAGAAGGTAGGTTTATACTACATATCATGAAAAATTCTTTACTGGGAGGATAGTGAGACACTGGAACAGGTTACCCAGAGAAGCTGGGGATGCCCCATCCCCAGAAGAGTTTAAGGCCAGGCTGGATGTGGCTCTGAGCAGTCTGGTCTAGTGGAAGGTGTCCCTGCGCATGGCAGGGGTGTTGGAACCAGATTATCCTTAAGATCCCTTCCAACCCAAACCATTCTGTGATTCTGCGATGAGTTATTCACCACCTGTTCTGAACTGTCATAATAACTTCAGTGCTTTTTTCCTATTGAAACTAAGTATAAAATTTTTCAGTGGGACAAAGATCACAGCAGCTACACTTGGTGCATTCTCCTAATATTCTCTAGCAAGTTCCTGGTGTTTCTATACTGATTAGTGGATTACCCTGTAAAAGGAGCAGGCTCTGGAGGGGCAATCAGGAGAAACACACTGAACTCTGTCCCAGATGATTAAGATTGTCTCCTGAGAGACAGAGAAGAATCACTCCAAGTCTTTGCAGCAGGACTAATGAAGACTGATTTCTTGAAGCTACAGTACAATTCCCCGACTCTATACCCATCCCTCTCTTCTCCCCTGCAGTAACCTCAGCTCCCCTCCACGTCCCCAGCTGCCTTTGCAGGAAGGCAAGGGCTGCTGGAGCTGGAGGTGTGTTGCTTGGCCAGCGGGCCACTGCTGACATAACTGAGCTTGAAGCCAACAGCTTCAGGTCTGAGCAGGGAGGGTTTATCAGGCAGACCTGCAATAAAGAAATCTTTGACTTTCCCACCTTTCTATCAGATTTAATCTGAGCTAATCAATGAGTTAGGAGTATTATTGCTGAGAGACAAGTTTCTGAGGTAGCATGTGAGTGTCCTTTCTTTCTGAAAGTCAAGAGAAGCAGGGGGGAAATCTGCACATTATGCACAACCTTAATAAAATGTCAGGCTTTTGAAAGCTAGAACAAGTGGGATGTCTGTCTGTATAACATTTCTGAGCAGCAGTTTAAGCATCGATCTGCTCATGCTGCTGCTCTGCTGCTCAGCCTCACTATCCCTCTGCAATACCCATTTCTGGTAAAGGCCTTACGGGTCTTAAAGTTGCCGAATTCTGCCCCAGCTGCACTTCAAATGGTGGACCCATGTTTAGATTTGAAAAACATTTCAACTGGTCATTCACATATGGCAAAGAGGCAATCAAAAATCTTGTTGGCAGTGAATTAATCATGTACTGAAGTATTTCTTGAGCAGAGGCAGCCATTGCTTTCATAACAAGTCAGACTCAATGCAAGTGAAGACGTGGACAAAATGTAACTGCAGCCTCTCTTTTAATTCCAAGTCCTCCTCTGTTTTTACAATAAAATACTGTAACAAAACCCTACCAAGCCTGAAAGCAGAGCTGTACCATAACCTCACACATGGAAAGAAAAAGCAGTTGGCTGCATTCAAAAGTTCTTTCACAGCTGACATATGGTCTCTAACTTTACAATTCAAATAGCGATGTTAAAAGTATACTTTAGGCAAAGTAACTTTGGTTTTATTAGTAAAGGCATAAAAGGACTGTTCCAGACTAGCACTTTGAGAAAGTACAACTTGGGGCATCTATTTTGTTCCAACTTTGATGCCCTTGAGTTGCACTCTAAGGAGGGGGGCTTTGAGGAGTGCCTGGCCCTGTTTGTAAGTAGAAAACTGCAAAATACCATGTGCAGTTCATAGTGCCAGGAGAGGATCCTGCAGGAAATGTATTGGGATGAGGCCAGCAGGACTCTGAGTCCAAGGGCAGAATCAGACAAATACAACACTGTGTTTCAAGGCTTTTCTGCCCCTCCTCAACTGCCCTATTGAGTTACCCAACAGTCCTCCTAGTCATGGGCAAACCCTATGTTATAATGAAAACTTTAAAGCAACCTCATGCCACATGGATAACAAATGACATGGCTTTCCTGGTGTAGAGTTTAACTTTCAGTAGCAGGATACATTTTCAGTCCTGAAAGTTCCTGATCTATTCATTTGGCCAGTGGCTCTTAATCACAGTTTTCCCACTAACTAAAGTGTAAAAAACCATTGACTTAAATCACATGTTACTGCAGAACGACTCAGGAGCTCTGGAGTCAGCCCTGGGTGTCACCACGAATAAGGAATTTCAAAACCTACCTCAAATACAAGTGCAGTGCAGTTCAGGTGGGGTGAACAAAGCTGCTTTGATGCTCTTTTGTGTTCAGAGAGAACAAAAAAAGGTATGAAAATACTTGTATATACCTATCCAGTAAATTAAGGAGATTTACTTATTTCATGGATCATCTCAAAACTGAACCTTAGCTTACAAAAGTAGTCTGGAAACACATAGTCAACAAAAAGTGTATAGAAGTCACGACAAATTCTCAGGAGTCTAACAGTTTGGAAAGCTGGCCATGCTTCTGCAGTAGGATTCCTTTATCATTTTTCTAGACTAGTTAATAAAATTCCTTCAAAATACGGAAACTAATTTTTAAATTAATGAGCAAAAATAACTTCCCAAAGAATTATAAATTCATTAAAATATTAAATATAACCTCTTTACAGATTACCAAGCTATTAAAGTTACTATATGTGAATATTATTTAAAAATGTATACAAAAATGTCATTTTCTACTTGGTTTTAGAAAAATAGATTTAATAGTTCCAATTAAATAATCCTCATGTGAATTCTTGTGAGGAAAAAGAGAAGAGTTTCATAATACTTTTTTTTTTCGAAATAGGGAAGAAATAAGCTATTTTATATGCAAATATAACTAATTTCATTCAATTGTTCCAGAGGGAAGAAGAAGATTTGTATGCAAACCTCTTGCCAGCTGGTAGACTTCAATTTCCTAAATTTTTTACTCTCAAATCATTAATTAATAACTGCACCTTCCTAATGGGAGAAAGTGCAGTCCTGCAGGGTATTGTATTCAAGACCTCCATGCCCCAGAGAAGCCATCAAAAGCTGAGGGTGGTGGGACTCAACTGTGGGAGTTGTGCACTGCTCCAGTGCAGAGAGAAGTGCTTGACACATCAGAAGTCCAGCACAGCAAAAGCAGATTTCCCCCAAAATAGTGCTGTAGGAAGCATTTATTAGCCTACCATGAGAGAATTCCCTTTAAGCTGGCCTGCAGTGATCAAAATGATCATTCCAATGTGCCGGTATGAAACATCCTTTGCTGATACTTAAGTTTCGTGCGGTTCCCATGGCAAGTGATAGAAGCACATAACTCACTGGCACAGCCGGGCGCTCAGGCGAGACAAATAATCTATCATCAGGCCACTTAAATTTCATCTCTACCTTTTACCCTGTGGGAAAAATCTACAGGGTGTCTTGTAGGGGAAAGCATTTTAAAATTACATTGTCACAACCACAAAAACCATACCATCTATTTGCAAAGAGGTTGGTCTCACGCTAGCACAGCTGCATTTTAGGCTGCATCAAGAAGACCTTTTTTTGTGCTCTCTCATCCTGATGAACATCTCTGAATTTTTCTCAGAGCAATCCATTCTTGTCTCTGCTTAATTAATTTATCCACTCTACAGTTTATATACAATTTTGCATCTCCGCTCATTTAGTAAATAACTTCATGCAGTCTAAATACTTTACAAACCCCTCAAAAATGCAGATTTACAGTATACTCAGTTTACATATACCTTAACCAGTAGTTTAGAAAAGGCAGACACCTAAATAACCTTGCATAGACAAAGCTAGGGACACCCACTCATCATTCTTTCCCATTTCCCAAAGAGCTTTGCAGTTTTCTGTGTCACATAACTTTGTGGCAGTAGATGTGTAGAGAGACAGCAAATGGTTGGAGTTTTATTCTTTTGTTCCTGTTTTTGCACTATGGCTTCTCGGGCTCAGCATGGAGAATTTAAGGAGCATGTTGTGCTCACCAGTCCTGTGCTTTAATGACCTGTTCCTATACAGGTGCAAATTATGGCCTTCTGAAGAGGTGATTTCCTTTGCATCCAGCTGTTCTCATGCCCACCCCAGGCACATCCAGGCCCTGGCCTGCTCCCACGCACCCTTCAACCACCTCTCACACTATGCTGTCTTGCAAGGCAATGGGGTTCTAGCATTACTCACAGTCTAATGGAGTAATTCTAGCTTCAAGAAAACCCTGGTGTGTTTGGGGGTGTAGTGAATTTATCACTAGAGAAACAAGTGTGTCACTCCAGCTGCAAAGTCAACCCCTCCAACTTCTGACAATCACAAAAACATACACTTTTTTGTGCCTTCTGAAGTTTTAGTACATGTACCAGGGTGTGCAAAATGTTATTCAACACCTTGTGAAAAACTCAAGATCTGTTTTAAAATAAAAATTTCCCTAAAGAAGTAAAAAGAGAACTGTTAACTAAGAGACAATTTTTTCTTTTATGTTGCTGCCCACAGTAGCCTGAAAGAAGAATGCTTTATAGACATGTAAGAATTATAATGCAATTAATTAAATATTTTTCAAACAATAGATAGCATCAATTACCTCCCAAAGCACTGTTGGAACTTCTCCATAGGACTCAGAGTTTGTTTCTTCAAATGACTTAGGACTTTTATTCTATGATTGCACTTTTTCTACTGAGAAATAGAGCAGCTCTGTAAATTTTTTAGATTAAGAGCCAGTATTTTTTGTTACTTGTTAAACTGTTAAAAAACAGGATCTGCTGCACATGCTGTGCATTCAGTATTAGCTCCAAGTATAGCTGGAACATTAGCTGCATTTACAGTCAAATTGAAGAACCACATTATATTATTTATTGCTCACAATGATATAAGGATATGATTAATGACTTAAAATCTTGTAGCCATTACAAAGTCTGCTACATTAGATTCACAACAACACCCCTTATTTGTGACTTGAAGAGCATAACATTGCTATTCACAGCCAAATGCAAAAAACCACCCAGTCATACTCTGTATAGTGACTTATGGATTCGAGTCTTTGTCAGCCAAAGCCATTATCATGTTATTAAATGCGTTGCTGAATAAGAGATGAAAGTTACTATTCAGCTGGAAGTGGTAGAAACAAAATACATGCGTGTCTTTCTCAGGCTTTATCAATGATTTCAGGAGTGATTTTTACATGATCCTGTATATATGCAGAGGATTTAGAGACTGGTTGAAACTCTTGAATAAAGTTTAAAGTTCCTGTTAATGGAACTGAGCATACATGAAGTACTGATTTAACAAAGTGGTGAAAATTATGTTAGTTAATTTTGACCAAAATAGATTAAGGAACAAAAGTGTAATAATTTTAACAAGTGTAGTTTGAATTGAAAGAAATTGAAATTGAAAGAAAGAATTAAATCCTATGACTGAGAGAAAACTTACGTGTCACATCATCATTCAGCTTGAAGCCTCTTTCTTGACTCCTTGACTTCCTTCTAAAATAGTAGCTGTCAGGACATATCACTTGAAGAAAATTCTTGCTAATCAGACAGCCACTGTAACCTACTGGCATTCTAGAGCTGTTGCGTTTATTGTGCCAAGTTATAACTCATTTAGCTCCTATATGCTAACTCATGAGTGTCTCAAAATGGCTTTGTATGCTTCTAATTTTTCACAGTGTTTGCAGACTTTTGGCACAGGCTAGTTAAAAACAATTAATACAACGTAAAAATTCACATTACCCAATTACTGACCCAAGGCAGAAAAATCTTGAAGCTGACAAGTCAACCTGATGTGAAAACTGGCAGCTATATAGACCAACTCATGTAGTTTTGTGGCAATTATAGCAATGAGTTGTCTCTAGGGCTAAATATTAACTGCTTGTAAAGTGTTTTAGAAATAACACCTTATCAACTCATTGAATAGGGGGTTTTTCTAACTGTTTTTTCAGAACTGTCTTATAATAAAACACTACAAGTCTTGTAACGAAGTCTAAGCACTTTGATGTTGCTCGATCAATATCTAACAAGTCCCTGTTAGTCTGAGCCCAATAAATAAAGAAAATTGTTTTATTCTAACAATATGAAACAGTCAAGGGATTGTACAATGAATTTCACTATAAGCAATTGAAATATGATTTAATACTCCACTTACATATGAATTCAGTTCTTAGCAACTGCAAAAGCTCATTTCTGCCATTTGGTTGTAATCCATTAACTGTACTCAGTCAATTATTTGCCTTCCCACATTTTCTGGGTGATCACTGCTGAGGCAGGAGTGCAAACAGGAGAGATTATCTGGAGTATTAGAGCCTCTGGGGTATATTTGGGAGCAGCAGGAGATGGGGCTAGACATAAAGCTACGGCATAAGTCTACATGCCATCCTGGAGATAGGGCTAAAATCTAGGACTAAAGAGAGATACACCTACAGCATAACTCAGGTCAAGGCCAAATCTAAGCCTAAATGGGGTTTCTGGACCAATGGCCAGGGAGTGAGGAGAGGTCCTAAGTGAGGCTGGTCAGGGCCATTAAGATCCATTCATGCTGTCAGGTCATTAGCAGTGAGAAACCAAAGGATGGTGATGCAGACTGATTGTAGAGCTCAGGAGTTTATGAATAATTTTATGTGTCTGGTTAGTAATCATAGTACAAAAAGTGAGTAATGCCATGTAGATATCCTGAATGAGCAAGTAGGACTGGAACTCAGATAACAGGGTTGTCAAAATTCATGAAAAAAAAAAAAAAAGAAGGGACGTTGCAATGTAAATCAAAAAAGGGGTTTAAAAAGGAAAAATCCCTAAACCACAGAACAGATAAAACATAAATGGAGTTTGGTATGCAAACTGTCCCCAGGGAGGGAAGTAGGACTACATATGCAATGAAGAGGTAAGGCTGAAACAATCAACAGAAGCTCAGACATGTGTAAGTCTGGGCTGTGAAACCATGCTCTCTCTCAAAGCCTGCAGGCTTATCTCTTTTCACTTTGATGTTGAGAGTCCAGTGGTGTGTCATATTGTCTTGCCAGAGATGGTCCCCAACTAAATTACCAAATCACCACTCTCAAGTGAGAGAGAGCAGAGGAATAACTGTATGGACTGCAATTTGTGATGACTGAGGTGAACGTCAGCTTCACTTCCTATGTTTAAAATTTCACATTCTAATTTTTTTTTTTTTTTTTTTAAGAACAAAACCCAGCCCCTATCAAAATAGCACAATGCAAAGTATCCAGAGGCTATGAAATTCCAACACTTAATTTTCTGTACCACTTATTCTGGTTATCTTCACCCCATGAGTTAATTCTTTATGATATATGGATAATTAACATGATGATACCAATCATCTTTTTACCCACAGCATGCTCTATTGAGCACATAGATGGACCATTTCCGCTGACTCCTCTGTATTGTTCTGCTCATTTGTTAGATGATACGTGTATGGTGCGAAGCAAGGAGGAAAGTTATTCTTTTGACCAAAATGCAACTAAGGAAAAGCCAGGAAAGTAAACCTGACCACTGTAGTTGTTTTCATAAATGTTGAGCAAGTCAATTACACCTATATCAGCCTTGAGTTTGCCTTTATATTTTGGGCCAAAGCTCACTGTGGGTAAAATGGGAAATAAGAGGATGGTGTTATTGCAGGAGATGTACAAGCAAATAATTTTATTTTTTTTAAACTGCTTCTTCTACTTCCCAATGCAAATTCAGTCATTAATAATAAAGAAAAATTGAAGCTTACTAACTGAGCACTGTCTTCTGTCTAGATTCAAGCAGGAATCTGGGGGGAAAGCATCTTTATATATTATATCTGACCAAAGCTCATAAGAGAAAACCTATACACCAACACCTGCACCGAAAATGCACAGGCAATTTTGTTCTCAGTGTTTTCTACTGCTGAGTGTTTGACTCCACTGCCTACATAATGTTCCTTTGACCATTTCTTTGAGTATATGATGTACCAAATGTGCTCTTCTAGATGTTTACAACAGGATTAATGTAACTCCAACTGATGCTGGTGAGCCCTTCAAATATACTTATTAAGGTTAAGAAGATGGCTTATTTGAACTAAAGGAATGTTATTTAGACCTCACATAACAATTACCTTTTTGAAAATACTTTTAGAAATCTATCTAACTGTGCAACATTTTTAGAGTATCTTGCTGCTTCTAAGGACATTAAGAAGTTTTTAGTTTGTAAAAGGAGTTTGAATTCAACAAACCTGTTCATCTTAAAATGTTCAGTAAGAAATCCATGTCTTCAGGATTGAGAACTAAATTTTTGTCTTGCAAGACTTCCCTTGACTTCTGATGAATCTGAGTAGCCTGTCAAATTAATATACATGTCCTGTGTGAACTTCATCAATCTGCACAGAATCCGTCATCCATCAATATTAAAAATACCTTAACAAGAAGAGGGGTTGGACACCGAGAGGGCTTGTGTCTCATGAATTGCTGTGCAGCAGGTCAACATCAATAAATGATTATGGCAAGGAACAGATCATTTGTATAGTGAGGCTGTTCCTAAACCCATCAATTTAGGAGCTAACAGTGAAATGCAATTTTTATATTACTTATCCTTATCTCTGCTAGTTTAATTTTTCTCTCCTCTCTTCATCTATTTTCCACTGCTTTCTTCAGCAGTTGTCATTTCTGCCTGGAAAATCATATCTGCAGGGATTCAGCTTTTGTCATTTTCTTCTCTTTCTTTCCTCCCTTTTCCTTTTCCTTCACAATACCTTTTAGCTTTCTTTTGTAATATATTTCAGCTTTCCCTTTTCTTTACTTTTCTCCTCTCCTTTGCAGCTTCCTGCCTCCCTTATGTAATTTTCCCCTCTCAGTTTCAATTTTTTGTGAAATAACCACTTTACTTTCATAAAATACAGGTGATTTACTTTTTTTTTTTTGAAAGACTTAACTGATGTATAATTTTGGCCCAGTTTTTAGGTTGTAATAAATCAACAAAAATTTTTGATCATGTTAGAAATCTCTAAGTTTACTTTTTTTTGCTGAATCTATCTAGATCTGTCCATAAAAAATGAACTAGATTTTAGTATAAATTTTACATTTCTTGGCCAATGCCTCTCTTGGATGAACATTTACAGAAGGAAAAAGATTTCTCTCATTGCATAGTGAGTAACTGTACAGATAACATTGTCCTGGCCCCTGGTATCTTGGAATGGAAAAGGAACATGATAAACCTTGCATCTAAAAAAGTTTGTAAAAAGGTGTTTTTGTGAACTCATGAAGACTTAGAAGGGGACAGGCAAGTGGCAGCATGTTACAGCCACCTGAATACTAACTTATCAGGTTTAATTAAAAGCAACTTCTTTAGTCCTGAGATCTGTCATCAAAAGGGAAAGAAAAAAGGAACTCCATAGGTATTCTCACTTTTTCTATTTATAAATTGCCCTGAAACTTCCTCAGGGCAAAACTGCGCTTCCTGAAACCAAATAATAGAGGCACCCACCCAGTGGGTGAATGTGGCAGGGTAGGAGCATGGTTGCTGCCTTGCTGGATTAAAAATTCTTGAGACAACAAAAGAGAAGGCGAGCTTGGAAGGAAAGTAAGGTTTCTAGGAGCAGGCTGCTACTAGCAATTCAAACCTTTTATTCTTTTCACAATGAGGTTGTCTTCCTGCTGCCCAAATGGGGAAGGTAAGTGCTGGCTCTCCTAGCAAAACAGCAACCAAGTTGTCCAACAAGTGACACATTTAAAAAACAACCATTTTTCACTGTGTTTGTTTCTGGCACAAAAGAGAATCAATTGTTTGAGGTCACAGAGTGTACATATATATTTACAGTGCATCTATACTTGAAAAATATGCTTCAAGGAGCTTCAGTTCTAAGCAAATTGCAGCAGCAAACCATGGTATTACTGTGTGTGCACCTATGTGGGAGGCAAGGTTGTTGTTGTTTATTAGAAGACATGGGATGCGTTCTTCAACAACAGAAAAATCTGCCCAAACTGCAAATCATTACTTAAATAAAAACATGGCAATTTCTTATTTTCAGTTGACGTTACCAAAGTCAGACTCTACTGATGCTACTTCATGAGATCTGTTTTAAACAATGCTTTTTGTATTTCCCATTTTTGTGCAAAATGAACTGAACTGTGCTTGGTCTCCCTGCTTTCTACACCCACTATCACAACACATGGATGGGTGATAGGATCTCATCAGGGCAGATCATGGCCTCGCTTACAGTGCAGCTGTTGTAGCTGCCCTGATCTGAGTGGGCAGCCAGTTCCTGGGACCTTCCTGAGGTGTTTCTATCCCAAAATGATACTTATGACACATGGCTCACATCTTTGATGTAATCTTACTAGATTACAAGACATGCATGTATGTATATTCTGGTTCTCTGAACACAAGAGGAAAACACAAGGTTCCCTCCCTCACAGTTGGTTTTTGTTTGTTGGTTTTGTGTGGGTTTTTTTGGTTTGGTTTGGGGTTTTTTTGTGGTCACCATGAGAATAAGGAGATGAAGGAAGGAATGAGAGGAGAGGGAGAGTAGGGAACATCTTTTGGTCTTGCTTTGGGCAAGCGTCATCAGTTAGACAGTCACTCATATCTTGCTGCAAAACTCTCAGCCTGCCAGGGTAGTTTGGACTCTGCTCTGACAGCAGTAAATGGCCAGAGTGCACAGACTAACTCACTGCTCCATATAAGCTTTGATTTGTGCCCCTTAACCTTTTGCAAATAACAGGTACAGAACTCAAGGCGAGTGGTACCTTTCTCTGCCATGCATCATTTCATATGTGTGATGGAACATGGCCAGCTAAGTGTGTCCAGATGGACATTGCTCTTTTGATAAAGAAATCCTTAAAATGTGGCAATTTGTGGCTAGTCTAGGCTAGGATAAAGTCTCACATGGAGCATTACTGCAAGGCACAAAATTATAAAAGTTGTTCTCCACGCTTGTAAATATAGTGGAGGAAAAAGCTCTTGGAAAGGCTGTGTGATCTTTTAAGTTTCTACTTCCTGGATCTTTAATATAGGGCACATAAAACTGTGTGAATACAAGGAGTGTTATGATCTTGCAGCCAATGCTCTAGTGCTAATATGTAAGATGTTTCCAACACACCCAAGCTCTTCTTGCAGCTGACATTTTAGGAAATATTTTTGAACAAATATTCTATCTGGTGTTACATTTTCAGGTTGTGCTAGAGAGGCATTATACACTTGTTGCTTTGGTTTCCCTTCAGATACTTCAATGTTTCATAAATCCAGTTGATTAGTACAGATGCTAGAGAAGATGTAATTTGGGATGGGGAATACATGCTGGTCACTGCCTCTGTTCCTAGAGGACATGGCAGACTTCCAAGATGCTGCTACCAAAAATGATGTCTCACAGGCTGTTTAGGCCCGTGTGGGATTATCTGTCAGCTTCTCAGATTCTTATAAATATCTGCAGGTCAAAATCAGGGTAAAATCTTGAATATACAGGTGTCGCACTTATCATGAGGCTCACAAAAATTCCATGAAGACCCTACACATATGGTGATTTCTCCAAGGAAGTGAAGGTAACAAACTTGACTCAATCTCAGACAAGTCTGTGACAGATATAGAAACCCACTGAAGTAACTTGCACCAGCACAAACCCTGAGGCTCATGTAAGCCAGGCCTTGGCAGCCAGTCCCCACTTCATACTGCAGGTGAGCTGCATTGGCTTCTAGGAGGTTATTGCATCTGCATCAGACATTTCTGTTGCTGCAATGGCTTTCCCCAAACACTGTGGAAACACACCAGCTGATCCCAGGAAAAATCTTGTGTGTGTGACGTTTTGAAAAAAGATAATCAAAATTCTAAAAGGAAAAAAGATAAAAATACAAATGTAAGGCTGAGGAATCTAGGAGCTGGGAGATATGTCTCTAACTGGTCTTTATTAATGATAGCTTCCTGCTTGGTTATTTGAATACATTTACTAAGAACAGCAGAGCTATTTTTCCTTGTTCTTGTTTAGTATTAGAAAATCATGAAATGCTGGTGTGAAGCAATTTACTTAAAGGCAAGGTGGCTTAATAATGCTAATGGTTTATCTTTAGGAGGCAGGTTTAGGATAAGCATTTCTGGTTTGTAGCAACTTTCAATTTTCCTTTCACAACTTTCCTTTGCTACCACTGCAGTAATTACTTATGTGCTCTGTACCTGTCATGCAGACACCTTCACAGGGAAGGGAAGGCTCTGCTCAAAAAAAGTCAATGTATTTGGGAGACTCAGCAAAATACCTGTTTTTTAATGCTGGTTTATGCCAACAGGATGATCCTCATACAGTGTGGAGCAGCACTGTGGCAACCTCAACACAGCTACTTCATTCAGTGGGGGCTAAAAATCTGCTCCCAAGTGTGTGTCATTCTCTCCTCCTGGTGATGCAATTACCAACACTGTGCCTGAGGAAGGTTTTGCCTCTGCCTCCTACTGTCCTCTCTGTACAGCCCAACAACCCTAAAATGCACTCTTTGTCTCTTTGATTTCATTGAAAGTTATCTGTGCTGATGTACAAGTTGGATTTATGTTTGGGTGTCCCTAACTGTGCGAGCTCTGATGCCATGGGCTTGGTGGCAGCAAGAGCACTGAAGTTGCTGCAGCCTTGTTGCCTGTGTCAGAGCCCCTGGGCTCACCTGGTTTGTCCAGCTCAGCCAGTGCTGCCATCACAGGTACTGCTGGCACCTGGGCTGGGTTTGTCTCTCTGCACCAAGAGTTTGCTTTCCTCCCTACAGCATGGCACACTGAGCAGGTAGGAGTTACTCTGAGCTGTGCTTCCCTGCCAGCAGCAGCTTATCATGGTCTATTGATCTGGCTTGCTTCTTACATAGGGCAGTGGGAAACTCATCCCTGAGCCATTGCTGCTGCTGCTCAGTTTATCATTTTAAATGCATGGTCCATTTGACTAGCCCTCTGTCTGTGTTTGTAGGTTAGACACAGCTCCCTCTGGGTCAGCTTTGTATCTTCAGCTGTAAATGTAGGTCAGATGGCTGCCATGCAGTATATTCCTCATCCTTTTGAGCGTGGGTCCTCACGCACAACTTCACAGTGCATTGCATTTGCCCATCTTTTAAAAAAGGTCATTTTGCTAGAGTAGCAAGTGGTTCAGCTGTTTGTGACATTAACAGTTCTACAAGCACTGCAGCAAAAAATTCTCCAGTCTATGCATTGCACACTCTTGATGAGAGTGTTTTCAGCTGTTTCACTTGAGGGTTTTTTCTGACAGTGTTTTGTTAAGGAGACAGTGATCTCAGCCCTATCAGTGAAATTCATTATCAGGTGTGACAGCTGATGTCCATAAACCAAAGCAAGTCCCTCAGCTTTTTTACTGCACTCAGGGACTGTCTTTTCTGATGTTAAACCTGAGGTTTGTTCATTCCTACATCCTCAAGAGGCCATCATCAGAAGTTTGAAGTGTACATATGAAAGGGATTTGCACAAACTTGCACATTAGTGCTGTTCAGCTGAAGGACCTGCTCTTTCCTTTATCATATAAATTTGTTACACTGTTCAAATAAGGCAGAGGGTGGTTTACATATGCATGCCTGTAGACTATAATCTGAGACATGATGCTTAATATGCAGTGAATTTTTTTGGCACCAGTTCCTAAGAAATTGAAGCTTATGCAATCCTGATGTAAAAATTCCAAAAGATTTTCAAAAAAAGACAGCATGAACCAGCTAATAGGATCACAAATCAGAAAAACTATTTTTAAGAAAAGTTTTGCACGGAGAAGGTGAGTTGTGTGGAGTGCACTTTGTACGAGGCTGCAGACACTCTCCAGCTGCCTCCAGGATTTTATATGTTACAGAGAACATGGGTGCTGCAGAGCTCATTTTAGCCAGGGCTATGTGTCTTTCTGTAGTCCTAGGTAAAAGTCCATGAAGGAAATCATGACACTCTCTTAGTGGCAGGGAACAGGAGTGCATTGGGAACTTGTTTTATTCTGGTCAAGAGCAGAGGTGGAAATAGACAGAAGATTCAACCAAAGAAGCTTCCTTGCCTCCCTGTCCAGGACAGAATCACACCAAGGCCGTCCATCCCTCATCTTCCTGACAGCCAGTCTCCTGGGCCAACCATGTTAACAACCCAGCTGTGGTTTGGAACACCACCATTGCTCTGCCCACTGTGACACAGATTGTTCATTGCCAGGGTTGTTGTCAGGAGCTTGTGTGGCATCCAGGGAAAGAAGGTGTGGAGCTCCCTTTTTCCAGTCTTCTCAAAGGACCATCTTCTACCAGTGAGACCAATGATAATATAGGCTGGATGTGTCTTACCTGCCCTACAGTGCATTACCAGCTGTTTATTTGAGTGGTCAGGAGGGACAGGGTAGGTATGTGCCACGGTTTGGCAGCATCCTTCTCGGTATGTGGCTGTAACAGGAGAATTAACAGAAAAAGTAGCCTTCCCTGTCTTCCATGAGCAGCCCCTGCCTCCCTGCATGGGAGGTGAGTCCCCTGGTTCACCCTAAGGCTTCCATGTCTCATCTCCCTCACACTCAGGAGACACCCATCCTGGGATAACCATGTCACCAACCCCACTGTGGCTTGGGCCATCACCAGAAAAATCTGAAATATCACTCTGCAAAATCTCCTTCAGGATATAGAAAATAAAAACCATTAGACTGGCTGGAGTACTGGTCTGATCCAACGTGTTAGTATTTACTCATCACAAGGAGTAAGTTGTACCTCTTTTAATTACATTATATGTTTCTCTGCTTTCTTCCTATACACTTTAATCCATCAGAAACTATTTAAACTGGAGAAGGCAGCAGTCTGATGACTTATGTTGAGTGATATCTTTGTGAAATCCATAGTTTATCTAGAAGGTACAGAATATATTTTAGAAAGAGACAATTATTAAGTTATGGGGAGAGACAAATCCTTGGGTAATTTTCTTCAAAGTTTAACTGTTATTCTGATTAAAGATGCATACATTATTTCTAGTCTGAATGTATTTAACTTCAGCTAGATCTGGCTGTCAGATACTGTTATAACTTCTCTTCTAAAATAGAAAGTCTTATTGTATCGAGAGTATTTCTTTCTCTCTGGTTATTTCAAGCCTGTGATCATATTAACCTTCCCTTTGCTAAACTGTTGCCTGAGCTCTTGCAGCCTCTCACTAAGGTAGATAAATCCTCAAATACTGGTACAGAGCTACCCTAGAATATTAACAACAGTTTCACAAATGAAAATGTATTTAGAGAGAGCATTTGGATTTTTTTTTCTTCCTTTTAGAGTTTTTTTCTTCTCCTCTCACTATCCACATGTCCAATTCCTGTATCTTGGTTGCCCAGGCAACCTCTGCTGGCTGAGCCCTGTGTGCAGTGCTGGATTTTCAGTTCTCCACCATAGAAGGAAGATGATAGGAAAGATGGAGACACTGCTTAAGCAGGTTAGGAAAGCCCAATAGATGACTGATGGGAGAAATGGGAGTTTTATTCAAAGGTTGAGTGCCGTTAAATGCATTCATGCAGATAATTTAAAAATCCTATGACTTGCAGGAAATAGGGGGAGATTTTGCATCAATGCATTTCTAATATCAGTTGACGTGTAATAGCTAAAAGTAATACAGAGACATGAGTGACATTTGATAAGCATGTTACTGAAACTGATACAGCTCATGCTTTCCTTGAGTTTGGAAAGCATGAGCAGAAACTCCCACCCAGGCAAAATAAGTGCATTCAAAGCTGACTGAAAGTGCCTTATGTAGAGACTTGTCATCTAAATGTAAAAATCGTTAACAATATCTACCAAACCACTTCAGGTAAGTAATAGAGGTTCATTTGCTATACTCAACTTACGTTTTTCATTAATGATCAGTAGATGTTACTTTACAGCTACAGGCATGTTTGCTTGCTTTTAAAAAGGTAGCTGGCCAGGACAGACTACTCACTCCAAACAGAGGGAAAGTTTAAACATTTCAAAAGATCTAAGAGGGTGTTCTTACACTGAAACTTTCTTCTTATGTGTATTTCAGTGTTTCTTAAGCAGGCAGTTTTATTTGGCCCAGCAGAATTGAAGTGCATGTAAACAGCTCATTTCCAAATAGTTAGACTTGACTCTGGATCAAAAAGGAGATTAGATAAGTTTCTACCACTGTGTCATAGTCTTGAGGGTCATGGCAATGCCTGTGAGCTTCAAGGTGTTCTAGGTTTTGTTACGTAGGTAGAGTGTAGTCTTTGAAGTATATGCTTCAAAAGCTTTTGCACTTTTGAAAGCTTTTGACATTTTGTACCTCCCACTGACATATGTGGGCATGGTACTTCAAAGATCATTTGGCTCATCGTTTGCTAGTAGAACAGGTGACTTATTCTAACATGGCAGAAAAAAAAAGTCAAAGTTAAAATAATTTTAAAATCATAAAAAAATATAATAGAAGAGAAAAAAATCACATTCCTGAGAGAAAGCTGTACTGAAGAGCATTATATGATGTTAAAAAATACTATCATCACTCAAAACAGAGAAAAAGGGAATCTGCACATGAGGCCTTACTACAACTTGAAATAAAATATTCCTCCTACAAAATAGTTCCATTTTCTCCATACTAAATAATCAAGGCTACTTCCAGTTGTTTTGAAGGCACTCACAGACCCAGGAGGTTAGAGGGATAGAGCATTAGCAAGATTCCACCTAATGCTCAGGAAAACAGACAGCTGGGTTTTTATGTAGAGCTGAGTCTCTAAAGTGTCTGACCACTGAAACGTTGCTTCGGCAATGTTACTGTACTGCTACAGATATCACTGCCAAATCACACAGCAATAAGGATTTCTGTCATAATGAATGATACAGAGTACACCTAGAGCTATAAGCAGGAATCATCAGAGGAAATGTTCAAGAGGACAAAAAGGAGATGGGGAATGACACAGAGCAAGTGAAAAATGCAGATGCTCTTAAAACAAGACCAGCATTGTCAGCCTGAAGAGTGTGTGCACTGGGAGAGACTGAGATCAAAAATAGTCTCCCTTCTCACCCAAATAATGAGTAGATGCTAGGCCCACAAAAAAGACAAAGCAGCTGTGTCAACAAAAAGGCAGAAAAAGAGAGTTTTTAATGAATGTTTTTATTTCAGCCACACCAGGCTTAAAGCACAGACAGCTTCAGCCTTTTGTCAAAGAAAGAGAGGGGAAGGTGATGTTGTGACCAAGGGTGTTTTAGGGACAACTCCTGGGAGACCCCACCCCTCTTCCAGCTTCCCCAGGTTCTCTCTCAGTTGTCTTGCCCCAGCCTCAGGGCTCAGCAAACCTCCAAGTGACATCGTCTCCAATGGATGGATCTGACAGTCGCTGAAGACACTCACTAAGATTAACCTCTGCCAGAAAAGACTGTTCAGGCTCCTGAGGCTCCCACTGTATAGGGAATTTTTTTGCTGCACCCAGGACCACAGAGACACACCCTTCTGTCTGAAGGTACCGAGTTCTGGATCTGTTCCTACTTGTCCACCCCTTTGCCTTGCATCCTGCGCTCACGGTAATGCAGCCAATCCAGGCCAGATGGTTTCCACTATTTTAACTGCATTTGCATTTGATACCACATCTGGAAGAAATATGATAGTGCATCTTTTGAGAACCTTTTCCTAGAGACTATTATCCCATAGGAAGGGTACTTAGGAAAACAAGTAGGACATCTTCAAGATAATAAGGGAGCTGGTGGAAGAGCTTGCCAAGCCACTCTCCATTTATCATCAGTCCTGGCTCACCAGGGAGCTTCCAGATGACTAGAGGTTGGCCAATATGATGCCCATCAATAAGAAGGAGCAGAAGGAGGATTCGGGTAACTACAGGCCTGTCAGCCTGACCCTGGTGCCCAGAAAGGTTATGGAACAGATCATCTTGAGTACCATCAGGATGGCCAAGGGATCAGACCCAACATGGGTTTAAGAGGGGCAGGTCCTGCATGACCAACTTGATCTCCTTTTATGACCAGGTGACCTGGCAATGGATGTAGTTTACCTTGAGTTCAGCAATGCCTTTGTTACTGTCTCCCATGGCATATTCCTGGAAAAGCTGACAGCCCATGGCTTGGACAGGGGCACTCTCTGCTGGGTTAAGAACTGGCTGGATGGACGGGCCCAGAGAGTGGTGGTGAATGGAACTGCATCCAGTCTGTGGCCAGTCACCAGTGGTGTTCCCCAGGCGTGAGTGTTGGGCCCAATCCTGTTCAACATCTTTACTGATGATCTGGAGGAGGGGATCAAGTCTACCTTTAGCAAATTTGCAGGTAACACCAACTTGGTGGGGAGTGTCGATCTGCTGGAGGGTAGGAGAGCTCTGCAGAGGGACCTGAACAGGTTGGAGAAGTGGGCCATGACCAGTGTTACGACATTCAACATGGCCAAGTGCCAGGTCCTACACTTTGGCCACAACAATTCCCTGCAGCACTACAGGCTGGAAGCAGAGTGGCTGGAGAGCAGCCAGATAGAAAGGGACCTGGGGGTGCTGGTTGACTGCAGGCTGAACATGAGCCAGTGTGTGCCCAGGTGGCCAAGAAGGCCAATGGCATCCCGGCCTGTGTCAGAGATGGCGTGGCCAGCAGGCCCAGGGCAGTGATTCTTCCCCTGTACTTGGCACTGGTGAGGCCACACCTTGAGTGCTGTGTCCAGTTCTGAGCCCCTCAGTTTAGGAAGGATGTTGAGGTGCTGGAGCAAGTCCAGAGATGGGCAACGAGGCTGGTGAAGGGTCTGGAGCACAAATCCTATGAGGAGCAGCTGAGGGAGCTGGGGGTGTTCAGTCTGGAGAAATGGAGGCTCAGGGGTGACCTTATCACTCTCTACAACACCATGAAAGGAGGTTGCAGGCGGCAGGGGTCAATCTCTTCTCCCAGGCAACCAGTGACAGGACAAGAGGACACAGTCATGACCTGCACCAGGGGAGGTTTAGGTTTGACATTAGGAGGACGTCCTTCACCGAAAGGGTGACTGGGCATTGGAATGGGCTCCCCAGGGAGGTGGGGGAGTCACCATCCCTGGACGTGTTTAAGAAAAGACTGGATGTGGCACTGAGTGACATGGTCTACTTGACAAGGTGGTGTTCAGTCATAGGTTGAACTCAATGATCTCAGAGGTCTTTTCCAACCTAATTGGTTCTGTGATTCTGTGAAGATTAATCTTTCCCTGTTAAATTTGGTTAAAATTTCTTTGTGATAAAAATGTTTTTACTAGTGTTCCCAGAAGAGAGAAAAAAATCATACCACCCCGGCTTCCATGAGAAAATGAAAGACTGAGCTTCGGGAAGTTTCAATGAAAACTAATTAAAAAAAAAAATTAAATTAGAAATGGTCAGTAATGTGTGACTTGCGAAGTTGATCTGTTATATAGATTCATGTTTAGCTCAAACATGCTGGCAAAAAAAGTTAACTGAATTGTTTATACCTTCTTGATACAACTTGTTAGAATAATAACTGTAGAAAAGTCACAAGTTTAAATGACATTAACGAATTAATAAAAAAGACCCAGATTTTTCATAGTTTCTGATCATTAACCTTTCAGTCCCAAATTTAGAATCTGCAGGGAAGAATATTTTTTCTTTCCACTCTTCTGTTTCTCTTTCAACTATCTTCATTGTAAGACAGAAATTTAAAAGGTTAATCAGAGAAGAGAGAGAAAAAACCAAAACATAAAACGAAACCTGAAAACTTAATTATCCTGTAGTTTGGTCTCAATTTTAATTTTCAGAGAAAATTCATTTTAACTGAAAAGAGTTGCATAAATTCTAAAGTATTTTAAAAGTTTGAATAAAATTTTAATCCTTTTTCCTCTGATTAACTAGTGTTAACAGTGTGGTTCGGATGTAATATTTACTTAATCTTTAGTTGCCAATTGCCCCTTTCTAAATTTTCAACACTTGTTTGATGATGACAGTTTCCTAAGACCAAAATGTTGATAACTTGATTGAGTGATTGATTAAAAGTGAATTCTATGATATTTCCTTTTAAAACTCTTTAATCAGACTGTGAAATCACTCACACCATAAACAAGGCATGCATTTTCCAAAATCTATTTTTATCAGTGAGGTTTCCAGACCTTCTGATCTGCTGTTCCTCTATCCTTTCCACTATAGATTAAAGGGGGTCCATCTGTGTTTGAGTTCTTTGGTCATTAACCATTTTCGACAAGTTTTGAACAGGTTTTTTTTTTTCAATGCATACATTTATGCCAGAATTTAAGAAGTCAAATACTCAAGATTTCCATTCAACACAGTACTTTTAAGTGTGACTGTGGCTTCTCTGCTAATTTGTACTAGTGTGAACACAGGCTACTAAAAATTTAGGAATAGAAGGAGCCAGTCACATGAAAGGAGACAGAGACCTGTTTGTTTACTCTCAAAATGTGAAAGGTGAAAAGGGGATGTGATCATCCTCTATAAATACAGGAGGAAAAGAGCTGTTTCTAATAAAGGCTAATACTGACAGAGGAATAAACAGATAAATAGATACTATAAATAGATTATGAACCTGTTTACAGTGGAAATAAGATTAAACTTCCTAAGTGCTGGAGCATGGAGAGTCTGGTCTGATCCATGGAAAAGGAAAAATATCCAAATTAATTTTAGGACAGAATAGAAGCAGAATAATCTCTTCATGGACACAAAAATGCCTAAGAGTAATTATATGCTATGACTGTGGGAAGGAGTTAGTGATCTGATTCCCTTTTCCTGGTCCTGTTGCAATATCAGTCCCCCCAAAAAGGCAACTTCAGAAGCACCTTGCCCATGTATCTTACTTAGGGTCTGCTTAGAAGTATTGTCCAGATCAAGAAGAAAAGTTTTTCTTTTAAAAAACGTGTGACTGTATGATTCTCCCCCTCATCAAAAGCAAGTATTTCTCCTGTTACTCTCTAATTGCTGAACTTTATTTTGAGTGGTTACAGAAGTTATCTCTACAAAGGAACTGATCCTTGAGTTTCCCATATAGGCTCTCCTCTCTGCTCCCAAGCTTTGTCTAGTAAGAAAAGAAAGATCTCAGCAGGCCTCCCACGCATCTGAAGGTCCAGTGAGAGAAGTCCCTCTGCTGCTGTGGGATACTGCATATCTAGAGATCCTCAAGGAATGTCCAGGGTCATGGGATTCAGGTGTTCACTGCATATTGCATGCCCAGATAGAAATGTTTGTACAAAGCCAGTCAGAAGCAAGCACCTGAAAGTTCTGAAATTGCTCAGGTGGAAAGAGAAAGAACAACAAGTACGGTGAGGAAGGGATAGGGTAAAAACAGAATACAAAGAAAACTTCTATTTATGTTTCTGATTTGGGGCTGCTGAAAAGTTTTTGAGGTGATTTAAAATGCTAGAAGCAGCTTTAGTTCATGTGCAGAGTGTAGGCGATGGGATCAAGCTTCAAGACAGAACTATTGCACAGCTGCTTGGAGCACATGTTAAATATTTATGGACATCCCAATATAGAAGCAGTGGCATTTCCAGGTAAAAAAATGCATTGAGCATATTCTTATCAAACAGCTCCAGTAATAACCTTTCCTAGCCACCACTGTGCTCATGACTTTTTTCCTTTCATGAATTTTTATATGATTGTCAATGTTTTGTCCTGTGGTTTGTAAAGGAAAATTGACAGCTATACAATTATCAAATAGGTAAAGCAGCTCTAAATTTCACACTTAGATAATCTAGAAAAACCTCCAGGCATGTTTCTGTGGGGATGTTATCTAAAGACCCATTATTTTTATCCTCTTGTCTCAAGATAGAACATCTCCTATAGAGAGTTAAACATACCAGATACTTCTAGGATAACTCTTGATCAGGATTAATGAAAACAGTGAAACACTGTGTTAATCTCGATTCTTTCTCTTCCCTCTTATAATAGTATATTTTGTCTTCTATTTTTATTGAATGGTCTTTTTTTCCCTTCCGGCGGACAAAACAGTAGCACATTCCCCAGACAAAGTGTGTAGGTGTGTTGCCAAGGGCAACAGTTTCAGTCATAAATTACTTTTGAACCACAAACCCTTTTATTGTTCTTTATTGAAGGCCATCTGTATGTTGTTATGTTAATTGAAGGCTTTCAACTAACCTTTCTGAGCACAGAGATTCGGTGTGTTAGTAAATGCCCATATTACAGCTGTTTTCACAAGGTGGTGACATTAAGTTCCAGACTGCAAACAGGTTGTCCCAGGACAAGTTAAGATTTAAAATAAATCTTATAAAGCAGAGGAAAACCATTCTTGAAAGAATAGTCCCTTAAATGCAAATAAAAGGGAATTAAAGTAAGCTGGCAAAAAAAATCACAACTAATTATTTCACCTTATTGATTAAATGTATATAAGAGCATTAAAGCACAGTGCATTACCCAAAATTACACACTTTCCAAATTATGATTTCACAGTGGTTGCCTAGACTCAATCCTTCATCGCTATCCGTTTGAGCTTTGCTGTTTCCTAATGAAGGTGGTGGAGCTTAAATGAGTTTCATGTTTGCTGAAATGTGGGCTAATATTTTACAAAAACAATTTGCCAGACAGCATGAAAATTTCAGTCAATCAGAAAGAAAAGTTTTCAAGACAGAAAGTTCTTTTTGATTTGCTATCAGCTTTGTTCCCTGACATTGACTGAGGATAAAGCTAAGGCAGGCTCTCAGGGAAAGAGTGTAATTGATGAATTTATGAAATTGCACTGACTTATGCCAGCCAAAGACCTGGCTGTTGCTTTTTGTTTTGTTTTTTTTAATAGTCCACAGGTGTACTCTGTGTCTGGCTGGATCCAATTATAAACGTTCAGGTACATAAACCATTTGGCTTTTGCTCCCTCTATGTTGTCAAAGACACTGTTGATGCTCAATCAGTTATAAACATTATAACATTAGTGGTTTAGTTGCAGAGTGCTGCAGAGTTTCAAACACCCACTTCTGAGAGAGGTTTAATTAAATCATTTCACTCCATCCATCCATTCAGTCCTCAGACCTTCTGAGATGCTCTTTTTGAGCAAACAAAAAGTCTGAAATAACTGATAGAAATACTATACATATAGAAATATTCAATATTCATACGAGAACAGCCCTCCAAAAGAAACCCTTAAATTATGACTGCAGAGAAGGGATGGCAAAATGCACAATTTTTGCAACTGACAGTTTTATGTTTTATGAGTTCTGTGTAGTCAGTTTGGAGCCTTGAGGTCCTTGTTATCTTAAACACCTGTGGAAATTCAGACCAGAGATTCAAGTTGGTCTCTCACCTGCTAATAGCCCATACTAAAGAGCTAGTGCAGTTCTCACTGGCTCCGTGGATCAGAGCACCTGCCTGAACACACACGTGCCATGTATTGCTGATGGCAGCCCATTTCACAAAGAACCTAATTCCCTGAATGTGAGAACTAGCCCAGAGAAGCAGACCCTCTCTGAAAGTGACCCCATCTGGTTTTTATCTTGTATTTTCCACAATCCTGGGAAAGCTGTAAGGTTGGCCTTCCAGCCTCTTTTTGAGGTGAGACTTGAGTACAAGCTCTGGTAAAGCACATCACTGGATTTCTGTTGTGACACTTAGAGACCGCTTATTCTCAACAAATATTTTACAACATTCTTCTTTCACTGATATCAAAACTGAGCAATGGAATCAGGTAAAATATATCCTAAAGATATTTAAATATTTCTAGAGAATTGTTGCATCTCTGAGAGTGATAAATAACAGGACAAAGACTCTTTGCTTACCTTGGGGGACTTTTCCAGACCAGAGACAGGAGAGTGTATATACACTCCTGCTGATCTCTCACCTTCCTGCAGCATTTGGGCCTTGAACCCCAGGCTCACACACCCCATAAGTGTAATGGGCAGTGTTCTGAGAACCCCATGCTTTCCATCACTCTCAATGAAGTTACCTGTTACTACAGGGCCAAGTGCTCTGCAATGTGGAGCACTGAGACTCCCAAAACCTTTATTTTTCAGCCTGAGTGGTACCTAAGTCCCTGGTGGGTTGAACAAGAATTTGAACCCATGTGTCTAAAGATCTCATTTAGGGCTTTGGTTGCTGCGTTCTGTATTGGTGTCTCTGTCTATCTACTTTCTTAGAGTAAAAGCCAGGGAATCTCAGCGATCAAATATCTAATCCCTGCCCTCCCACCAGGATACAGAATACAACAGGTAACAGAAGTTAATAAAAGATAAGACAAATACAAATACCTTGTACTAAATAGATAAGGGAAAATGTCTGCAACAGATAGGATAAAAAATAAGGAAAGGAGACTATTACAACATAACAGTAAGATTTCTAGTATCAGCAATAAGAAAAGGTGCTTGGCTGGTAGGTTGTAAGGAGTGTGTGCATCCATATGTCTGTGAAAGCCAGTTTATATATCAAAAGGTGAATGAGAGCATAAGGGAGAGAAAAGGCAATGTCTGAAAGGGTTAGAAATACGTACTGATGCAGTTGAAAATTGCAGAACATACCTCTATTGGATAATATAACTATTGGGGAAAGACTAGTGGAAGTATCATTTGGGAAGTGCTTATAAGGAATAAAAAATGCAACAAAAGATATGCAAAATTACTTTGTGTTTCTGGACTATCTTGGATAAGCTCTTAGAAAAAAAACAATTACAGGAAAAATGCCTTGTGTAACTTTTCATGTGGGTATTGTCTGGAGAGATTATCCCTTTCATGTGCACACAGAGAAATCCTACATTTCAAATTATTTTTCAAATGAGCTGTTTGAAAAGGAATTTTGAAATATTAAGAAAGAAAAATGCTAGTATTTAACTTGGTAGGGATGAAATCTGAGGGATTTGAGGGATTTCCCTAATTCACATAATTGAAAAGTATCACCTGATGAGCCATGCTTAATTCCATTTGATAAAGCAGAACTCCCTAAATAAATGGGCCTGCAAAGCTGGGTAGACTTAAACTATTTACACAAAGGAGATGAATCATGGATGATACAACGACAAGTAACAGAAGAAAGGAAACATAGAGATTACTTTTGAGAAAAAGTCATGGCGACATGGGGATTAGTCAGTCTGTCAGTCTCCCAGAGGAAGAAAAAGAATATTCACTAAAAATTAGACTGTAAAATACAATAAATGGTCTGAAAGTGAAATAGAGCATTTCAGCATTGGCAAGGAGCAGGACAGAGAAGCAATCTCTTTTCCAGCTCTGATGCTGTCGTTCTTATGCTTCGCTTGCCAGTTTTCTATAGTAAACTGATCACATTCTACAGCTAACACACATCTTGCATGTCCTCTTCAGTTGTACTAGAAACATGACTTTTTTAATCTGTGAAAATTCATATTGCCCTATGTCTTTCCAAGTCTTGTATTTCAATAGTGCTCATCACAATAAAATTTAAGCTCTTCTAAAGTGAATTAGATCTATATCACATGAACTTTTTAATATTTCCAGGCAAAACAAAATAAATCACTGTGATATTTTCATATCTGATTCTCATATTCAGCCATCCCCAGATTTTGAATAAAAGTGAGAAACTTAGACATAATTGATTTCTGGGATCCCTACATAAGCACAAAACAAATTAAAAAAAACCCCTTAAAATAAGCAAATTTTTTTTCAGCAAATCAGCTATAGATACTTTGCTTGTCAACTAAAACATAAAATAGAGGCTAAACCAGACTGTTTGCATCTCATTTACATGAGACTTAATCTTTTAATTTATTTAAGAAAATGTGAAAACAAATGTCATTTGGAAAGGTATGGACTTACTCTAAGTGGTCAATAGAATTTTTTCCTTCAACCTTCCTCTGCCTAGTCAAAGAAATGTGAATTTTAACTAAGCCCATTTTCCTATTTTATAATTCCCCTTTTACAACATAGTGCAAATAACCCAAATTTTCCTCCAGAAAAGGAAGCACAGACTCCCATGTAAGACTTTCCCCCATTCCTCATCCTGGCCCAATGTCAGACTTCACAAGTCAGTTATTCTTCATACATTGAATTGTTTGGCAGTTGCTTGAAAAGAGACAGTAAAACTCAGAACTCTAGAAGCTGCCCCAATGGCAACAGGAAAAAAAAATTCCTTTCTTGAGCCCTCTCCCAGGAGAGTTGTGATTGATATTCCCTGGAGCTGCTATGTTGCATTTTGGGAAGTTCTAACTAGTGCTGAATCTAAATTTTCTACATGACAAAAACTTTGTCTGTCTAAAAGAAAGGCTAGCTGCTGGCCCTCACTTTGCACCATTCAGGGACCTGTCTGGCAAAATCCCATGGGTGATAGACCTGAAGGAAAGGTGGATCAAGTGATTTGATTTGTGCTGCCATTCAGAGGGACCTGAATGAAACATGCCAACAAGAATCTCAAGAAATTTAATAAAGAGAAATAAAAAATCCCCTGTGTGGGGAGAAATAAGCCCATGCACCAATGCAGACTTGAGGCCAGACAGATGGAAAAACTCTGCAGAAAACGGCCTGAGGTGGGAGGGCACTAAGTTGACCATGAGCCAGCAATGCTTCTAGCCTCAGCCATTCCATAATTTTTTTATGCTGACACGTTCTCACATCCTCATGAAACTTTTCCTGTCACATTTCCCTCATATTTAGCAAAAATTTATCAAGTTCCACTCCTGTCACCTGGCTGAGGCAAGAGCCTAAGCACCTACAGGGCGGACTTTAACCCATCCTCTTTCACCTGTTTGTAACTTGAATGCGAATCTGCGATGCTTCCACACTGGTTCCTCTGTAGCACAGATCCTAAGCACCACGAGCATACAAATTAGTAAATTTGTAAGTACAATAAGCTTGGCAGAGAAGTTATAATGATGTGGACTGATCAAAAGATGCCTTTCATTGTGCAGCTGAGAATACTGCAATTCAAGAGAAATTAAAGTCTTCAAAGTTGGGGCTGTGTAGCTTAACAGATGGGCTTTCTCAAAGATTCATTATTAATCTAACAGAAACTATAAATACCAGAGTGTGTGTTGAACAACCAAAACACACACCTGCCGGTTTAAATCCATCAGGAACATGATCAGGTCTCAGCACCAAGGGCAATGGAAAAAAAACCTCCCTGTTGGCTAATGAAATTAATATTAAGCACCTTGTCTTGATAGGTAAGACACAATGGTTGTTTTCAGCATATAAATGATTAGAGCAAATGGGATGTAATTTAATTTCATGACATTTTTAGAAAAAGAAAACCACGAATGAAAACACATTTTTATACAGAAGTCGTTATTCTGGAGAACAAGGAATCTTTAAAACCCATGATTATCTTCCAGAAGAAATTTCAGGCACTTTTCAGTACTGTTCTTTATCCTCCCTTCCCTGCTGAACTTGTGTCTCTGCTTCTGGTGCTTAGATTAATTCTAGGCTGAGACCCACTAAAAATAGCTGGTTGTTTCAGGACTGAAAAATGCAAAGCAGTGAAGGGAAATATACAGAAACACAGTGTAACAACATGGCATCTCTAGATATATCAAGAGTGGACAGATGCCGACTGAAAAGAAACTTGATCATCATAGACTTCTTGGAAATCACCTCCTCCACTGGGTTTAGAAGAGCCCACGCTGACAGCCATGGTGCTGTGGTTGCACAGCTGTCAGTACCCTCACCACCTAAATTAGCACTGGCTGCAGCCTTTGCATGTGTTGAAATCTCACCATCAATTGTCATTAACCCCAGAAATAAACCCCTATACTTAGGAGGACAAAGAGTAAAAGCAGGGGAATAGCCATGCAGAATTGGAATTATTGGACCTTCCTGTGAATGGGCATGGAAATATTTGAATAAGAACAAGCTTGGAGTTAATAGAAGGGACGGCTCCAAAAGCAGGAGTCAGTGAC
Source organism: Dendrocincla fuliginosa (assembly GCA_035047845.1). NCBI lineage: Eukaryota > Metazoa > Chordata > Aves > Passeriformes > Dendrocolaptidae > Dendrocincla > Dendrocincla fuliginosa. Next base: position 63,259,824 of record JAWWMO010000138.1, on the reverse strand, counting down.
GTTAACTCCCTGCTGGGCTCTTTGCCACTTTCCTGGACAACCAAGAGAAGTTTGTTCTTCATCCTGAAGAATGTCCCTTTGGCAGACAACACTGCTGAATGAGAAAGATGGATCTTAAAATTACTCCATTTCCTGTCCCTTGCAGTCTGTGGTTACTTCCAGAGAAGACATGGCCCTTTTTGCTTGGTTGCCCACATGTGGTTCCATGCAGGAACCATCTCCATCATGGGCAGCAAATACAGAAGAAAATCACTTTCACTTCTATCAGCTCTCACCCCACTTGTCTGCTTTCAACTGCAGCACTATGCCCTTTCATTTCTTGGAGCTCTGTGCAGTGATCTGCTGTGTTTCATCTCTTGGTAGTATGTTGGAGCTTGTAATCAAATATTTTAGCTGAGATCTGGTTGGCTTTGTTTTCTCCTCATCACTTTTTATCTTCTTCAGTTCTCCCTTTCCTTCTTAAGGCATTGCCATATCCCTGAGTGTTAAGCTTTACTCTCCTTTGAAACCAAAGGGGAATTTGGCCTAGAAAAAATGATGGCTTTCTTTGCTCAGCATGGGTAATTCCTTACTCCTAAAAAAATAATCTGTAAAATATAGATTTTTGTCTCCATTTCACAGTTGCATGTTGTGCCAAGAGGTCCAGCATCAGTGTCTTGTCTGTAACCAGCACAGCAGCTCTGAGAGTCTCCTGGTGTTCTCTTGTGTTTGCAGTGCACAGAACGAGACTGTGCCAGCCCTGCACTGCCCATATTTTAGACCTCAGGAGACACAGACAGTGGGTTATGAAGATGGGGGCACAGCTCCTGAATGTGATTAAGGTTAACTGCACAACTGGGATCTGAAGGAGCCTGGGATTACACAGCAGTATAGGCACAGAGAAGTTTAACTATGATAACAGAGGGGTCTTGCACACAAACACAGCTCATGCTCTAATTCAGCTAAATATACCAGCCTAGTGTTGTGCTAAAAAGATTCCCCCTTGCTGAAAGGCTAAATCCTCCTGGATAACTACAGTGTTTCTAATCTGAGCTGCCTTGCATCCAGATGGTTCAGCAAGCTTACTCCTCTGGCTGTGAAAGGCCACATAGGCATCCTATCACCTGGCACAAGCAGCCCCTTGGCTTCAACTGTCCATATGCATAATAAAAATAAATTGCCCTCTTATGTTTTGGGGGTCTTGTAAGGATTGCCACATTGACAATTTTTTACACATTCAATTACTATGTTATTATAAATTCGGCCAATCAAAAATCATATTTATTAATATTGGTAAAATTGCATTTAAATATTGTCAAGCCTGACTGAGACACAGACATTGAAAATTCAGAGCTTTATATTCAATTTTTAGTAGGCCGAAAATGAGTTGTCTCTAAATCCTGAGGTGTGGAACCCCAGCCATGGTAGGACTGCTGTGCCTTTGCCATCCCACATTTGGCATGAAGGTTCACACTCATGTTCATGTATAGTACAACTCAGGCTTTTGCATGAATCCTAGAGGAAAACAGAGGTTACTGTTGGACAGGGAAGAAAAGGATGGTAAATTTTTGAGTAGAATATATTTTCAGCAAAACATCTCACATCCCAGTCCCCATCCCCATGATGTGATTTCTCCGGCTGACATCATCAATCTGCTCCCTTACAGGAACTTTGCAATAAATAAACATTATTCAGACTTTTTTAGCTGGGGTTTTAATTAATTTTTCTTTGGAGCAGCTTTGTCACAGTTCTCTATGCTCATGCAGGGTTAAGATTATCACAAGTGTGGAGGAAAAAAAAGAAAAGTTTTGTGCAAACAGTGTAGGCAGGGACAGCAAATTAAATTGGCTGTTTGAACTCAAAGCTGCTTGTTCACTTTGGAGGAGAAAAAAGAATAAAGGCACATGAAGAAAAAGCACAGAAATTCCTGAAGAATGCTGTATAGATATAGACTTCAAAGTCTCCTCCAGCATGTGGTCATATTTGGAAGGTGGACAACACACACTGCTTTCACTGGAGAGGAAAGACAACATGCCACGTGAATAAATTAGCAATCAAATGAAGTTAAGAATTTATTTTACAGAAAAAGATATATTCCTTTGTTTCATATAATGATAGACCTATAAACTTGATGAGATCTAGTCTTCTAGCTAAACTGCTTTAGTTGTGGTGTGTCAAAAGCCACCATAGTGACCCATTGCAGGAAGTGTTGTCCTAGCAGTGCACTATTGTAAAATATATTATTTATATTTTGTCTATTGGATTTTCCACACAATTTATACAGCTTCTGGCAAAAGAAGTACAGATACAATTTCTAAGAGGAGCTGTAATAAATGTGCTTTCTTCCTACTCTATTTTAGCTTTTCTATTTAACACAACAGCTGTGATTTTTTTTTTTTAAGGCACTGACAATGGCATTCTCAGAACCAGAGGGGGGGAAAAATCTGCTTTCTTCAGGAAGATGTACATATAAGTAGGGTTCCCTGTTAATTTTTGATTGAGAAGCAGAGAAGTTCTGTTGACAAGAAAAAGAGCCCTCAGTGGCTATTGGAAATGTGAAAGTACATCCCAAGCACAACCAGTAATCTTTGGAGGTCACACTCCATCAGCAATACTTGTCTGAATCCAGTGCATAATGTTTGCTGAACAGGGTAGAGGAACCACTTTATTTCCAGTATCTCTGGAGAATCTATAAAATCTCATCTAAAGTTCATCCTTCCCCAGGCTGCATGTGCTTCACAATATTCAGCAATTGTATATCCTATAAATCAGTAGGTCTTGATGTGATTTGAAAAGCTCTGGGTAGAGATTTTAAGAGAGCCGGCTGTGGTTTTTTGGCTCTCATTCTTGCTTCCAGATGGTAACACACATTTAAAGACATTACATGTGTTTCCACCCAAAACATAAACAAATAAACAAACCTGCAGTAAATATTTTTTTTACAAAATCAAGGGCCACAGCTTAAGAAATGTGAAAAGGCAGGGTCACAGTAGAGTCTCATCACCAGCCCCATGGCAGCACATTCTCCTCAAAAGAGTTCCAGCCCCTTCCCACCTCCCCAGCCTGAAAGCCACCCCATTCTTTGGCAGATACCCGAGTCCACCTCTGTGCTAGTTTTGCCCACAGTTTTGCTTCACCTGCATAAAGCCAGCCCAGATCAGCTTCAAGTGTCAGATGCTCAAGGGACTTCTTACCACCAACTGCTGCCACCTATTGCCATCTTTCCGTAGGGCAGATCTTTGCCAGTCTGACATTACTTACATATTAAAGACTTACAAGTAATGTCAGACCTGTCCTCATGCAGCCATAATCAGAGCAGCCTCAGGCCAGGCCTGGACAGAGTACAGATATTTGAGTACACATATTTGCAGAACGAATTTCTTTCATAATACCTCACTTTTGGAAATCTGGGCTAATCTGCAGCATAGACGAACAAACGTTTGCTTCCTGGAACCCTTATGCAGAAACACCCTCCCATTTCATGTGTTTTGTTTATGATGCTGAACACAAATTTCCATAATGGCATTGATACATCACTGTCTACAAGTCATTACCATGACTGAGTTATTTATGTCCCTAAATGTTTATGTATTCCATTTCAACCACAAACTATTTATCAAACAAAGGCAATCACTGTGGAACAAAGTCAGCCTTTTGCTTGTGAAGAATGATCCAAATATAAGCACTCTCTTCCCTCTGACTACACATTAATCTTCTGTGAAATAAAAAGTCTGTCCCTTCTTCCAAGCAAGGAGCAGCAAAGTGATCTCAGGCTGAATTTTTGAAGTACTCTGCAGAAAATTGCTCTTTTGAGAAGTCCTGGTCAACATATTTAGTTCCATATGCAAATTTTAGAGCATAATAGAACAGTATTAAATGTACATAACAGCAGAATGAGAAACATGGTATTAAAATATCAGTAGTCATTTATTTGATAACAATTTGCCTTACAATTACTTACAATTAGTTATTATTTTACATGCAAAACTTATCCTGTTCCTATTTTATTGGTCAAGTTGATTTGTATTTTTTTTAAGAAGGGATAAAGTGTTCATCAAGAGCTTCTCAAAGGACATGTGAATAGGACTGAATTCACTGGAGAGGGGCCCAGCTTTTGTTCTGGCTGAATAGTCTGCAGTCATCCTGCAGATCCTAAGCCAAACTGGACACTCCAGGCTGACTTTACTACCAAGAATTTCAATATGGTTTGCTTGGATCATCACTTCCAGGCTGTCCATCATTTGACCTGTTGTATATAAACCTACGCTCTGCAGAGGGACTCTCAGAAAACACAGACCTTCTAAGTCCATCCCTCTGTACTAAGGCAGGATCATCCATCCCTGAATCATTCCCCACAGGCTTTTGTCTCATCAGTTCTTAAAAAAAATCTCAGCAACAGAAGTCCCATCCACCATAACACCAGTAACAACACATCTCTCTCATGATTAACAGCACTGTTAAACACTGCATTTGTACTAGGTGTTGAAGTAATTTTGATAGAAGCTAAGTGCTTAATACTTCAAATCACTGAAAACTTAAATTATGTACATTATTTTAGGCTTCGTTCAAAAAACAATCTTGGCATGTGAATGCTCCCTTAGCAATTGCTGGTATTTCAGCATATTTTCCTAGATTGACCCTGTTCATAAACCCAACACTTATCCCTTCATGAAAAGAATGTGAGGCACCTGTCTCTGTAGTAGAAATCATAATAACTGAGGATATAAAACATGTGAACGGTCCTGCACTATAAAGTTCATGGTCAGATTAATCTCCAAGTGGTTGTTTATCCACATAAAATACTCTTTTACTGATTTGCAAATGAGCTACATACACATTTTTGTATTTTATTGTCATCATCTGTTTACTGGCAACTAGGAAACATGAAAGCACTAAATTCAATGACTAAATTATTTGCTGTCAACAGTTCACCAAGCACTCATTTTTTGTTAAAACTAGAATACTATTGGTTAGCTTCAAAGGAATTCTTGTCTATTTTTTTCTTTTGAATTGATCAAATTTCTAGAATAAAAGAAACAAGAAACAGCTAAAAGAAAGAGAAAAAAAAAAGGCCACAGAAATAATTGTCATGTGGTTTCTTGGGTGAAACAATATGTGTCAGCCTAAAAGTAGCCATGTTTGGCAATGATCCTTTGCCAGGTCCTCCCGTGGGCCAGCGCTCCAGCCCACAGCAGGCTCCTCACTGCACACCCCTGCTAAATTGCCCAGCAGACCCAGTGAAGCATGGGCTCTCCACACTGACATTTCATGCAACAGAAAATCAGAAACAGGGTGGCCTTTGCTGTGGCAACTCACATCAGACCCTGGGGAGCTTCAGAAGTACAAAGCAGCAGATAAAATGAAAACAAGAAGTCAATGGTCTTTGAAATCCTGGGAGCTTGTTTCCTCATTAACAAAGGATGATATGTGTTTGTGGTGGAAAGTCACGGGGTATGATACAAAGCTGGAAGAAACGCTGCCACCAATGACACATGAGCACCAGTGTATTATTAGAGGCAGTGCTTCTTCCCACTCTGTATAAGCCTGTCATGCTCTACAGACAAAAGTTCTAAGAAATAGACTGTAACTTCCAGTGTCCTAGGAAGACAGTACCATAAACTAGAATTTTTGTCCAAGATGTCCTTAGAAAGGGGAGAACCCAGAAGGCTGCTGTGGATGGATGTGGATGGGGCACGACTTGACAAGAAACGACAGCTTTTCCAGTGTCCCGCAACAGCACTAATGACTCTACAAGATCCAGAAAGCCACTTCACCACCAAAGCATCTTAGGGCTCAGCTACCTATGCTAAGCTCTGCTAGTTAGTTCTTAAGACACAGTCACATAGTCAAAGTCAAGTGTGCTTCTAATTGCAATCGAAATCTATTAATGGATCCTTTAATTGCTATTCATCTCCTGTAGAGCACAGGGAGCTAGCCATTTCAGGGCTATTTTAGCTGGGCTGTCTTTGCATGTAAGTAAAGGTGAGGAAAAAGTACATGACCTCTCCATGTGGCTCAGCCTTGAGACAGTTACCTCCAGAGTGTAGGAGTTAAGGACCTTTTTCCTTAAAATGGTTCACACTACTTTTCTAAGAGGACTTGGATTAGCAGATAGATTGGAAATATCTGCACATTTGAAAATTTAGATGATGTGAATGCTGCTTGTTAACTACTTTTTCCTAAATTTGGCTGAAAAAGGAAGATTTGGGAAGCTATCCAGGCAACAGACCAGGATAGGCAATCTGGAACCAAACCACGGAATATGAATATGTGTTTTGCCATCCTTATTAGCAACACGCCAAATCCAAAAGTCTTCATCAGACTCCTTGGCTCTTAGGGATTAATTAACAGTTGCTGCTAATGAAGAGCTGTATAATAGCATAGTACAGGTCCCATTTCTTTTATAGTAATGTGTGCTTATTGCAGTGATTCCTACTCTTTTGTCTACTTTTCAGGCACAAAAAACATACATTCTTGCTCAAACTCACAAAGCAATTTTGTTTGTTCTGGTAAAACAGCAACAATGAAACAGGCTTATCTGTAAACAATTTCTTTTTCTTTTATTACTTCCACGTTTTCCACAGATTGCTTGTCACAATATCAGAAAGGAACCACTTAAAGAAAAAAAAAAAAAAAAAAGAGGAGCCTGACTCAGGACTGCTGAGATAACACTGCAGAATTGGGCTCAGGGGAAAATAAAAGCAAGATAATGTATCACCAGTTCAGCTTGCCAGGGGTGCAGCTGGTATTATTTTGTGGTCAAAAATATCTTACAGTTTAGATAACTTACAATTAAAAATAACTACCACAAAGCCAACCAGAGCGTAATACTGGGAAAAAAAAAAAAAAAAGCATGATAGCAGAGGCTATGGTGAACATGGACTCTGACTATCTCTTGTTCCTTCATTCATCAGCTACTAAATCCCAAACTGTCCATACAGTTCTCTAAAGCATGCATGTGACTCTATGTGTGTAAATTAAATGCTTTTAACAACTCGTCAGAGCAGAAACACCAGTTTAGCCCTGGCTCCGCTCTGCTGTGACACATTCAGTGTGAACCACCAGCCCTGCACTGTGCAGTGGCGAGGGCTGTGGCTGCCCAGGCTGCCAGGGCTGCCCTTGGTGGCACCAGACAGGCACTGGCTCACTGGCAGAAGTAGGGCAGGTGTGCCCTAAATGCAGATAATTAGCCAGGCTGGTATCGCTAACACGTGCCGCTTGCAGTGCCAGACAGGGCTGGTTTCCTGACTTCTCGTATACTCATCAAACATGCACTTTACCAGGATCTGCAAAATACAGTTTAGCTGTGCATTATTCTGGCAGTCACAGCCTATTACCTTTGTCGTAAAGACAACATGAGATCCCCACTATAGCAAACGGTGGTCAAGAAGCAGAGAAAGTTTCTAGGCTTTATTAAGTAGAAGTGGTAAATTACAGAGGACTCAGATGATGCCTCTACTCATGTTTAATGGAAATGCATTTAAATGTGCATTTTACATTGTCAGTGTAACTATAAAAGTTGTTCAAGAGTACCATGACTTATTTTACAAACATTAATGGGACAGCATCTTCCTTTTAGTGCAATTTTTATCATGTGGCTTTTCCAGGTAACATCTAGAATATTTGCAATCAAAATAAGGAATCAACTTCAGGGCTTTCTTTTTTTAAATCTAATAAATACATTTGAAATTTGCTTCTCGCTTCTTGTTCCATGTTGAACATGGAACATATATTACATATGTACATGTAACATATATTACCTCTTATTGGGATAGTTTTCTCTAAAAAAATGAGGAAAAATATTACTTAAATAATGATCTAAAAATTTTAATTCAAAGTAGTTCATGTTAACACTTTAATGGAATCATGATGAAAATATAAATAAAAGTTCACTTCTTGAAGGCTAAAATTAATAATTTGAAACAATTATCTCAGTTTGCACATCTATGAAATTAATTTTCTGGCATAAGATTAAAAATAAGTTTTAAAGCATTAGATTAAAAAGGAGAATATATTTAAACTGTTATACAGTTACATTACACATAGATACAATACTATATTATATACTGCATTTTTATTTTAAAATACTGAAGTATTGACATTTAAAAACCTGAGAACTGAAAAAAGCGTGTTCCCATCCTCACAAATTCAGGCTGAATTTAGGTTCCAGCATGGCTCAATGGGTTTAAAAGCAATAAATGAGCCCTAGAAAAATGAGTGAACATCTTAAAAGAAGATACTATATGAACACACTTCTTGCTCTTTAGATTCCTTTCTGTCTGAATTTTGATATGCATTGCTCTCAGTCCACCTGAGTGGACGACAGAGACTTGCAGTTTAACCCTTGCTGTGCTATGGCCTCTTCATGGTGAAGGGGCAGAACAACCACTGACAAAGAGAAATGATGCCCTGCTGCCTCCAGCGCCGGTGGCTGACAAGCGGTGACGAGTGGGGCTGGAGCACCCAGGAGCTAAATGAAGGAAAATGCAGAGAGAAGAAGAGAGAGGAGAGAGGAGAGAGAAGAGAGAAGAGAGAAGAGAGAAGAGAGAAGAGAAAAGAGAAGAGAGAAGAGGGTTCTGGCTGGAAGCCTGCCCAGCACTTGTTTAGAGATGCTGGGGAATAAAATAAAAAAAAAAAAAAAAAAAAAAAAAAAAAAAAAAAAAAAAAAAAAGGTTTTTCCCCCCCTCCC
>JAWWMO010000138.1:63219887-63251056 GCA_035047845.1 Dendrocincla fuliginosa | reverse complement strand
GGGAGGGTGGGGAAAAAAAAAAAAAAAAAAAAAAAAAAAAAAAAAAAAAAAAAAGAAAAAGAAAGGTGTTTTCAATCATTCCCAGAGACATACTGGTACAAAAATCTTTGTCCTGTAAAATTCCCACTATGCTGAAATTTGAGCATTTCATACTAAACCTGTGTTTTCTCACCCTCTCTTCTTCTCTCTGTCCATGATGTCTATTTTTATTTCAAGTGAAGGATCTAGTTACACCCTGCCCTGGCTGGAGCTCAGCTGCCTGAAAAGGCTACGCCCTCCAACTCAGCAGTAGCTTCTCCCCACCACCACCTCCCTGGAAAAAACTGGCACCCTCTCAAATCGTTTGCTTCCAACTGCTCAGCTGACAGCTCTCTAACCTGATTCAGTCAAACCCATCCGGTTCAGTTAAACCAGAAGCAAAAGTGCCCCCCCCAGGCCAGGGAGTCGCTATCCCCACCCCTTTTCATTGCTCTCACCCCACCTTCCTACCAGAGTTCAGCACCTTCTGAGAGCTCCCATTTCAACTGCTGGAGTTTGTTCTATTTTTAACACTGATACTTGCAGAGGGTTGTTTAATGAACTACAGTGAAAGAAAGAAACTGGCTCGAAATGAAGGGGGAAGGCTGACTTGAAGAGGGTTGGAACAAGCATCCATGTGGGCAAAGATGGGTGGCAGCCGGAGCACTTCACCCAAACCTGCCACTGCTTCAGCAGAGTTACAGTTCCTCTTCTAATCCAGATTGCTCTCAGGGAGCCTTGCTGTGGGTTGGCGTTCAGGGTAATTCCACATCCTGAACTGTCTGAACACAGCCCCTTCAAGGAGAAATTTGAAAGGTTTTAAAGTTGTCTCCATAGAAGCAAAATTACCCTCCTCTTGTGGAACAACCCTTCTCCAACACAATGGTAACTGGATTTTAATAATCACAGAACTCAGCCATCAGAGCAAGTAGCTGCTCTTAAAGTGAATTTGCATATGTATATTTTAAACACAACAGTCACCTTCATTCTTTAATTACTTAAGGCCTCTTAGATGAACCTTTCAGTATGACATTTTGCTGGGAAAGGAGAGAAAATCGTAAGAACTAATGATACTGACTTACGGACATAAGCTAAGTTTGTAACTCAATAAATACTGTATTGCCATTGCTATTAACAGGCCACAGACATCATATTAACTTTGCAAGGTCACAGGACTGAGGCTTGTAAAGCTTTGCCCAAGTTTGACTTGGCCTGCCTGGAACTTTGTTTTAAATTGTTTAACTGTAACAGCATTTTTCTCTAATGATCAGGTGGCTAAATGTTAATTTGTTTGAATAATCTCCTTGTATATTCATTGAATATAATTGTAATTTTTATATGGCGAGGAGCAAAAAGTAGCTATCTGGTGTAGAGTGAAATATTCATGACCCCTGACATGATGATAATAGAATCATGGAATGGTTTGGTTTGGAAGGGGCCTTAAAGATCATCTAATTCCAACACCCCTGCCATGGGCAGGGGACATTCCACTAGAATATGTTGTTCAAAGCCCCATCCAACCAGGCCTTGAACACATCCAGGGATGGGGCATCCACAACTTCTCTGGGCAACCTGTTCCATTGCTTCACCACTCTCATAGTGATGAATTTGTTCCTAATATATAATTTAAATGTACCCTCCTTCAGTTTAAAGCCATTCCCCCGTGTCCTATCACACTGTGCCCTTGTCAAAAGTCCCTCTCCAGCTCCTTTGTATCCCCCTCGAGGTACTGGAGAGCTGTAATAAGGTCACTCAGGACAATGTTGTGTAGATGAATGCAGCACAATGTGATCCAAGTAGGATCAGGATTGGGTGCAGAGCAGTACAGGTGGGACATGACAACAGGGTGAACACAGGCCAGTCCTGGGCACTGCAGGATATGAGCCACACTTGGTGGTCTGTGCTGTGGAAGGCAGGAAGAATTGGGAACTGTGCAAAATGTATTTCAGCTATAACGAAGCAAACAAAGAGAAAGTATCCAGCACTGCACAATACTAGACATAAGGGATACTAACTACAACATGAAATTGAAGCCAGTGAAGGCACAAAAAAAGGATTAAGCAGGGTAGAAGATTTATAAACCTGTTCTTATAGATACATCATGCAGGCTCTGCAAGGAGGCAGAACAAACTGGCAACTGTGGTCCTGTTGGCAAAGCTGAGGAAGAAGTCCCCACCACCAGGGGCTCACTGCCCCCAGAAATGACCTGGGACATGATAACTGAGCACAGCACCACCATCTCCTGGGACTGAAGCCATCAGCCTCAGGCCCAGAGGGAGCAGAGGGGCGAATGCAACAGCATAGAAGGGGTAGAGACCAGCAACTATAACAATTCCATCTGTATTATTAATTAGATTTTTACTGTAGTAATATTTGTCTCTTATTTTCTCACTCAACCTATAAAAATTCATGGCAAGAAGGTTGAAACTAGATGATCCTTAAGGCTTCTTCCAACCTGGTCCATTCTATGGTTCTATGATAATTAGATCTGGGCTAGTAACAACTCTTTGATTAGAGTGTTCAGATTTCACGAATAAAAGCAATACATTCTTTCCATATAAGGTGTCTTGTTGTTAGCTTGTTTTTTTCACTTCACCCATAAGAAAGGATTTGAAGGCTAATATTGAAGATGCAGTGACTATTTATAAGACAACCAGGTCAAAACTGTAACAGCTATTTCTGTCTATAAGGTAACCGGTATGTTGGGGTGGCAAAAAAGAAGGGACTGTGGTTATTGTGCGGTCCCAGAAGAAAGGGATTAGAGGAAGGGAATGAATTGCCTCCCTGAAATTCAAGGACAAAATAAGATATCCCTAAATCTCTAAAAGTGAAAGCTATTTAAGAAGAGTTATGACTTTGTGCTTTTCCCTGGTTTTGCGGTCCCTGTCATTAGTTATATTTTATTTAGACAAATGTATTTTTTAATTTGCATCTTCTGTACTTGCAGACTGAACTGATGTTGCATTCCCATTAAAAAAAAAAAACAAACAAAACCAGCACAACCAAAGGCAGTGTCCAACAGCTGTGTCCTTCCACTATTACCCAACAAAATTTATGCAGCCTGGGTTATTTTCTCTGTGTCTTAGAGATTCACTTTTACTCCTCAATATTGTCAGGTTAGGCCGTATTTATTTAGCTGTTTGCCCCAGAAAAGAGGCATCAGACTTAAATCTTTATTGTAGGTTTCCTTGAAATTTAAACCAAAATACCAAAGGGGCATGCTTTTCTAATTAAAGCATGAATTAAAGCATGAATTTAACCAGGCAAATGTGATTCTCCGCTCTACACTGTAAAATAGGTATAAAAAATAACAAATGCTTAGCTGTGTGATCCTTGCTCTGTGGTTGACAGCCAAAAGGGAATAGTTCTCATACTTGCCATTCCACTACTGAGCTGTTTTGTTATTACTAACTTTTGTAGTGTTTTTTTCTTCTGCTGAATATGGCAGAGCTAAAAACCAAGCAACACTGCCAGCACTGAGCAGGCAGAATACATTCCACTGGAAAAAAAAATCCTGAAAAATATAGTTAAAGCAAGAAATACTTCCAAAGTTTGATCTGCACAGAATAAATATATGGAGACATTTCACTAGAGGATCTGGTTCTCTGAATAGTTATCCTGGAACAACCTCTAGTGCAGACACCATGGCTTCATCTACACCGTGTAGGAAAAGCAGGCGTGCAGTCAGATTCACAAGCTGTCACAAGCACACAAACCTCAGTCTGCTCTCAGTTTCTAAAATATGTCTTGATGTAGTGAGGCAGTTTCCAGCTAGTTTAAAACTCCATCCTCCTCCAATCTTAATTTCAGTGTTAAATGTTTAGCATCAAACTAATTCATCCACTCTCACACATAGCTCTCCCAGTTGTATTAAGTCCCCAGCTCCACTCCAGGAAGTTTTCCAGACTTTGATTATTTCTTTTCAGTTTCTTTGTTATACCTCAAGTGACAACGGGTTTTTTCTTGCCTAAATATTAATCCAGACAGAACCTAAAGAGCAACCAGGTTCAGGCTTACAAAGCCAACACAGTTACCTGGGGCTGCACTGAAGACTGTCCCCAGCTTCAAGTCACTTCTAGAGCAGCAATCTCAGTACAGTAGAGATGGTATGAACCATCCTTTTATATTTTTTTTTTAATTTATCCAAATGAGAAGGGGCTGTACTACCTCTACGCATATTAAGAAATTTCAAACTTACACACAACAGAGCCTGTAGAAACTATGATCTCATAACGTAAAGGAACATCACTAGGGAGTCCAAAATCAAAGTGACTGTTGTGGAAATTTATACAGACTGCAGACTGGTTCTTATATAATTTAATAACTCTTTGCATAAAACAGAGTTAAAAAAGGGGTAAAGTGAGGTGGTCATCAAGGGTTGCAGCGAAGGAACAGCAACTCAGAGCATTGTTTCTTTTTGTTTAACTAGGTCACTCAAAACAGTTCTCGAGAACAAGTTGGAGGGTGTCTCCTGTCTTCTGAGCCAATGAATCCATTAGGAGCCAACAATTTGTGTAGGACTGTGTAGTTTTGCTGAAGATAGTTTCTGAGGTCTGAAGATATTTGAGCTTGAAAGGGGCAGGCAGGTTTTCAGAGGCTGTGGGGGTGGGTACCACCAAAAAGTCCTCTCAGAGCTGGGTTTCTAGAAGATGTGGTTGCATGAAATGAAAGCAAATAGTGCTGCAAGAGGTTATACTGTTTCTTTTGACATGAATATTATTTTGCATCATCTTTCCAACAGTGCCTGTGTTTCTCCCTAGTGTGCTGGATATATTTTGATTTACCAGTAGATTAAACCTAAGCTGGTTAAAGTATATTGTTTCTTTTCCATTAGGGGGGAAAAACTTCCACATTTTCTGTAAGAAGTTGAAGAATTTAGAAAAAAAAAAAACACAAAAGGAAAACATTAACAACAAACTTTACCTGTGGCTGTCATATGAAGACTGCTTAGCCCTGGGTCTCACTGCAGCATCAAAACCTTTCTAAACTTGCATTTAGAAATCCCAGAGATACAGCCCTTCTTATCAACAGTTTAGTTTTACTTCCAGGCAGCAGAAGGCATTCCAGAGATTTCCTTCCCCTGAATCAGTAAAGACCATTTCAGGATCACTAAAAAGAGCAGCTAAAAACTGCTACTAGAGCTGAAAGTGTAATAAATCACACAGCTAAGCCAATGGAAAAATGGTTGCTTCCTCTTGCAAGACGTGACAAATGGGAAAACATGATACTCTCAGAAAAGTAGGCTTTGTCCATCTCCACTTCGGCATTCATCTCCCTTCTCTGCTGCTGAAAAGATGTGTTTCTGCCGCATAAACAGGGATTTTGAAGCTTCTGAAACAAAATGGTCCTGCAGCCCTTGCTGCTTGTTGCAATAATAAAAGAATTCCTGAGAAAAGTACAAGCTAAATCTTTAACAGGAGAAGGAAATGTCCCATTTTTTGTAAGAAAATGTCAGCCTGATGTGTGACTGAAAGAGTCAAGGCTAACAGTGTTTATTGCCAAGCCACAAAAAATGACTGAAATTGTGTTTTCTAATTACTGTCTGCACAGATGTTTACTTTAGTTTTATAATAAATGAAAAATTAAGGCAAAAGCTAGTTCTCCAATGCTAAATAAAACATTTCATTGGTATGTCTAACACATTAAGGTTCTGTTTAATGTAAATAAATGTATCAAAATTTGGCTGTTGCAAATAGAAGCAACAACATATGAAGAGAAAGCTCATACTCCCTGTGACTTTACCAAGTCACTTTGCTGCTGCACTAGAATTACTGCTAATTAACAGAGGCATGACTGAGAAGAAAATTATGCCTCATCTCTAATGTGGATCTAAACACATTACTGGTACTTAACATATAAGTGTAGTTAAGAGAAATGAATTTTCTTCCTCTATACAACCACTCATACTAAATACATCCTTCTAAATGTCATGCTCCCTGATGAAGTAAACAGAGTGTGAGTCATAACTTCTTTAAATGCAGTGCCACCATACTGAAAAAACTGGAAATGACTTTTAATTTTCTCTTTAATGACACTGAAGAGTGTATATCTGTGAGATGGCCAAGTCTGACACCTGAGGCAGAAGCACAGTTGCAGTTTCTTATTGTCTGAAAATCATGACCCATTCAGTACTTCTTATTCTAGTATCTTGCCTTAGTTTTTTTTTTCTTCTCAGAATTCAATAAATCATATCATGAGATTTAATCATAGCCTTCTGTATGAGTTATGAAATAATCATTGTCTGCTACATTATTTCTCCTTGATAACTTTGTTGCATAGTGAAACTCCAGACATTGTCCTCTGCTTCAAATAGCTAATTCTTTATTAACAGAGAAACAACAGCAGCAGCCCATAATAATCCTTTTCATTTTGCTCTAATACCCCAGAAAGTCCTTGGTGTGTTTCTCACATTGTGAGACTGAGGTACAGAAGACAGAGATCTCTCATGAGAGCTGTCAAGAAAAGAAAAAAGAGGTGGGGTGGGAGGCAGAAAATAAAACATTTAGTACTGGAGTTTAAACCTTAAATTTAGTATCATGCAGTAGAAAAATCATTCCCTTCCTGAAATCGATTTCTAGAGCTGATCCAAAGCACAGTGGACTTTATATCTGAACAGGAAAACCAGATTATCCCATTGCTGCTTATTCACCTTTGTCTTCCTGAAGGACAAAGAGCATTCTCAGAATTTGCACCTTTACCTGGCTGGAGTCTCACCACCTCCAAAGCAGCCCAGACTCCTCAAAATAAGATCAATGGAATGAAGATGACTGAGTTAAACCACACTACAAGCAGGTCATCAGAAGAGAATAAAACAGTAGGGAAGTTAGTTCTAGTGCTCTCTGGGTCCTTGCATGTGCAGTCCCAGTGATGGGCAGTGCAATGATCCAAGCAGCTGCAAAACTTTGGGCTTCTATTTTACATGGGATGTCTATGTATCATGCTAGACAAATATACTAACTGGTAAAGACAAGGCATTATTCAGTGCATCTAGTGGAAGTGTTGCCTAAAGAAAGAAAGAAAAGACAGGAACAGACCACTAAAACTTATTTTCTATTACTCTCCTAAAATTCACTCAATTTTTCAAGTAATTTACAACTTACTAATGTCTTATCTGTCTCTCCAGCTTCGTTTCTGGGATATTTTGGCACCTTTCTGTTTCTTTACGTTATTGTGTTCATTTAACTGCTTGGGTAATGCTGACTCATTCTACTTTTATCATTTCTGTTGCCATTTCTTTATCTGTCAGCTTTCCAATATTCTGTATATTTTTTACCAGTTGCCAGTGAATAACTATGTTCTGTGCAAATCAGGTGCTTTATAATGAAATAATCTTCTCAAAAATAGTTGTGTTTTTTTCTCCAGATATGTCTGAGTAGCTCAAACTGTACACAGTCCTTCTGTTCTAGAGTAAAAGATGGGAAGCTTGAAACATCAAAAGACTATTTAAGGAAATACCAAAAGCAGCTGGTTTATGGAAACAGTTTTCAGTTATGGATGGACAAGACAACTGGGTGGTTTACTGTCTTTCTGTATTGCATCTCTCAAAGAAAACACAAAATGTACATTTTGGATTACATCATCATCACCTTCAAATTATTTTCTGCTACTGGAACTCCACTACTTTTATTTAAGGTAGCACTGATTTATTCTGCATGGGAATGGAGGAATGGGGAAGAAATGGTCTCTAGTTTTAGCAGAAGACTAAAAGATTTCCATTGATCTCGTTTTGTGGTGACATCAGAAACCAGCTGTGGCTACCCTTTCCATGCCGTCATGGAGTTAAAATATTTTGATGTTTCATAATAAAAGACATAACTTACACAGATGCTCTTTCAAAAATCTATTTACTAAAGGGGCTTGGAAGGTTTTCCTACACCAACTGAACAACCTTGAAAGAATCAGATGCCTGCTCATTTCACAGCTACCATGACATATATGGGCACTCAAGTAAAAAGTGACCGTAACATACAGCAACATGAAGTTTCAGAATTAAGAACTTGTGGAGTGCTTATACTTCAAAATATATATTTTGTCAGTCTTGCTAAAGAAATACATATTTGCAAACTGAATTTTCATGGTTATACCACCCTTACATCAAATTTGCTAGAGCAGCATTTTATCTGAGCATACTTTAGTTTTGGAAACAGATGGGGCTTCTGCTATGCTAAAAAAGGAGCTGGTAGTTCAAGAGTTATCATTAGAGCTGGGTACCAGCTCCACTGCTCTGTTCTGGGACTGCTTCTCTTCCAAGTCAGCTCCCAAGCAATTTCAGGCTCCCCCAGTGATAGTACAGACAGAAGTCTGAATGCAGAAGTTCAAGGGGAGCAGTGTTCTCCTGGGACAGCCTGTCCATTTCAACTAGCATCTGACTGACAATTGCTTGTTAGGGGAAATAACCAAAAGAAGGTATTTGAAATAACATTTTCTTACAAAGAAAACAAACAAATTAACAGACAATGAGAGTGATAAGATTGAAAGCTCATCTATTTGGGAGCAGTAAAGAAAGTCAGTCTAAATTAGTGAAGGCTCTCAACACAGAGGTGAGGTACAAAGTGCTTGAATTTAGAGCTGAACTTTAACCACTCTTTTATCTGTGTTGCCACCCAGAAAACAGAAGATAATTTATCCCTCTTCCCCACTATTTATCTCCCAGGGTGTGAACACAGGCATTTGCCTCTGGTTAGTTCTGCTTTTCCAATTCTGTTTAACTCTCCCAGCAGTAACTCATGCATCCCTCCATGTGCTGGATACAGCACACAACTGCAGCAGGAAAGTGATCACACATTAAACTCCTGTGGCAGGAACTCTGTATTTTAATTGGGATTAAAATGTTATTTCAATCTAGCATAATTAACATTCATGATAAGCTGACCGAGGGCCAGTTTAGTTCTGAATTGAAGTGTTCACAGAAGGACTAAATGCTTTTTAATTAAATCAGTATTAAGTACCAGTGGAGGCTGGGGGTCTGCTGCAGACAAGCCCATAGAAATCATCACACGCACGTACTTGGAAGAACAAGCAAGCTGCATGTGCTAACTTAGCTCCCTCATGTTATCTGCTAAATTATGGCATCCTATTAAAACATATCACCTTGTTTGACAGTTAACAAAGTTATGTAAGAACCAGATTTGTGAGACACCCTCATACTGATTTCTGCTTAAGTATTTAATTAAGTGTAAACTAGCTATGAAGCTCTGGACTTCAAGATAAAAAAAGGTTAAAGAAAGAAAATTAAATATCAAATGAAAATTAAATGGCATAAAGGTTATTTTTATTTATTGTGGTATTTTCCCAGGTTAAGCTTTTATGAATTTTGTAAATGGCATCATCTGTTAACTACTTAAGCCAGATAGCAACCTCTACAAAACATTCCAATTTTACCAGAAGAACTATGAAAAATTAGGAGATACTAAAATGAAATGGAATTGTTCTCCCACATGGGAGTAAATGCATCCCTTCCTTATCTGCACACAGCCAGAGAAACAGACTTAGGTGGAGGTTACCAGTGCAGCTGGCATTTTTGGAAGTGCATAGCTGCTCTACAAGCAATAGTATAATTGAAAACAGTTTTCTCAAACCATATAAATACTACCAAAGAGTCCATCCTCCAGAAAGACAGGCTCAGCTCTTCAAATCAAAGATGTCTGGAAAGCCATCTGCTCAGCACAGGCTTGCACTGTGTATAATCAGGCACCAAGATGTAGAAGCTTTTATGAAATCTCAGCTTCCCCACAGGGTGACTTGTGAAACTCGCGCCAGGGCACACACGCCTTGGGGAAACCACCAGCTGCTCATGAGAAGACTGCTACAGCATGGCACAGAAGATAGCCATAATAAGCTATTCAGTGTGTGCTGTCATTACTATCAGTGCCTGGGGATTTTCTAACAAAACAGTTTTGGCTTGGAAGAAGTCTGCTTGTCAAAAGCCAAGCTACCTACTGAAACATAAATGTCAGTTAAACAGGAATGGCATTACCAAGATACATTTCCATTGCTCTGGAATGGCTCATGAATAGTGCTGTGACGTGGAGACCCATCTCAGGTCTGAACAGACAAACTTTTTCCCTGCTCTTCTGAGTTTCTGCCTTGATTAGGGCATCCCCATCCTCACCAAGAGGTGGCGGAAATCAGTTTTCTCCTAGGTCTGCCTTGCCACTCCAGGAAGCTGCCTGCTCACCTCTGCCAGCTGAGCCACCTGTGTGATGGGGTCACTCAAAACTAACTGCTATTCAAATAATTTTCTTCTCTTTCATTAAAATTTAAAAGGCAGCAACGTCACAAATATCTTGGGCAAGAGACTTGAGACACCAGCAAGCACACAGCTGAAGGTTACTGGCAACAGCCAAGACCTCCAATGCAGACTGAAGCAGATCTTCCACCTCTTGTAGTCAAGGATGCAATCCCAGTCACCCAGTTCCTCTGCATGAGCTTTTTCCTAAGCCTTCTTAGAGGAAATGTTTTAATTAATAGGCATAGTCATCAACCCTCAGTCCTCGTCCTTCACACCAATTGAAAAACTTCTGTATGACAGTATACTTTTTCTGGCTTAATAACTATTTAGTTACATAACATTAAGAGACACAGTTCAAGAAGTGGAAAAAAAGGACTAGCAACCCTAGAATTTAGTAATTATTTTCACATTTTTTATCCTTCTCAGCTTACAGCATGTTCTGTAGCCTCAGTCAATTACCTTGAGTTTCTGTAATCCAAGCAGGTACTAATTAGTTAGGCAAATGCACCATTTAATGGTTACTATCCATTAATCCATTTTATTGCTCCATCACTATTCCTCCTTAATGCTCATCTCCTTCTTTCCTTCCCCAAAGCAACAGAGCTGATCTATCAAAGCCTTTCAGCTTCTATCTGTAGCATAAAAAATCCTTTAAAAAGCTATTCTCAGGTTTTGTTTCATTTGACACTAACACATTAAGTCTCTAAGAACTCTCTGTATTGTGCTGTCAGCTTACATTTCTCAGTGCTATAGGACTGAAAAGATGAAAATTAAGTGGCAAGGCTGGGCTCCCTCCATCAGTGCCAGTAGATAACTGGTTCAATCTCACCTCTTCAGTGCGTTTTTGAAGGCAGATGAACAGATTTTCTCCCTATATGTGCACAACTTTTATTTTCTCTGCAGCTGTAACGTGTCCCTGCTCTGAGGTCCCACCAGCACTGCACGTAACTTGCAGGAACTTCCCAAGCTCTTCAGTTCAGGCTGCGAGTACCAGTTCACATCAATACCAGCCACATACTTCCCATGCTGAGGGAAACAGCAATTCTTAATGTTTCTGTCAGGCTGGAGTGTTGTTCGCTCCCAGCCAGACACAGGAGCTAGACATATTTGCTTTTGTCACTCATGACAACAGCCTGCAGCTGATAAAAGATCATATTTACAACTGGTTTTCTTCTGTTCAGACTGCTTCCACCACACAGACACAATGTTCCTAGTTTCTGCCTGTCTGCAGGGCTCTCTATTATGTGAGGCAGGAGGTGGTTCACGCTGCTCAACTACATTTTGGAGTCTGATCGTTCCTGGCCTGACATCACGGGCCAGTGACACAGTGCAAACACGTGCCAAGCTCTTCCACTGCAGAAGACAGAATTTTACAGAAACTTTGTGCTTGTGTGAACGGTGTAAGAGGTGCTGAGCACAATATGCTCAAACTGTTTGTGTTTCATGTGTTCTTGCCAGGGTGAAGGAAGGGAAGAGAGGGCAACTGTTTCACTTCAATATCCATGTTGGTTTCTCCATGCCTTAGCAAAACCCCAAGAGGGCAAGGGGCTCCCTGTTCTGTGTGAACAGCCCACACAAACCTTCACAGTCCCTGCCTATGGCAGAACGACCCCACTGCAGAAATTCTGTAGCTTCCCAAAAGGCTTTACTTCTGGTGCAGCAGATAATGGGTGGCAGCTAATAACTTGAGTTTGTTCCTGGACAGCTTTAATAGTTTAATACTGGTTAATCTTCAGTCTGCCAAAAAGACATTTGATGACCAATACTGCAAATACCTTGTACTCTGCTTAGCACAAATTAAAAGCTGAAATCAGGTTAATTTTATCCCTTTCATCTGGGTGCTCGAAACTTCCCCGTGAAAAGCTGCTTAGAGAAACCTGGATTAGAATGCAAAAAATATCACAAGTAGAGATAACAGATAAATGTATTTCATAATATTCATACATCTGTATACATAATGCATACAGCAAATGCATTGAAACGGCACAGATGCTCCTATAATCACAATATAAATCAAGAATTGTTATGATGCATTGTCCTGTGATTGCCTGAAAGTCAGCCAGTAGCTACAGGGAAGTTAAGAATAAATAATTTACAATGTATTTCTAAGTAAACTACCTATAACTACACATATATGTATTTACACACATATATATAAAATGCCAAGAAAACTACACATTTGAAACAGCCTGTGTAACAAAGTAACCTAGTTTCAGATACTAACTGGAAAAAATCACACGGAGATAATAATCAGTAAGTGCATAATGCCTGTATTGTATTCCTTCGAGACCTTTATTTGTAGGATTTTCAGACTTATAAACACTGATTTATTGATCAGTATTTATAATAAGCAGGGAGCAAAACTTTCTACCAATATTTGTTGTTGAAAAGAAAGAACTAAGCACTTCTCATGAGCTTGATAGTGCCTCTGTGTGTTTTGAGCTGCTCACAGGAAAAACGATACTCAAAAAGCCATATCTCCTGCTGCATGGAAAAATGCAGGTAACTCCTGAAAATGGATCCCAGTATTATCTCTTAATTCAAAATGAATTCTAGCCTAGTCACAGATCACATCAGTGGGTAGCTTGCTTAAACTTGGAAAAACTATCAATCCTTTCTCTACAGTGTCTCATGATGAAATGTGTACACTATGCAGGAATAAATCATGTGCCAGAGGGTTTGCAACTGTCTTTTCATAAAAACATTGTTTGGATTCTAAAACTACTGCAACTTCTATAGCATTTGCATCAAGAAACAAAACAGCACTTTTTTTTTTTTGTTAGATTCATGTTTTTTTATTTACACAAATTAACCTGAATAGAAGTACTCTGGATATTAGTGAGCCTGTAGAGAGTTTTGCAAGCATTTTCATTGCATGAGAACATCACTCTTTCATCTTAAGTGATTTTTAGCTTCTTCCTATTCCTTTAGTGTATCTACAGTAAAGAAATTTGTATTAGTTCTTTCTCCAAAGAAGTTATAGAGACAGGGTCTGCTATCCCCTGTGACAGGGACAGCTACACCTGAGCCAGGCACCATGTTATTCATTCAGAGTTAATGGAGAAAATCAAGCATTTCTGGCATGTACTTCTTTCATCTCAAAACAGACAGCTTAACCAGATTTCAGAACCCCCGCTTTGAAGTGTTCACTGCTCTCCATTCATTACAAAAGGAATTTAGGGGAGCTAGCTCATATGTTAATCATTACAATCAACAATTAACCATGGTGAATCCCTAGCTCCACACTCCAGCTTAATGAACCTGGTTCTCCATTTTCATTAGGTTCTTATGAAACAATAGAAAACTACTCCTATCAACCTACTCTACACTGCTTTTCAGCATCTCGGTAGTGAGTAGAACCAAGGAGCCAGCACCATCAGGGCAGCCAGCTTGCCCCTGAGCTCTATCACGTGCTCCACAGGATGTGCTTAGAGAGCCACTGTTACACAACGTGGTTTCAACAGTATTTTCATTGTGTTACTGTCTGGGGATGAATCCAATAGAAAAGATGCACAAAAGGCCTTTTACAAGCACACAGATGAGGGCTGCTCTGGAAGACCTCATGAAAACAGGTTGGATAAGAGTCTGAGTGGGGAGAAGAAGGCAAAGAAACACTGAAAGCTACTGATCTCCAGCAGTGAAAAGATCTAAGTCTAGCCCCAGTTCCTACCTGGCCAACAAATTATTAGCATAAGGCATGTTTACTTCTAGTATACATCCAGTCATTAAAATCTCTTGATGTGATAAATATTTTGTTTTTGTTAAAGCCAGATCCAAACTGCACAAAAGCCATTTATTGCTGTTCTTTAATGTTCCTTAATAAATGCTCTATGTTTAATAGTGCCAGCGATTTCAAATATTATGATTACCTGTGACATTTTCACAGTGCTCCCTTGCTAGGAAACACTGCCCAGAAGCAGTTAGAGAACAGCCACCAGGTCCTGTCTAATCAAGCCAGCATAAGTCGAGGGGAAGGGGAATCAACTTGAACCTTTGTGCTAGGCTTGTAACAATATTTTGAAAGGAGGTTTACCCTGACATGAACTTCCTTTAAAATGTGGAGCTTCTGATCCCATGTGAAATGGCTTTGACATTTAATCAAATTCAATTTTTAGGAGAGTTTATACAAGACTTGAGTAGACAAATAAAAATATTTTTCTCTCCATACATCCTTATTCAGGCTTGCCAAAAATTTATTTCATTTGGCTACAGAGCTGTATATCAGGCAAAGAGCTAGGACAGGAAGAGCACCTTCCCTTATTTTAGATATATGGCTTTAGCTTGGACTGCGGGAATGCAGTTTTGTTTTTGAGGGCAGAGATTTATGTGGCTGCATCTGCATGCACTCGAGCATATTCACTTTGTTGACTCTGTGAAGTACACGAGAAGTTTCAGAATGGATAGGCACAAGCTGTACCCAAGTCTCAAACTGCTGCACCACAGATTATTTTACTTTTTCTGGCCTTGGAATTGCCAATTTAGGCAAACTGCATTACAGATTCCCTCTCGAGTTTTCGTTCCATCACACTTCAGCAGTCAGAATACACAGATGCTCCACACCTGGATAATCCAGTTGCAGAAAATTTACTGTCATTGTCCTGTCACCTCATCACCACTACAGTCAGGAGAAAGTGTTGCGATAAGGCTTTGCGCATCTGTCTGTTATGGGTGATATTCCAATTCAACCTGATCTGGGATGTGATTCAGTGAATTTCTCCTGGCAGAAGGAAGCAGGAAGATCTAAGCCAAAATCTTTCCCATCACTTCACCTGCATATCTAATGATGAAGATATCAGGTGCTTAGAAACTGAAGCAAGAAAACAAAATAGAGTATCTTTTCTTGAAGGATGAGAATTCAAAACAAAGACAGTGCTGTTTTTTGCTTCCAATCCACACAAAGGGTTTGTAATCTCCATAAGATCTGTATCCATTATAGTTAGTGGATAAATCTACTAGCTGCTAAAGACCCATGGCTTTGGGACAGATTAGGATATATGGAAGACACAAAATAGAACAGTGCTCTCCTTCCCCAAGCATACATTAGAAATACAATCTGAGCTAGACAATTCTTTAGTATGATACTCAGTTTATCACTCTTAAATTGTAATCAAAAGATCTACTAATTAATTAACACTGTTATGTTCTCAGACTTACATCTTGAGAAGATACTTAGATGCTGGAAATCACCAATGAGCAAGGCTGATTTTTTCTGCAAGTGAATCCCATCCTAACTGCAACTCTGACCAAGATATTTTAAATATTTAAGCATTTAGAGACTAGACTTTATGGTCTAATCTTCCAGGTATAGGTGCCTTTGAGTTCCATTTTCATTAACATGCTATGCTTGAATACACTAGTAACATTAGGGCTTCTTCTTGATTC
Organism: Dendrocincla fuliginosa; assembly: GCA_035047845.1. Lineage (NCBI taxonomy): Eukaryota > Metazoa > Chordata > Aves > Passeriformes > Dendrocolaptidae > Dendrocincla > Dendrocincla fuliginosa. Next base: position 63,235,425 of record JAWWMO010000138.1, on the reverse strand, counting down.
CACTGAAGCAAATAGATTTTCTGTAGGCTCAGAACCAAGCTCCATGACTCTTTTATAGCTGAACAGGAGAATCTACATGAGATAAAGATCATGCTGACTACAGCCCTGAGAACAACACTATTTCTTATTGATTTCTTTTGTCCTCTAAAAAAAAAAAAATAGTTCTATCCTCTAGCCAAATGTTTGATCTGGCCAGAATAACACTATGGTAGTTGAATAAATGACCCATAAATTTTCAGTAATTTACACTCATTTTATGTTTAAAAGCCCTCATATAAAATTTCATTACCCCATAACTTTTCTGCAGTATGTTGGTTAACACTAGGAGAGATCTAGCCAAGTAAAATACAGTTATGTGGTTTTTATAATTCCCCTTCAAATAACCAGACATCACTTTCAGCCCTGATATAGGATGGCATATCTCAATCACAGTCATTATGGTCTGACTTTAGCTCTTGATGTTGAAAGCTAGAGAGATGAAACTTGTTAGATGAAAGAGAATGTCAGTGCTTGATGTATAACCCTCCTTCTCTTCCCCATCCCTTGACCATAAAATTTATATCTATGGAAAATCAGAACATTTTTCTAGCACTATTATCAGGCTTTTATTCCCCAAGCTTTCATGTAAGAAATGATGAGGCTAATTTATATTTACTCTAAATCAATATGTTAATTAATCTACAGTCTTTATGTGTCTAACAAAATTAATGAGAAAAAGAAAATACATCTCTCAACCTCTATTTTCTCTACATTAAATGCCTACAGAACTTGTTTAAATGAAATAAAAAACAGAATCTTTTTAGAAATATTGGTTAATGTGCCGAGGCCCGAAGTGAAGTCAGAAAATCAATTCCATGATTATTTATATGTAACTCAAATATATACTTCTGTCATCAGAATTCAGACAAATGTGTACAGTGATCCAAAAAAATAAACTCCTGATCACAAGCCATCAATATGAACAGAACATGGCTTTAGTAATGGTCCTGCTTCCCATATCCATTTCTACTGAAGAAGAGACAAACATTTATGTTGACAATCAGCTACACAATCACCCAGTTGTGAGCTGTCAAATTCACACCTTTTAGGATTGTACTGAAGAAGGAGGAGCATAAAAAGGAGCTTTATTATTGATTCTGTGTATCACAAATGACTACAGAGAGGATCAGTCATGGCTCACCACTCTGTTTCCAAATACTACCTGTCTGTTCTCTTATTTTCTCACCTTCTCTGAGTCAGTAGATAATTGTTTAATACAAAGTAGAATAGCTCCAACTATGACCTTCAGGCAAATAACTCTTCATCTCCTTCCTCCAAATTGGAAGTGGATGTGGGTCCAAATGTTTCTTTCAAACTAGTCAGTCCAGGAAGAAACTGGACCCAGCCATACCATACTTCTGGGAATTTCTCTAAGGGGAGGGTTAATAGCTATTCTAAGAAGCATTTCCTTTTCTCCTTATGAAAGGAGAAATTAAACAGAAGAACTTAAGCAGGACTCTAGCCAAGTTAAAATGTAAATGAATCTATTGGTTTCTGTCCAGACATCTTAAGTGTTTTTAAACCACACTCCATCTGGTCTAAGTTAAATCAGTGGGGTTTGAGGATACACCTAAAATAATAAAAAAACAAAAGACAGACCAAGGTTGCCATGACTGCTCATATTGCTAAATCTTTGGCTTCTAGAGTACAGCTTTTTCCTATGCTAACTACTAACCTCTCAGAAAATGTCCAGGTTGTGAAATAGATGAGGCCACTCTGCGGAGGCAAAAAAGCTGGATGCAAACAGTGCCATGTAATTTGCCACCAAAGCCACAACCCAGGCCCTTGCACATTTTCTTACCAGAACAAGCATGGCCAGCCTGTCTTCCCTTGGGTATTTTACATTGTATGAGTGCCTCTTTACTAGGCAAGAGGCAAACTAGAAGTTCAGTCCTGCAAAAGATAAGTTTTTGTGGCAAACCAGTCTTTACTTTCTCTGTCTCTTTCCTTTTTCCATGCACAATGGGATAAACTTCAGTTCTTTTTCCCTTTATTTGTATAAATAAGCAGACCAGACACTGTGATGAATACCCATCACCTGGCAACTGCCCAGTTACGCAGAAAAACAGGTGAAAAATTAATCTCAGAATTCTGGGAATTTATTTAATTGACTTGAAGTTTTGGAAAGACAAGAGATGTGACCTACACATAACATTTGCCCTAGATACAAAGAAAAATCCTTGAGCATGTATTTACAAACAAGAACAAACCAGTCAAATAACATGATGTTTTTATGTTAGCCTTTTGAAGGACTGCATATAAAAATATGTCTGATAGAAAAAACAAGTATTATTGATCACGAGAGAAAACAAAATAAGCCCTTTAAATCCAAGGACATTTGCCAACGGCATTACCTTGGTTTAGAAAAGAGAATATTCACATATGGGGAAAACAGGTTCACTGGGAACACGCCAACAAGATGAAATTAAAACAGCAAGAGTAGGAAGCTTTCAACAAATCACAAAGTGAGAAAAGGCTGCACCTTCTCATCTGTGAGGCTGCCATCTGGTGAAAATTTTTATCCCATTCCTTTGCCTTTCTTTATAGCAACAAAAGATTTTGAAATGCTGACTGATATAGCAAACAGACAATAATCACCAGCCCTGCACAATGCAAGCAGTGCTTGCAGCAGGACTGCCCAGGACTCCCCTTGCTGAGACAGGTGAGGAGGTGACGGACCACTTTCTGGAGAGGAAAGATACTCTGTGGGGATGCTCTGGGCTGTCTCTAGGATAGTCCAATTCGTGTTCCTGAGCAGTGCCTGGGGACACAAGGCTGCCCTTGTTTCACAAGTTTTTCTGCATATCACTATGAGCACAATGATAGTCTAGTCCTAAATCACAAGCTGGAGTTCTGCTGAACGCTCTTGGAAAGGGGAAGGAGGAAGGGAGAGCACAGCATGTCAGTTATAGTAGTAGATCCTGTTCTCTGCAGCAAAAAAACTGTCCCAGCAACAAAATATTCCCAGCAAGAAGAAAGTGGGAATGAGCATTATTCAGCAGCAAAAACACCTTTTTTTGTTTGTTTTTTAAGTTTTAAAGACTTTTTTTTTTTTTTTGTGAGCTTTCTTACCAGCAGATCTAAAATACAGCAAATCAAATTTAGTTCTTGTGGAGGAAAAAGAACAGCAGGTGATTTTCTTTCTAATTCCTCAGAGGTAAAACAATATTGAAAAGTAACTGTACATTTTTAATACAAAGTAAAAAAATGCCAAGAAGAAAGACTGAAAGAATATCAGTAGAAAGATGAATCAGACACTCCACTTCCTGAACAAGGCAGATTTCAAATCAAGTTTCTGCTCCAAACTGGGCATACCAGGTTGGGTCACACTCATGAACCCCAAAAAGTGCTCTAGCCAGAAAGCCACTGCTTGGGTAAATGTCTTTTCCTAACTTTGCAGCAGAAGTCTTGGTTAACTCGAAGTCTGTGGCAATTCTTCTACTGAAACTGAGTAACAACAGTGAGAGTGCTATTTGACACATAAACATTACATTAGACTTATGAATAGCAGACCCTGGGTGTTTAGCAATTTGAAATGTATGTTTAGTTTAGGCATCAAGTATCACAAAACCTCCTTAGCATAAATATTTTTAATTTCTTCTTCTAATTCCAGATTTTTTATTTTATTTTTTGTTTTAGTTACTGAAAATCAGACTGTCTATTTTTGATATTGTGATGTCCAAAACTGAAAACCGAAGTTTTTATCTTCTCAGTCCAAGGTTAGATATCCTCATGTTTTACTACTGGAGACATATAAAAAGATCTTTCTTCCCATAATTCACTGTACACTCTATTTATACTTTCTGGAGAGAGTTTGAACAGTTTTATGGTTAAAATTCCTATCAGTACTAAAGTAGCACAACTTCTTTTCGTGATGTGCCAGAAAGGACCTCTCTGTGCTTCATTCTGGAAGAGCTGCCATGGCTTCACTTGATGAATGCCTCTTAGAACAGCTTTTCTGCTTTAAGCCAGAAAATTGCTTCTCTTGAGAATCCTCTGCTCTCTGAAGTATACATCTACAAGTGTGCCAGCTTCTCAGCTGTAAAATCTATACAATAATGACATGTGGTTATCACATAATGTATTGTGAGGATAATTGCTCTACTGTTTTGGAGCTGCATGGGTTCGTACATGAAAATCGTTACAGAAATCTAATCATAATATATCTAAAATTGTTACTCTGCCATTAAGTGTTTGGTATAAAGTTTCTCCCTACCACTGCCTTTTCCATTGTTTGGTCTATTTATTTTCCTCTTGCATTTGACAATATGGAATTAACTCTTGTCTGTCTTCTGCAGGTATTCTGAATTGGTTTCACTTTCCTGTTTAACTATTGCAAATTTCATGTTTTCTTCAAATGTCATTAATGTCACAGATCTTCTTTTCATTTGTAAAAAACGCAGAGTAGTAGTTCATGTCTTTGAAGAGGAACATATAACAACTTCCAGTGAAAAAATTAAATTTGCAAAAAGTCAATGACTCATAGTATTTGTGCTACTGCATAGGAATACTGGAAATACATAAATTGTTATAGGAACACCAGAATCAGGTAGATTACACAGATCCATTTCTTACCTGGTAAAATCTGATTCAGCAGATGTAAGCCAAGGATAAACCTAAACCTAGTCTAGCACATCTTGCTGATATCTACTGAAATTCTAGGGTTATACATTAACCATCTGTTGAAATGATTTCATGACATCAGAATACGCAAAGCTTCTAAGGAGTAATGCATTAAATTTAGTGGCACACATGTTCAAAGAATTTAAGGACAGACATTTTGTAAATATTGAAAGCAGCTTTATTCAGTGAATCATCTTCTACGAAAGCCTATGACCCTTCAATACCAAACTACGCAAAAATCTTATTTTGAAATGGACTTTGAAGGACCTCTGTCTTGTGTCCCAAATTGGCAAGGCAGAACTAAGAGCGCAAAACAAAACTAGTTTCCAATGTTTGTATGAAACTTCACATATGACCTCAAAATATTATTTTAGATTTCTGATTCATGAAATGTATTGTTCATGTATAATTTATTTTGTCATTTGAATTCACAGTGCAAGTTGAAAACATAAGGAAACAAAATCAATTTTGGCTCAAAGTAAATTAAAGACAAAGATTGTTTTGCTTCCTTTTCCACAGGACTACCTTAGTTGTACAAGTATATTGCCTAGTGCTGACTTTTTTTCTCCTGTTGTTAACTGAGTAAACATAGTAAATATATAAATAGCAAATATAGTAAATATTTGTAGTAAATAGTAAATTGGGCTTATTTTGCAATGAAATAATAAAACAAAAATGTAAATAGAGCCGTACTGATCTTTGTAGACTGTGTGCATTTGACTTTTCCAGATATTTGTGACATCCTATCATCTCCCTCTACACACTTAACACTGAGGCATTTTTAGATACAATATCATATGATGGCAAATAAATAAGATCAAACATTTAGAAAGTAAGAGGGCACATGGATACCACGATAAACCTTATAATATATTCAGTGCTATCTAATAAAAAGTGTAGAAGAAAATAGAGCAAGATTCTGAGAAAAAAATACCTTGTTCTTACTCTGATACTGCTGCTCATGTTCTCTGCTTGATGTCCTTTCTTTTTTAAGTACTGGATTATCAATGCTTCAGGCTAAAAAAGAAAACCCCACATTAATTATTTCACAGCTATTTTAATTATGATCAAACAAGATAAAAGTCAGTTAATTGCTTTAATGCTTCAAGTTTTAGAAGATTTGCCCTGGAAGCATCTAAATGCACATCCTTCCCTGTTCTCCCTTTGCTGTCTGTGAAGAAGGAGTTATCTGACAGCCTAGCCCAGCAATAAATTAAGGCACCCCCCTACTGTCACAACAGTTTCAAAGATTGCTCCTTCACGACGCTGCTCCAGAAAGAGAGCAAGCAGGTGCATATATAACCTTCAGTTAAGTGTATTATAGAGCACCACCTGTGTACCTTGGGGATGATGTTCAGCACTCAAACAGCACGACTCCTGAGCTCAGACAGGACTGTCTGTAGTTAAGAGGGGCAAGGTTGTCCAAGAAGTGAGTTTACCCACTCTTAGGATTTTTAACTCCTTTCCACATTGAGCAGCAAGTTAAGGATATACACATTTTCTCTAACTAATTACCTGAAACATCTTTTGAGACATTCAGAATATTACACATTTGTTCTATCCAAAACATTGTCATAAAAATAACCAAGGTGAAATTAATCATTTTTTAACAAAAGAAATAAAATGAGATTATTCCAGAAATCAAGTGAGTTTAACAGGGTATTTTGATAAATCATGAAAAGGTGTATGTATTTTGCAAGCTGAAAAAGGTTGTTGAACAATCACAGTTGTGATGAAACTGGCACTTTATGATGGGAAGAGAAGTTCAAAGAATATTTACAGGTATTCCTGGTAGGAGGACCTTATCCTACATTTCCCTGCACAAGCATACAATCTAAATAACTATTTCTGATTCTCGTGCTCTGTTTAAAACTAAACTTTGGTTGCCAAAATTTCTGCTATCATTCCAAAAGCAAAAGCTACATTAATTCCTAAATTGGACATTGATGGAAAAATCTTTTTTTCTGAAGTATAATTGATAGCATGGTGTGTAAGAGTCTCTATTTCAGTTTGATTATGTATCCCCCAACTTCATCCTGTCTCTAAATAAAATGGTAATTCTCCAGAGAAGTGCAATAAATATAGAGTTGCAACATATATAATGCAACAGCAAGAAAAGTGCCGCTCCTCGAGGAGAAAAATTCAGAAGTTCCCTCATAGCAACTTTGTAGAGTTGCACAGGTTCTTTTCTTCAAAGGAGGAGGAGGTCCATGTCAGTTCGACACAGTAGTGTTATCTGTCATCAATTACCTTGAGCACTGAATAGAATGAAATGCTATTTTTGTGATTTTCCTTTTCAATAAAAGCCATGCATAGCAAAATTGATAAAATAACAAGATGAATTTAGGCCCAATTCACAGTTTGGTAAGCAAACAGAAACAGGCTTCAAAAATGTTTAGCTGAAAGAAGAGACTTTTAAAGGTATCTAGACAGCTAAATCCCTTCATAAGCCCCTCAATTTACTAGGGAATTAGGTGTCAACACACTTCAAAAACTTTGTTCCAGCATCAATAATGAGAAAATAAACATCATAATTGCTGGCATACAGAAATATGTCTGTTTGCTCCTGGAACATAGAGCAACACAGAAGATAAAGTGTACAGTGATTTTGCATAGCACTGACCTTGATCATTCCTCCTTTTCTTTGCTGTAGATTCTTCTTAGGATCAGGATGCTATGGGTTGTCTGTCCTGATAGCAGCAGGGCAGTTACGTACACATGCCTGTGTCCTGGAACTCAGAGTACACAGCCTACCACCATCAGAGCTTTCTTCTTGTTCTGGTAGGTGGCCTTGGTTGTGATTGGTTTTCTTCCTGATGGGAAGCCTCCATCAAGAGTTTTAGCCAGATTACTTTTATGCTACCATAAAATGAAGCCTGTGGTTTCAATACTCTACCCATGGTGTCATTTTCCCTTTCCAGATCTGCAAGAGCTCTGGGTTCATCTTGCCAACACTTGCTTTTGCCATGCTCTCCCTTTGCCGTTCCTAGTGTTTGTTTAAGGATTTCCCTTTGGTGCTCTTTCTCCCTTGGTAAAGCACTAAATCTCTTGGCTTCAGTAACTCCCTCTCCACCTCCAATCTGGCTGTCTCTAGGGACTGCCCATTTCCCCTCAGTTCCAGGCTGCCTCTCGCCTGCCTCTGACAATGCCTCAGAAAGGCTCATGCTTTAACTTCTCCCTGCTGTCTCTGTAGTTCTCAGCCATAAGCTGTTGAATTTCACTGCCCCTTTCTGGTTAAAAGAGATTCAGCTTTATTTTCTGCTAATACAAAGACTGAGGTTGCTGCTCTTACCAAATGCTCCATCTATCTTTGAACCAAGGACACATGCTCTGAATTTCAATTATATGTAGGTTGATTTAACTTCCAAGGGGCATGAAAATGTGGACAAAACCAATAATTATATCATCCTCCTGCTCTACATTTTGTCATCTCGCTTTAACCAGTGATTTGTGTAAACTATATTTAATTTTCTTTATTTAGACAAGACAGGGGATTCCATTTAGAGGAGGAGATGCTTTGGTTAAGCTCATATTAAACAACATATGAATTATTAATTAATAGTACTTTGTTCACTTTTTTCTGCCATTGAAAACAGTATGAAAGTAAAAAAGGCTCATGTGACAAAAATAATTTCTCCAGATTAGACTTTCTCAATGAATATAAAAATGCTGGAATATAATTACAGCCAGTGAGGATGATTTTGCAGAAAGTAGATTTTATTGACCAAATCTTACTTAATTATTTGATGAGGTCAATTATTTTTTTTTATTTTATAAAAGGTAACTGTGAGGATATATTTAGACTTTTATAAGGCATTTGACTTATGCATAAGCATATGATCATCCAAACTAAAAATTAACACCATACATTATTAATACAGAATATATTAAGTGAATTAAAAAATGGCCCACAAACCTCTAGAAATAGTCACAAAAGGGAAAACACCATAGAACCAAGCAATTTTAGTATGGTCCCTAAGGGTTGGCACTGGATTTTGGAATATATAAAATTTTCATAAATGATTTTGAAATAAGGTTAATGCAATCTTAGAACAATTACAGCTGACAAAAAGAGGCGGGATGATGAAGAGCAAAGATGGAAAAGTTATATAGAATGATCTGAAGTACTTCAGCATATGAAACAATTAAGCCCACAAAGTATTTGAATAAAATCACATTCACATCATACATCTTGAAAGAAATGTGCAAATCATGCCTACAAAGTAGAGGGTGTATTGGCAAAGCAGTGACTTAAAATGAATCAAGAGCTAAAATGGACAAACAGATGATAAACAGAATTATTTATCATTAGTCTCAGTGGAAGGCTAATATGTTCCTTCAGTATATGAACCTGGGAATAGTAAGATTTTTCTTCAGTGTACTTTTTGATAGCACTGAAATGGAAATGATGCTTCCAGTTCTGGTGCCCGCAGTTGAAAAGTCATGGCACAAAACTGAAGAGACAACCATGAAAGAATTAAAGTTATGCTGCCTACCTTTTCAAGAAGAGACCTACAAGGATGCTGAGTCAGTGCAGGAAAACTAAGAAGCAGTGGTAGACAGGTCAAGTTGAACAAATTCTAATTGGAAACATGACTAATTTTCAGCTGCAAGAGTGATTAAGCACCAAGACCTTCAAAACAAGACAGAATACATCTTTGGAAGAAAGTCACAGACCTTTTACAGCCCTTAGTTCTATCAATTTGTTATAGCTTAATGAATAAGCCATCAAAAGTAATAGGAAAACAGCTTGAAGTTCATTGCAATCTGAAGACTTTCCCCATTAAGCTAAGGACCACAAAAAGAAACCTGTAACATTTACAAAGTTTTTAGACCTTTAAAGTAGCACTTGAAATTGAAACAGAATCTTCCCTTTCTTCTGCTCAGCCCATTCTTTTTCATGGTTTGAGGCATTTATTTGCAAAGATTTTTAAGCAAAGACAACAGTCAGGCCAGAGCATAAACAACACACAGCCTCTACTTTGTGTATAAAAAAATAGACAGATTAGGCCAGATCTTCTACCAACATAAATCATTGGAGTCACATTGTTTTGGCTCAGTCTCGCAAGAAAGAGGAAATTCCCAAAAGCAGGGCTTTTGACAGACATGATTTTCACACAATCTATAAGAAGCATGAACATATTGCTCAAATAGTTGCAAGATGATGCAAAAATATTTTGTTAAGCTGTTCAAGTGGCTTGGAAAGGTTTTCCAGATAAGAAAGTGGGAAAGAAGCTACAAAAAGTTTTAAAATGTGCAGAGCATCTATTAATTCAACCAAATAATCCAATTCAGTTTACCACTTTTTGCTTCCATAAAGCTCAGATTACATCAGAAACACTGATGTCTAACTTGCACGTTAAAATGTGGAGTAAAATCTCTTCTCAGCATCCCATTTTGGGCCATTCAATTCTTACAGTAATTTGTTTATTCCAAGGAGGGCTCTAAGGAGGATCATTGTAAAGAGCCAGTAAGGGTGAAAAGTCAGTCTCTCCCTTTGAAAGATAACATTTCCTAGACTTATCAAATGTTACGAGAAATCAAGCAAAGCTCACACATCTTGTCACTAGAACACAGCTCCAAAAGCATTAGGCTATTAGACATGAGTCACCGACAATTCCAAAGAGCAATATGCAGGCTTGGGGGAAGAAAAGAACCACAAAAATTTAATCATGGTATTAAATCAGCTTGGCTGAGGATCCACACAAGCAGACGAGTGGAAAACCTTGCTGAGAAAGCCATCCATTAGGAATGCAGGGCAGCGGAACCCAATCTTGCTTCCCAGACTGTCTTGAGTTTTGGTAAATGACAGACCGCAGCCTCATAGTTGCCACACCAGCACCCGAGGGTGAATTCCAACCACCTTCACAGATTTCAAGAAAATCAGACTTTACAAGTAGTCTCTAACTTGTTGCTCCCTGTTGGTTGCCATCTCCTTCCCAAACTGTGGCAGCACATGGAGAAGCCTGGGAGCAAGCTTGCCTGTCAATAGTCAGGAAAAAAGGTCTTGAGAATTTCAGTTTTCTCCCCACTGTCTATCACTAAGCTCTTGTTTGCCAACATTATTTTTTCTAAAATTTCCTCTGGTAGCTGGCATATTTTTGGAATACATTCTTGCCATCTTTAATGTTCCCTGCCAGTTTTAGCTGGAGTTGAACTTTGTAGTTTATAATTTTGTCCCTAAGTACCCAAAGAGTGATTTTACATTCTTCCTTTGTTGCTTTTCTTTGTTGCTGTCCACCTTTTCCAGATCAGACCTTGGAGAAACCTTTCTTCAACTCACTGATCCAGCCTCCAATGAAAGTTAAACAGATAGGTACATAAAGGATGTTGAAACAGCAACCTATGTTCAGCACACAGACATGAATACACAGACAAAAGAAGCTTGCTTTTGCTCTTTTTTAAAATAGCCCTTTCAAGTCACCTTTATAGGGGTTAGCTGCCATAACACAGACTTCAAATCAGGAAAAAGCATGATTGCCAGACACATTGAGAGTTGAGTCCACTTGCTTCCATATCCTCCATCTGACATAGGGTAACAAATGATGTTTCAAAGACAGTTGCCCATTAAAGGCAACTATAGGACAACGTGCTCTTTGAGAAACAAGCTTCCTCCATCCAGATGCTTGAAGGCTGTCTCATGCCCTGATGTATGTAGATTTTTGTCCCTTTTTTCCCCTAAAGTCTTTTTTATTTTAATCTCCTCTGCTCCATCAGAAGATTTTCTCATTATCTGTTACCCTTTTTTGATCCTATTAAGCTTCTGGCAGCAATGATAACAAGCGACAGTAGGGTTCAGATGTTAACTGTGCCTTGTATTTAAAAAGTACTTCCTTTTTCCCATTTTATGTGTGTTCATTTTTAAATAATGCTAAAATAGAAACTGAAAAAATCTACAGCACAGTTTAAAAAAAATGAAGAAGAGAGAGAGAGTTAAATTATGACACTCAAATAATTCTTTTCAGTAAGCCCTGGGGAAAACTTGATGTCACTGAGAAGTTAATGTAAATTGCCACTGTAAGGTTAGATTAGAAAGAAAATTTGAAAAATAAGTCTTTTAATCAGCTCCTCAGCTGGTTTCAATCAGCTTAGTTCTTTGGGAGTTACTGAGCCTGAAGTGATATATATCACCTGAAGACCATGCCCTTTGGTCTTTAAATATCTAACAATTTTTATGGATCTCCTGCAGCCTTCTTTTTTAAATCATAGTGTACAGAACCAAACCTTCTACTTCACCTGCGGTCTCACCTCCTGCTTCCTATGCATCATGATTATGATCATAAATCCCAGAATTAAATTTATCCCTCTTTTGCAGATCCCTATTCATTTTGTGATCCATTAAAAGATCATCACCTAGTCAGTACCTCCCCATGTTGCGTTACTAATGCTCCCTCCCTGACTACAAACACACATCTCCCCCATGCATTTAGCACCTGAATTTACTAAATGTCATCTCACTGATTTCAAATCACTTATGCCATTAATCAAGACAAATTTTAATTATAATTGTGTCTCTCCCTTTAATTCTTCCTCCAGGAACAGCCTCCTGCCAGCCAGGGATTGTCCTTTTTAGTTCCAAACTCAGATCTGCATCAAAATAGTTTCATTCAAGGAATATAACAAGTAGCACAACACTGGCATATAGCTGCCTATACAGCTACCTTAGGACTCACTATAACAAAGCTCAAACCAATGATTTTAAGATTTACTTTATTCTTTCATAATATACATGCCACTGCATTGTGTATTATAAGACTACTACATAATATGCTTTATTATTGAACATGGTTGGAATCAACAATCTTAAATGTCTTTTCCAACCTAAATAATTCTGTGTTTCTGTGTATGAATCCTGCTTCTGACCTGAGCATTCAAACACACAGTAATTCCAACCATCTCATGAAAAAGCACACATTTAATTAAACATTCACCCATTTTCACTGGTCTCTACCGATCATTATTCATTCTTGTTATTAATACAGTTGTCAAAATTGACATTTAAAACCCTTACTTTCTCCATTTTTAGCACTTATTTACCACCATCTACACTAAAATGCTCACAGTATCTTCTATGTGGCACAGTCGGAAAATGTAATAAGCATAACCTTTATTCCATTATCCACGTTATAAAAAATTACAGATTAGGATTCTACAATTAGAGAATCCTCAATGTAAAGAAATCAAGAAATCTCAATGTATCCTACAGGCTTAATCTGTCTCTAGAATTTGCACTTTAACCTGCTAGGAACAAACTTCATGCTATTTTAATCTACATGGTCTTAATTCGTTAGTCTAAGCATAAGTATCTTGTGTCATTTGAGATATGCAAGGGCAGGTGACACAGTCACACAAGACATGAAAAAGAACCTAATGGAGGCCCTATAGTCCCCTGGGCCAGAAGCTGGAGATTTGGCAGGATACCAGGAGATGAGACAATGATATCTCAAATGGCATTTCAGTTGAACTGAATTGGTCTTTATGTATTTCTCTGTAATATTACAAATATGTCATGTCATGTGTCAGTGCTTGCTTACATACAAGCCTGTATTCATGAGAAGGATGTTTCCACATTGAGAAAGATTATATTGCAGTTATACTTCTCTTTTCTAAAAAAACAGTTTTATGCTTCCCATCTACATTTCCTTCTGATAGTTAATGAGTCAAAGGAGAATTGTTGAAAGCTCCTTGACTTATGCTAAAAAAAAAAAAAAATTAAAAAGAACTGAGCACACAGAGGTCTCATCTCTGCCTAAACACCTTCCACTTGCTCTGGGAAAATGCAGAAAATGTTGGCATATTCAGTAACAAAAGGTGCAGTCTATTTTCAGTGTCAGCCAGCCGGCAATCAGAACTACTTGTGCGGACATATACTGTGCAATGTAGGCAGTAATTATTTCTTTCAGAAAGATCCAAGGAATACAAGTGTAATCGTGTTTTTCATTCTCTTTAAAAACCTTTGGTTGTGCTCACCTACTGAGATTTATCTTACTTCCCTTTCAATTCAACACCCACTTGGAGAAGGAAATGCAACCTATAGGTTTCTCTGTCAAGAATGTACAGGTGATTCCTCATTTGACTCTCCACAGATGTAGACACTACTATCCATAAAATGTCACAGTGCTTGGCAGAAATTAGTTCCTGTGCAAAGAGCAGAAAACTTCTCCTGACCCTACAGAAAGTCAGAAATGATCCAGAGAGGAAAGAAGCAGTGGGGGCATAACCTGTTACTTTCACCAGAAACATTTCTCTATTCATCAGAATGGTGAGAAGCTGCCAGACTTTCTTCCACCACTGATTAACAATCATAATTTGTGGAGGAAACACACGTAAAAAGCCATTTCCCCTTAAGTGCACACATTCAAGAACAGTATTTGCAGCCATAGCTGATTGTCTGTTGACAAAATTACAAAATACATCTCGATTTTCCAAAATTAAGCCCATAATCCCCCAAAGTACAGAGGTGGAGTGCTGTGATAGCCGAGTAATGGCAGCAAAGGTGTCCAAAGGAACCTGAACCTGCAACAAGGCTCAATTCTATATCTCAAAGAAAATAACGGAAAAAAACTCATGGCCTTTGCAGAGCCCTAATAAAGGGCCTTTCTTTTTTCTTTTTTTTTTTTTCCTTTTTGAACCAGAGGAGAAAATAATCTGTTTGTAAATACATGAGGCATGGGAATGTGGGGATTCCTGTCCACCTGCAGAGATACCTCTGCCTTGTGGTCAAAGTGATGACTGAGGGTCAGATTCCAAACAAGATGCACTGGAGTATGGCTCCACAGACTTGCCTCCAGGTTGACAGTGATGTGATAGATCAACACTGGAACTTTCTTTCATGACCGCTGAGTGCCATTTATACTGTCTAAAACTATTTCTTCCGATTATCAAAGTTAGAATCTCTCTACCCAGAAGTCTCTCTAAAATGCTGTCCATGTAAATTCCCTCTCCAGCTGCCCAGGAAGGGCTTGGTTGGCTGTTCTTATGGTAGCCAACATCATCACCACCCATTTTCTTTCACTTTCACCAACACACTAATGGCTTCTTAGTCTCTCTGTGGACCTTTCCGAAGCCTTTGCAGCATTACAATACAACACAGTATCATCAAAGAAATAAACAAACCATGGTAGTACAAACTGAAGGATGTCCCTATATAAATCCAAAGAATAAATATTTTCTGAGGAAAGCATCAGTGTTTAAAACAGAGGGAGTGTTTCACTGTCTGAGACACCACTCAAATCAGCTTTGCAAGCTCTGTGTCAGACGCAAATTGTGTTAAATATCTGGTGGCAAAGAGCAAGAAAGATGACAAGCTCTTTTTTCCATGTAATTACATGCCTGAGACACATTTTAAGAAGGTAACTGGCTGTGCTCAGCCAGCATCTTGCTGATCACCCTTTCTTGTTGAACATCCCTAACTGGCACATCTATTATTTTTACTGAGACACTCAGAGTTAGTTCCTCATTTAGTTTTATCCTATTCTTTTGATGACACAAAGTTTCATAAATATCTTTAAAACACCTTTTCCCATCATAATGGTAATTTTACCTCCAAAAGTTGACAAAGTAAGGGAAAGAAAAATAGAAGGAGTTCAGAAAGGTGCTTAATTGCACCATAAAGGCACTTCTCCACATAGGGACACCTGGGGATACTAATCTGTGCCACTGCAGCATTTTCCTGCTTTGTTGTTTTGGCCACTACAGGTACAGAGATTTCAAGAAGCTTTTAAAAATAAAGATTGTGACAGGAGACATCAGGAGAATTCAGGACCTACGAACTTACCGGAAGAGAAGAGTTGGCAAAATGCACTGTTCTTTTCCCATCTACTGCAAGAGCTAGAACACCACAGGCATTTTTAAAAAATAGAGCAATGTTTCCAGA
>JAWWMO010000138.1:63196593-63217472 GCA_035047845.1 Dendrocincla fuliginosa | reverse complement strand
GGGGGGGGCGGGGAAGGAAGCAATATAAAATACCCAGTTTTTTATTATTCAGCTTGCCAAGAAATGTCTTGAAATACTTTAGTCTCTTTCATCTAATCAGGGCAATTATCAAAGTAACACCACTTACTTGCGGCGTGCTTCAGTTACTTCACTTAGTAATAAGCTTCAGTTACTCATGTTTATACAGGAGGAAGATCTCAGAGAGAAGTAAATGCAGGTTATCTTCTGAAGGGAAAAAAATACAGGAATGCCCTGGAAGAAAGACGTGAGAACCAAATGCCTACAACCCCTGATGAAACAGAATGCAGCCAGCCAGCTCACTCTCCCCAGCTGGAGAAGCAGCCCCGGGGCACGCTGAACTCGGGCATTCGCAGCTGCTGCTGACTTGTGTTTCTCCTGCCTTGCCCCTTTCCCCACCTGCTGGCCATGCTGAAAAGCAGCACAGCACCAACATACCCTGTGACAGGAAAATACCCAACTTAGGAAAATACCCCTAAGTGATTCTGCGCTCACACCAAAGTACTTCCACGGGCCATTGGTAAATTTGTTCTGCAGTGGTTTTACTGTTAGAAGTGAGGTTTGATAACACATTCCAGGAAAACAACAATGAAAAAAAGTGCAAAATACCTGATCATTAAAGTTTTGCAGAAAAGAGAAGACCTCTCTTACTTGAAAGCATTCCCCATCTGCCTAGATTGAAAATACAAGAAAGAATATGACTGCCAGGTAAACTCATGCTCACAGCACTATCAAATCATTACTAACAGGTGATGTGTTCACTATGGGATTTAAAGTCTCTGAACTAATCTGCCAAAACAAACATTAAATAAAAGAGGAGACAAGAAAAAATGAATATGTCTATACTGTTCCACAGCATAACAGAAATAAGGATAGCAATGTACTGGATGGATTTCTGTACAATGCACCAAAGGCCAGGGAAGATACACCGTGGTGCTGCAGAGTAAAAGCAACGCCCTAGGAAGGCTACCCATTCAAAGGAAATGAAAAAAGCATGATGTACTGGAAAAAGACAGGCAACTTGAAAAATCTCCACTCTCTCTGTATTTTGTACCCAAGAAAAGGGCAAGCAATTTACCCTTCCTCTCCCAGTTCAGTGTTTTTTCACTGTATTAAAAACTACTAACATGAAACAAAGAGGCAAAGCAAAGCAAAAAGGCTCTAATTTCACAGTAGTTGTATCTCTGTATACATCCCACTCATCATATCAATTAGCAGTGTGGGCAGTTTCCTTATTGCTACCCCAGCGAACTAAACACCAAACTATTCAAAATTCAGGGCAGGCTTTCCAGGAGAAGACTGGTTTTGTGTACAATGTCTGGCTTGCTGTCAGACAACAAGACTGACTGGCAGCTTGAACGAGGGTGTTCTCACAGCATGGCAGGTGCACTCAGCTTCAGCAGTCAATGCCTGCCCCCTGGGCACTCACCCACAGCACCACATACCCGGCAAAGGCTGGATACACAGCTGTCAGCGAAGCACAGGGTGGCTCACCGAGAAACTGATGCAGATGGATCCACTGATCTCTGAACAAAAACTTGCCATGATGCTCCTGCCACAAACGAATCCAAAGCTACACGCAGCTATTTAGAGCTGTCACAACCTGTTACAATAAAACTGCAGAGGGAAGAAAGGAGATGGATTGCAAATGTTGAACAGCTCCTGTTAGAGAGAGGCCAGGTAATTGCACTACACAGCATATTGGATAATGTGGTACATCATCCATGAGCAGGGTACTGCTGCAATTATCTGGGTCAATGTCATCTAGCAAGAGCTGCTTCTTCCAGGATCAGAAAATGCAAAGGGAGAAGAGGGAACATACAACACTTCAGTCAGTTCTTTGTTTCCACACTGTCAATAGGTTTAGACAATTACAATGGGCTGCAACCTGTTGGCTCGAAGTTAGGGTGTGAGAAAAGTGGTTTTGGAACTGTTTTGAAAAGTGTTTCCAGTGTCATGTTTCATTTTTCTTCTGCTTTGTCTTCAATTGCTTCCTTTCTTCTTCAGGTTCCCTGAGCTCTCATGGAGTTCTCACGTGGCTTATTCACTCTTACCCCTACACCACTCTGTTCTGCAATCACTTTCTGTATCATTGCTCTCACCTCCATGTTTGTCTTTTAATAACTTCTGTAATTGTTTTTATCTTGCCCTTTCTTCAGTAGGCTTTGAAATCAAAAGTCTTGTCTCAGTAGATCAGAGCAGAGCTTCCACGCTATCAGTATACAAACTGGGCTACAGCCAACACAATTCCTTATTGCAGAGCTTGTACAGCAGATATTGAACAAGTACGTAGCACTTGATAGATATGAACTGTGACACCAGTTCAATGACTTTCACTGAGTAATGATTAGGATCAATGATAAGTTCATAGAATCATAGAATTGTTTGTGTTTGAAAAGCCCTTTAAGATAATTAAGTCCATCCATTAACCCAGAACTGCCCAAGTTCACCACCTAGCCATGTTCCTAGGTGCCAGATCTACACGTCTTGTAAATACCTCCAGGGATGGTGGAATAACTCCATCTTTTCCCTGGGCAGCCTATTTCAATGTCTGACAAGCCTTTTGCTGAAGAAATTTTTCCTAATATCCAATCTAAGCCTCCCCTGATGCAACTTAAGGCCATTTATCCCATTACTTTTTACTTGCGAAACTGATCCCCGCCTGGCTACAAACTCCTTTCAGGTAGTTGTAAAGATTAATGTGATAGGCTATAATGGGCAATTTTGCTGATAATAGTTAATGGATGTGTATTTATCTGATTATCAAAGGCCAATTAAAACGCAGAGTACTAAATTGTCCTTTAAGCTGATTGTAATCTATTCTGAACGCTGTAAAAGTTTGCTAAAGCTTTCTAACATGTTATACTAAAGGTTTTACTCTGTTTTACTAATTTGAGTTGTTAAATCTTAAATAAGCTATAAGTTCAGAGTTGTAATAATAAAGAAACTATAAAGAGAATAGCGCAATGAGAAAGCCATGACTCACTGTGACTCAGCACTTTTTGAACGGCCATGAGGAGGCAGAAGAATCAGCTCCCTTAGCAACAGAACGAAGCTTGAGGCGGGAACAGAGAGGGCTGCAGTTGGAGGATTCAAAGGAACGCGGGAGCGAAAATGGACTGTGAATGGAGGAGCTGCTGAGGGACTTGGGGTATAAAAGCGAGACGTGGGACATTAAAGGCGCGCCGCCGCTTTGGGAAGCAAGAGGCTTCTGGCGGACGCCCAGCGCTGTTCTTTTGCTCATTAATCAATAAATTAATAAACTGCATATTGGCGTCGCAGCTTATTACAATTAATAAGGTCCCTCTGAGTCTCATCTTTTCCAGGCTAAAAAAAACCCAGCTTCCTTGGCTGCTCCTCACAGGACTTCTTCTCTAGACCCTTCATCACCTTCATTGTCCTTCTTTGGATGTGCATTTATCTTAAAAAAATTTAATAAAATAATAGTCTAGCAAAGAAAATTATAATCTGCTCAAGGTGCTAAGACATTCCTGTTACCTGACAAACAGAAACCCCACCATTCCAATATTATTCAATACATTTTCTACTGTTACTCCTTGCTATAAAAAAGAGCTAAAGGCCAGGTTGGATGAGGCTTTGTGCAGTCTGGACTAGTGGAAGGTGTTCCTGCCCCCATCAGGGCAGTTGAAACTGAATGGTCTTTAAGGTTCCTTCCAATACAAACCATTCTATGAATCTATGACAGCGTGGGCTACACCTACCTCTGAAGTCTTCCACAGTAATTTCCCAGAAAATTGTTCTTCAAACCAACAAGGACTTTGAATCAATATAAAAAGCAAGGAAAGGACTAGGTTCTGACCAAGAAAGCAAGTGTATTATATTGTATTACTGCATAGTAACATGCAAAGGAAGCCGTTAAGTCAGGAAAGAGTGAAATCTAATTGTAACTCCCAAGAGCCACAATGAGTCATAAGAAACCCTAAATCCTCCTGCTGAGGAATACATTGAGCACAGGTAGCTCGATGTGCAGCTGCAGGTTGAGCTCTGGGTGGAAGGACCTTCAGGCAAAAGGCCATGGCTGCCAACACTTGGCATAACAAAGGGCACAGGGAGCTGTGGCACCAGCAAGGGGACTGGATACTCCAAGACACGGCAGGAGCCGAGGACCCCCAGTCTTCCTTAGCTTAGAATGTGATGGTATAAAAGCCCTGGATTTCCTTAGAGGCACCAGCTCGAGCCGTTATTTCGTTATTGTACCAACATTAAACTATTTTAAGGATTGTGACATCTGAGGCTCTGCTCTGTGAAGCCTGAGGTCAAGACAGTGAGGAAACCTGGTCTCACTGCATGAATGTGGGATGTGTAAGGAGTGAAGGGGGCACCCGTGGGCTCACTGAAGCTGCTGCTCCAGTCTTCAGGCCCTGGGCCCAGCTCAGGTGATGTGGTTGTGACAGCCAGAATGGCTCCTAGATGCACAGAGAGAAAAGTTTCCTTAACACTCCTTGAAAATGTGGAACAAACTCGCTAATTTTCACGGTTTGAAAATGCTGCATCATGTACTTTTGATCTGCCTGAGGATCATGAAGAGTTTCCTAGGAAATTAAGTTTTTAAATTTTCTACTTATATAAATGTATGCTAGACAAGCCATGACAAATCCAAATGTGGAGACATACTTTACTGTATCTTTTCCATAGAAAAATAACTAGAAATACAGGAGAACTTGTAAACCAACTGCAAAATAAGATGCACAGGAACGTGGAAAACCCCTCCATATTGTACAGATCCCCCTCCATATTATACAGATCTTCATGCACCAGAAAGTCCCAAAGTCAATCCTAGATTCAATGATGTACTGTACAAGCTGGAATACAAGTGGCAACATTTTATTACTGTATATGTTTCTTCTTTTTAATTATCTGAGACTGCCTTAGCTCCTCAGTTCCATGAGCATATGGGCAAGATTCAGAAGGCAAAGAACAACCGTCAGGATGATGAACAAAAAACCAACAGAGACGTGTTTTAAATGCTTCAGCTGAAAGGCGGCGCTTTGCTTCAGGTTTAGTTTTACTTGATGGTTTCTCTTTTCTCCAGTCACGAATGTGAACTCTCCCATTCAGAACTAAGATTTAAAAACAAACAAAAATGCATCTTTTAATAGAGAGCCATGGGAATTATACTGAAAAAAAACCTGCAGTGGCATTCTGTGAATAAAATACGTATTCTACAACACTTGCCTACACTTAGGCAAAACCAGAGGAGCCTTTTGTACAGAAACAGTGCACAACAAACCAAGACAATATAGGTACAGGATAAAGAAGAACTGATTGATTTCCCTGAGAGATGTTTTACTGTGATGCTTAATAGTTTAAGGAACTTTTGTATTGTTTTTGTATAACTTTGTTCACATTAAATATAGCAGAATTATTTAGACTGCAATCCTCTGAATTTAGATTACAAGCCCTGACAAAAGAAGTTTCAATTTCAAGAACTGTAAGTCTTCCTGTGTTCAAAACTTTATGACTCTACATTTAAAATGTGACTACCAGCAAGAGTCTTCTAATATCACTATGCAGTGCACTGACCCAAAAATACTGCACCAAAGAGAAGACAAGTCCAACCCTTCATATGAATCAACAGCAAGTTATCATTGGTTAATAAAGATTCAGCACTTTGTGGGTTTTTTTAAATAATTTGCTTTGTTAGAACCATAAACTGCACACACACACACTTGTGAACCTCTGTTAACTCCTTATGTATGTAAACAAAACAGAGCAAAAGGAAGTTAGGAAGGAAGAAAAAAGCAGATGAAAAACAACAGTGAAGATGAGGAGGGGAGAATCTCCCACTTCTAAGTTGCCATGCTCTATTTTCATATTCTGCTTCAATTACACCTTCTGTATCACACACATTCCAATTATCATTCTGCATTCTGATAATTGCTATTCAAAAGATAACAAAGTTAAAGCTGAATATCACACATTCAGGCCTGGATGAATTCATCCCTCCAGGTGTCCTTGTGATACACAGACAGATGTGAACTCATACAAAGCCAGTTGAGAAGCAGAAATGCTTTAAAACCTCTCTCAAGAGAAGTAGAAAAACGAGCAGATAATAGTGCAATTTATGATCAAGCATAATTTTTCCCTAGAAATTCATCCTGCATTGGACAAAATGCCTGATCAAAAGAAACTGTCATAGATCAGTTACTCTAAGTCCTTTTCATGTGTGTGTGTGTGTATCTGTCTTCCATGTTTTCAAAGAACAACAATTCAGTAAAGACCAAAAAAGAGCTGTAGCCCTGTTCTTCTTTGTCCTCTTGGGCATGAGCAATATCCTTCCAGACCACCTACTGATAAAAGTCTCTTGTTATGGTGACATGCTACTGAGGGAAAGAATCAAATGGTCTCTACTGAAGCCCTGGGGAGTATGCATATGATGTAAATTACTGAGAAAGATCTGGCCTTAATCCTAGTCTTTCTTCAGAGCTAATGTGCAAAAAGGATCCAAGGAAATTTAAATGTTTATTCCACGTAGAACTGTTAGGACATAATGCACTTAGAAATCTGAAGCAGCTTTAATACTGAAAAAACCTTGAAAGCAAAGCTACACCTGTACTTCTGCAAAACTTCACACTGATAAGAAAAACAAAAAACAACTGCAGGAAACACACCACAATCGTATTACAGCAAGAAAAAAAAACAACAAAAAACAAACAAGAAAAAAACAACCAAAAATCCTGCTACCAACAAACCCAGCCAACCAGACTTGCAGCCAAGTTCTTTCTGCCACGCCACCACAGGCTATACAAACACATTAAGCCTCAAAGTTACAGGTTCTCATGGAGACTAGTTTTGTTTCATGTCAGCATTTACACTGTGGGCCTTGCTAAGGCCAGGCTCTCTCAGTTAAATGCTTCAGTGAACATGCTCTGCATTTGACAGCCCCAAAATCATCAATATTTCATAGGAAAAAATAAAAATGCTCCAAGTCAGAGAATAGCATCAAATTAGCCACTTTAACAAAAGGGCTATCTTTTCAGACACAGTCGGTCTAGAAGAACATTTTGCTGATAGTTGTCTTACCAATCTCACTCAAAACAGTTTTACTAATGATATCTCAGAGCAATGGGCACATAAAGAATATTCAGTTTTCCAAAGAGGTACAGAAAGCAGTTAAAAAGCCACCACCATAGTAATTTTTCAGTTAAGTTCCGCTGCATAAAGAGGAGATAAAATAAATGATTAAACAAAACAAAAACTGAAACTTCTTTACCTTCAAATACTTGATGATTGTTCTTGAGTAGTGTCTGCAGGCCTCCATATTCACTCTTTAGCCTTTTTAATGTCTCTTTATTTAAGTGTTCTGCTACTTCTTTCAAGGAGAGGCTTTCTGCAATAAAAATGGTGTAGACATTAAAAATCTACATATATAAAACCTTAAGAAAATTTTACTTACATATAAGGTAATCACTATGAACAGAATGGAAGAATTATCTACCAGTATTGCAGCAACTTTGTTCTGGCGCTATCATGTATTATATATGTTTTACGTGTATCTTGTCTGTAAAACAGCAGCTTTTGTTCTACAGGACTCAAGACAGAATTTCCACAGTAAGACACACTTTTTATTTGCCCTGCTTTTTTTACAGTAGCATGTAGCCCTTATTGCAATAAGCACTGTTTATAGGCATGTAGTTAGACAAGAGAAGGACCCAAAGGACCTCCTGCAACATTAACATATGAAAAACTACAATAAGTAAATAATAAAAACAGACAGAGAAAAATGGAATATGCTAACAGTGTGAACAAACTGAAAGCTCGTAAAATTAACGGCAACTTCTATTTTTTCTATTTGTAGGACTAAATTAAAAATGCCTAATCATATTGTAAGCAAATGGCACTTCAAAGCACTTCTTACACAATTCTTACAAGCATTACAGCTAATTATTATGTGCATATTCAAAAACTTAATATTCTCCCCAAACAGATGCAGTGTTTTGTACTGGTAAATGGAGAAGAGTTCTGGGGTTTATTTTGGTGTTTCAATAAAAATGGATTCTATAATAATATTTAAGTGTAAACCAGAAAAAAACCCTCACACCAATTTCAAAATATTCTTCTATGTGCAATGAAACACAGCAGAAAAAAGTATCTTTGATTGCTACTGTACTGTTCTTGGTATTTCCTAAAATCTATTTCACTTACTGAATTTACAGACATATGATTTATGGGAAAAGACATGTTCTACCAGCGAAAGACAGTGTAAAGAAAAGACAACCTCACCTCCTTGATTCCAGGTATTTGTGTTCTCACTCTGTGTATCAGAGCATGACTTTTGGGGGGTTGCATTCAACAGCAAGTTTGCCACATTGAGAACCACATCATCTACAAACTCCCGAGGGAGGGAAGCACAGTTTCGGATCTGCTGTACTTTTTCTCTGGGTTGAAATCCGGGCATCCAAGTTGTACCAGCTGTCGCAGTCTCATCTTCAAGAAGTTCTGAGCCTGTTTCTTCACATACACCATCACAGTGACCCTTATGATTAAATCCAACTTTTCTGTCACATGTGGCCACAGCACATGTCCGACAATTATTAATAAATTGTGTTATCTGCTTGTCAACCAGAGCAGAGTCTGTAGCTGGATAGGTCCTATTTTTTCCAATAAGGCTTACCTATTTTAGTAGAAAAAAAGTAAACCACCATTTACACTTATACTTACACACAGCTTCCCAGTTGCCTCATGTTTATGCAGGCTTCTCACTGCCTACAGGAAATGCCAATACAAACTCAATGCTCATTAATATCTATGGGTTTTTTTAATTTTAGTTTTTGAATGTTGGTGCCACAGAAGAAATACAGTGAACAAATCGAAATTCATCATGCTATACAATCACAGAGCAAAAGTCATGTTCCTGCCCCTCAGATTATTTACAAAGTTAAGGCTGGACACCTCTTCCTAGTCTGAGAACATTACACTTTGAATGTCACTGGATGTGAAAATCAGTAAAATTACGAACAAATAAGCAAGACAGGCAGCTAGGAAAATTACAGCAAAAATTGAGGGTTTTTAAGTTTTCAATCCTATCTAGTGGCATAAGAAAAAATCATGAAACCTTTCATTCTTTCTTCTTTTTAGGACTGTACCTATGACATTAAGAACAGAATACCCAAGAAAACAGTATTTTTAGTCTCTCTCTTAAGAGCATATTTACCAAGTAATGCAGCTGACTATAGTCTGATCTTATAATAACAATGAACAAACATCCATATGCTTCAAACATCCAGGAGATAAAAAAAAAAAGACAAAAGCTCTACAATCCCAAATTACCCTTTTTGTTGAAGGAATTCTAAGGCAATCTTCTTCTACATGAAAGCCGCATACAAATCCCACTTGGGCAACAAAATCTAGATATTCTCTGTACTGAGTTTTCTTGCTTTGTCTTCGGCTGTATTTTCCATGGAAATCAAAGAAGCAACATGGCAGCACAAAGTAGCGACATGAATAGGAAGACCTTGAAGGAGGATAAAAAACTGCTGGTAAATTATTTCAGAAAACACAAAACTTTAATAAATAATCTATCAGATAAAAGCAATAATGGAAATTTTATCATTTATGCAATATGCAGTTTTTCCATTCAGCTTCATGCAATAATACTTGTAACTTTCTCTTTCAGTAGATCTATTAGTTTAATCAAAAATACTAGTCCACAAAGTATTTGCTGTAGCAAATACTGTGCCAACTTGGTTTGCAGAACTAAATCTCTAGATAGTAAAGTACTGCTGCTGGTTGTAAAAAGGACAACGGCTCAAGGGAAGGCAAAACCATAAGCTTTTATTTGCAAAGCAAAACAACCAACCAAACAAAAAAAAACAAAAAAAAACACAACAAAAGCAAAAGATTCACACATATGAAGCTTTTGAATGCTTCACTGAATTTTATGAGAAAACAAATATTGCATCTGTGCTTCTCCACAGGAAGATAAACACTTTGTAAAAATAATCAATTGGCATCAAAAGAAGCAAGTCTCACAACAACAACAGGTGTAGCAGGAAAAAGGACAGTTTTTACCAAGCCCACATAGGGAACTATGGGGGTGTTGTTTGTTTTCCTTTTGCTTGTTTGAGTTTTTTTCATTTCTTCCCTCTCACTCCCCTCCCTCCACAAATACCTAGCTGCAATTACAGGTATCCACGGTGTTAATTCATCTGAATGGTTTCCTATGAGCCAGTCAGTGTCTGGAAAGAGATGACTGTCACCTGGAACAATTGTAGATTCCTAAAAAACAAAACAATACAACACCCTGTGTGAATTCTATTACAGGTTTCCTTAAGGCATTTTATTTTTTAGTACAGCACTAAGCAACCACATAAAACAAGGTGAGTGAAAACTACAGACACCAACGTTTTCCTCAATATCAATTTTTGCCAGGTAGTAATTTTTTATAGCTACATAGAAGTAATTCCGCAAAAAATACCCACAAAACATTGGTCAGACAATGAGTAAAATAACAGTTCTGATTAAGATAACTGGCAGCCTAAACATCTATAAACAAATGGTCTCACACAGCCATTAATCAGAACATAGATTCACTTTTATCTTCTCTTTCACAGATGCTTCCCAAATCAATTCCTAACATACAGAACATCACTTTTCATACATTTTCACATACAATAAACCTAATTCAGCCCAACATTTCCCCCTATTGTCTGTGTTGCCACTCCATCCCCTTCGAAATGGTGTCAAGACCACCTTATGATGCATGCCAAACCAGGAGCAAGACCAGGAAACAACAGGTTACAGAAAGGCTTCTTTGGCGACCTTTGTAATAGTATTTTGCCTCATGGAAATTTGATATATGTGAATTGAGAAGACAACAGAAAAGAAGTCTTCCCACCACAATACTGACCCACAGAATAGTCTCAAGAATACCCTATCCTGACATTCTTAAACAAATGCTAAACAAGCAACAACCCCCTCCTCCCAAACAATAACAAAAAAAACCCACTCCAAATAAAACAATCAGGAGGAATTCTTCATACAGGTTAAATTTCAGAAGTTCTAGAGTGCCTTTAATGTTTGTGCATCATAAACATGTTTTCTGACCTTGAAGTTCAACAAAGAAAGTACTTAAAGCCATGGAAGTACATACTCTTCCCTGAAAATGAGTATCAAACTTAAAAGAATTACTAGGCAGATTTGAATTTCCACAGACTTCAGGAAAACTTCTGGAAATGATGCCCATACTCTCTTTTTATACAGAAAATGTATATGTTATAAACTTAAAATTCATATGTATATGCAAAGCAGTACCTGTATAGGAATTTAAAAAAAAACAAAAAACCCCAAACCAAAACAAAAACCAAACTCAAACCTCTTATTAGGGAATTTCAGAAATTTCAGACTGCCTCAGTTACATTTCAATTCCCCCTTAAGGATCAATATGATGATTATTGTTCATTTTAAATACTCCATCTCTGAGCATTTTTAGTTACGTATATACATTTCTAGATAATGAATGTAACAAATTTCTTTTTGGCAGGTTACTAGATGTTAAATCAAGTCTTTGGTAAATGTTTTCTTAAGGTTGATTGAGCAAGTTACTCATAGTTTATAATTCAGTTTTGATCATTCAATTTAGGCATAGCATGAATTATCAGTGCCTTACTCTGCATTTTGACAGTCACCCATAATCAAATTTGTATTCACCATGTCTGACAGCAGTTTGGCAATACAGAGTGACACCTGTTACATTCATTTATAATGGTAGTTCTGTACTAAATGTCACAGATGGCAATATCCATCCTGCAACTCATGCTTTAAGTAAAGATCAAAACAAAATTAGCTTCAAGGGTAACAACAGCCTGTGAACAGGTGCTTTCTCCTTCTGTGGCTGCAATGGCTGCAAGAGCCTTGCAAAATCATTGCACCTTTCCTCTTCATTGTATAAATCCTGCCAGCACAAATCAGCACTTTCCTCATATGCATATTTTTTATATTTTTATTGTTTCTGCCTGGGCAGAAAAAGGAACATGTAACACAAAGGAAAGGAGAAGATGTTGTTTGGCACGATCAGATGTGACTTCATATAGTACAACAGGAATGAAGGAGCACCACAGCTTGATGTTTTTGATTGTTACTTGAAACTTTTCAGTAAGATCTATTTGCAGACTGCAGCAAAAGAATATGGCAGTTTTGGCAATCTGCACCCGAAATGGCATGGTGGCAAAGAGTAGGCCACACAACACTGTCAAAGCTTCACCTCCCATCTGTGAAAACTGCTGCTCTTTTGTAGATTTAGCGTAAGTTGTCAGCAACTGAAGTTATGTCAAAATAACTTTAAACAAAACTGTTAGAGAATAACTACAGGTGGGGAATTACTTTACTATATTGGAAGCTGACAGTTTTTGAAAGAATACAGTGATAAATTTAAGAGTCCAGAGAACAAGAAATCAGGAACATCTCACCTCCAGAGGGAAAACGTTCACTGGCACCACACTTTAATGAGTATCAGATCAAGAATGCCTGGAATCAAAGTGAACTTTGTTCCTGTGCTCAAATTGTTCCTGTCTCATAAAAATGCTAATATGGAACTTGAAATATAATCCCTCTTTCAGACTCATTTTCTTGACCATTTTTGAAGGCTATTATTTAGATTGGGCCCTTTGAGGTTCACCAACAATTCTGTCGCCAAAACAGCACATAGCACTGGAAGGTCAGAATCACTTTCAAGAAAAAGCCACTCATAATTTTGGATATTTTCTTTTATGAGCTACAGTGGTGTGAATAAAGCTGCTTAATATTGACCTTCCAGTAAAATCAAAGCTTGTTTCATTGTGTGCATGTCTGTATATGCAGTAAGAAATCACATTAGTTTTCTTGGCTGAAAAATATGCAAGGGAACGACACAGTATTGCTCTCATAATTCCCTTTACAACCTACTTTACAGACCCTCTGTATATGGATGGCATCATACCAAACCATTGGGTCACTTTAGACAACTGTCTGTAACCCAATATGCTTCATTACATTTGCATAAATACAACCTGAAGCAATGAACAAAAGAATAAATTTACAAAACTGTAAGACTGACATACATTTGCATAATACCTCTAAATGAGTTTCTGGTCCATACATGTCCCATATTTTTCTTCTTCTCACATCAATTCCTCTGCCTGAATGCTGAAATATTTGAACAACAAAAAGTGTCATTTTAAGTACTACTTTTATCAGAAATTGTCAAACAGGCTCACTCAACGTACATATTAGCATTGATTATTTGGTTTATGATAAAATTTAAGACACAGTGAAACACAGCTTCATTATTTCAGGCAGAAGCTGAATATTTTTAATCCCTTCTTTCCCTTCGAAATATGAAGGGAATTACGTGGAAACCTTAAGAATATGTCTGGTTAAAAATTTTACCTAAACACACCTACTGACACTGCTCTTGAAAATCTGGATCTCTACAAATGTTAAAGCAGAAGTATTGCTTTTGTTTGTTTTTAAAATATCAAAACCTTTCATGAGGTAAGTAGCTCCCACAGGACTCGGAAAAGAGTGCTACTCTATGGAGTCCTTAGTGGAGAACCACCTTTCAACTATTAAAGTCCAAACACATTTTTCCCTGTGTGAATTGAAGGGAAGTGGAAATAGACTGGAAACTAAAGAAAGAAATGAAGAATGTGTAAGTATTTGAACTTCAAGAACCTTGTGCAGAACTAAACAAATCATTTCCTAAAAAAACTCTCATAAAACTCTCATACATGATTTTTTTGGCAGTCAGTGTTTCTCAGCAGTGATGCCCTAACAATGAATGAAAGAAATGCCTACAGGCAAAATAGCATCTTGTATTTGACAAAATTTTTCTGGCCACAAAAGAATAGAAAGCTTTGTTAGGAGAACTTGGGAACACTTTTTTCTTCTCCAAATGGCATCTATTGATCTAAATTTCCTCTACAAATTTTACCACATTCTCCCAAAAGTGGAAAATGCAATTTCCTGAAAGAGACAGACATAACTTCACTGGATTTTGTTTAGCCTCACTGACCTTTTTTTTGTTGTTGTTTCATAAACTATGCCTCAAGAAACTGAATTATGCTGTTGCCACATTTTCAGTCCCAAAAGCACAGCATTTTGTGAGGCATTGTCTATTAACAAATCTCAGGATTGTTTTGAAAGATATAGACAAACATTTTCAGAACATCAAAAGTAGAATTCAATTTGGATAAAAATAAGTTTATGAACACCATCTTGTGAGAGAGAATCCATATCCATGTCAAGATTCCATATTCCTTTTTGCTTTTTCAACAGCATAACCAGATTACATTATTATTTTTAATTTCCCCCCTTAGTTTCGTACCTTGGAAAAAATAGTCTTGAATTAAAATGAAATGATGAATAAGAAAGGTTTCTAAAGCTCAGCTAGGATTTTCTCTTAATAACTAGAGTGACAAAATCCTATTTTAGTGACATGAATTAATTGTATTTTAGCTGTTTGCATGCCAGATAAAAGGAAAGCATAAGAAGAATATTGACTATCTCTAGCTTTTAATCATTATTTTCAAAAGTATTCTATTTACCCCTTCATTGTTCAGAATATGAACCAGTAGACCATTTCCACATCCAAGATCTACAAATGACTGTTTCTTGGTCAGCCCTTTTTCCTTTCTCTCTTCTTCCCAAAGAATCTAAAAAAGAAAACAAAGCATTTTACATTTCTGCTCTCAAGTTTCTCTGTAAGAAAGTAGCAAAGGTTATTGGACATTAAAGGAGAAAGCTGGTAATGCAGATGTGACAGAAAACATTGACTATATGCACTGATAAAATAACTTCAGATTAAAAAAAAATAAAATGAAAAACACTAAAACTGTTTATGGAAAGGAGAAAGAATTATGTTGCAAAATATCTATCAGTTTCTATATGCTAAGCACATCACTCATCCTTCACTCCATTCTGAGTCACTGGAAGTTGAAATTAATCAGGGCTATGCAACTCTCTCTGGAAAGAGAGAACGAGGAGATCAATCTGTAACTGACTGTGAACAATCAACTGAGACACCCCACTACCTTCGGACCAGCTGTACGGAGGGGAAGGAACCTGCTTTCTTTTAAGGAGAGTTGGGTGAGAACTGATTGTATTAGTTACATATTGAGCTTTTCCCTGAGTTTACAAGTGTGTGTATTTGGTTTTTTTTGGTTTTACCCATTTTTGTTCCATTTCCCTTTTCCCCCTTTTCCCTTTTGGGGGTTGCTCTGGGATTTGTTCTGGAGATTCACAGTGTTTGATTGTATATAATTGTAATATATGTGAATATATATACATATACTTTTACTACAATTGTCTTTTTGGGTACTTTTTTTTTCCCTTCTCTCTTGGGGTGGGGTGGAATCTGTGTGGCTGGCAGTCGGGCTTGGCAGGGAGCCAACCCAAACCTTCACAACCAGTCATTGCACTTTGGCACTTCAGGCAGTATCCCAGAAACTCCTAATCACCTCCTACAGACATTGTACCTATACTCCAATTCCTGCAGAGCATTTCTCAATACAAGCTGAACAGCCACTGCTGTGGTCATGCCCCTAGAGAGAAGGTGATCTTCATATGATTGCAGAGTAAAATGAGGTCACATGTAGATGCCATAAATCTGCAACAATTTAACACTGGATTTACTTTCTCTTAATAATAAGTTGTTCTGTAACATCATATAGATACCCGAACATTTTGCAAGGAGGTCAGGTTATTAATATCATAGTTTAAGCTTTCACTTACAGAAGCTGTATATTGGATGACTTTAATAAGTTTTTGAAAACTACTGCTACATCAGCTAACACATATCATAATAAACCAACATTCACGTGCATAAAAATGCTATTGCTACAGAATTTTCTTGTGGCCACATCTAAATTCCTAATTGTCAACATCAAACATTAACACAGTGGTAAAAATGGTAAAGATGAGTCTATAACACAGCTCCTTCCATGAGCCAGTATCTAAGGTTCTAAGGGGTTAAAAAAGACAATTGTCAGACTAAATTAGTCTTTCAGTAAATTCAGAAAAGGAGATAACTTACAAATATTGATTTAGATAAGACATCAGAGGTAAAGTTCAAGGTAGAGATGCTCTTACCACACTCTGGATGGCAGTCAAAAATATTTACGTGCCTTACATACTGACAAATTTTGACGGTTTTTAAAAAACTGAAGTTTCTAATGACAGCAGGTGGCAGAATTTTCATAGAACCTAAGTGTGCAGGTGTCTTAGAAAACTGCACCAAGCATTCCTAGCATCTACAGCTGGCCTTACTACATTTGAAGATGGGATTTCAGTTGAAATTTTATCAGGGAAAGGCATAGTAGTGATAAACCTTTAGTACAAAATTAACAAGTGATAGAAAAACATATAAAACAATCACTCCGGATCTCCAATTGGTCCATCTTCTCCATCATTGCTTTTTGCTTTATCACCTAGAAATAAACACATCTTGTCTGTGTAGATCATCAAGTTCCTGTGACAGAAGACTGCAAATCTCCATCATACCTTTACAAAGAAGTTCTTGTTTCCTTCTAAATTGATTTTCTTTAGATAGATGCTATTATTAGGAAATGGAACCTTACAGAATATTTCATTAGGCAAAGCAGTTCCCTACCAGCAGGTAAGTGGCAATGGCAACATCTTCATAAACAAACTTCTCAGGATCTGTCACTTCAGGCCACACCTCGATGAAAAAAATAGAGAAAAAAAAAGGGAAGAAAAATTTATTTTTTGCATAATCTGAAATAACTTCAAAAAGTGCTCAGTTATAGCAATCTGGATACTCATCCACTTCAACAGGTTTCTGCACCTCACAAATTTTGCATTTTAACCTCATTAAAAATATACACAAAATATAAATAAAGACTGCTTCATTTTGTGAGTCACACAAAAGAATGATGGTGCAAAGAAGGTCTGATCTTATTCAAACAATAAAGTTTCCAGGAACACTATGGCTCCATATGTGCAGGTCTTGAGTAATCTGCTGCATCTGTTCTGTAATAGACACTGGATCTTTTGCTTAACTCTCTCAGAAATAAAATGCTTGCATTATTCCTTGCAACACTGTTAACATGAATGTTCACAGATTTCTTTTCACAAGGTACCCGACTTAGAATTATCCTGGCACAACAGAACATGAAGAATCAAAATCTTTATTAGGTAAAGTCAGAAAGTGCAAGTATTACCCCCAAGTATTATTTTCTAAATGAGGAATTGAAAGAAAGATTAAAATGCTCAACCCTACACTAGTTCTGCTGCAGGCTGAACCACTGTCTTATCCAAAAGACCAATTCTTCTCTCATGTATATCTTTCTGTTAGTACACGAATATTAACAGTAAAACCTTTCAACATTTTCACAATATGTTTTGCAAAAGTATTACCAGTATTTTTGCTTGCAACTAGAATGTGTCTTATAACAACACAGATATGCACAGCACTTAAGGTGATCTCTGTCACCCTCCAAGATCCTCCAGAAAAAAAAAATTACAACACTGCTTCTCTAACTCAAACACGTTAAGATAGCACCCACACTTTAGAAGAGTAATAGGAAACTTAACCTGCTTGCTAACCAGTGCAGATTCCAGAGTCTTTCAAGTTTTGTAGAAGGAAGTGCTTTATTTGTGTCTTCTAATGCGCATGACTTAGTATTTATTCCACCGAACTACTGCTTACTTTTTATAACAGGAGATACACTCTCAAAAATGCCTGACCCTTCCAAATATACGTTGTGAATTTGTCTCTAAATCTTTTCCAGTGAAGTTTTTTCAAATACTGAGTTTTTTCTCCATATACACGAAAAAAGCCCCAAAACATGAAACCAAAAAACATACACTTCAATTGCTTCTTTTATTAAAAACAATAGTGAAAGAAGCTGCTTCACTAAACAAACAATGAAAAATGTTATACAGAGATAGTATTACTGTATTTATTGCTAAATTTACCTTTACCATTTCTTTGTATTTTTCTTTGAGGTCTTGATACACCTTGCTGTATTTTGCTACAGAAATGAGTGAGAGTGTACTTTTAAACTCACTGGGCTTTTGCTCCACAGACCATTTAGCCAATTTGGACAAAAGTTCATTTCCGAGCCACTCTAGTTTGGGGTATGCAATTCCATCTGAAAACCAGTCTTCTGGAAACGGAGCTACAACAGACAGAGACCTTTAAAACAAACAAACAAACATGTTTTAATAAACACCATGTATTTCATTATTTCAGCTACGTCAAAGAGAGAGAAAAAATTATTAAGTGGAGAAAATCAGCAGATCAAAAAGAGATATAAAACTAGACTGGAGAATATGGAAATATGAATATACAAAACAAAAAGGAAAATAAAACAAAGAAGTTTTTGAAAAACAGAACAGTCTCCCCTGAATTTTGTCAGCTCATTATCTGTCAATTCAAACACTGTACATGAGAGTCCATGCTACATTTAACACAATGAACAAGGACTCACATATGATGAACAAGCAGATTTAATAAGATCACCAAACGTTCAGTAACAAAAGTCAATTTATGAAATTCATAAAAAAAAACGGGAAAATTTAGAAGAAAAATATATCTGTTGGCACAACTGATTATTTCATCTTCTATAACTTTATCCAGATATCATTAGAGCTCCATCCTCAGATGCTCAGGACGAAGCTGCATTTCAGTGAATGAAGCTCAGGGAGTTCACACAAAATCCAACCCTACTAAAACCTTCAGAACCTGACCTTTTTCACAGGCCTAGTTAGTTCCTCATGATCAGAACAGGAACGTTTTTTGTAGACCACACAGAAGTACGGTCAATGTATACATTCAAAGTTGAATTGCCTTGTGTTACCCTGGGTATTGTAGATGTTCCTTCTTACAGGACACTATGCATGCAGATCACAACTCTACTGTAATTTACTAAACAAGCAGGAAATTATACAAACCAAATTGCCTATAAACGTTTACTAAACTATTGTATGACTCTTGCAATAACTCACTAATTGCTTCCTCTCTCACTCCCAGCACTTACCACTCCTCATCTTTTATGTGTGTAAGTTGAATTTGATAAATATTGCACTTCTTAATCACGTATTTTCCTTCACTGTTTTCCTCCAAAGGCAGAAAAGTCACGGCTCCATTGTAAACATCTGAAAATATATGCAAACAGAGGTATATTATTACACCTGGGTTAGCAGAAAAACAACTTTCTATCTCCTTACTATGTTAAGTGCCAACCAGTGAAATCTAGG
This sequence comes from Dendrocincla fuliginosa, assembly GCA_035047845.1. Classification (NCBI taxonomy): domain Eukaryota; kingdom Metazoa; phylum Chordata; class Aves; order Passeriformes; family Dendrocolaptidae; genus Dendrocincla; species Dendrocincla fuliginosa. The sequence continues at coordinate 63,198,236 of JAWWMO010000138.1, read as the reverse complement.
ACAACACATGAAGAACCACAATGCTAAGAACAAATCGCTTTCTTGACGTGCCTGCCATCTGAAAGTACTGGATGGTTTGAATTCTCAAAATTTAGCATTCTCTTGCATGATATTTTCAAAATATCTAAGGCTGTCTGGTAAAAGTATTCATTTTATTTAAACCTGACTATTTTAATAAAGTAAAAGCTAGACAATGAGGTTTTTCTAGCAGAAAACTGCTGCTTTCCCATATCCCACAGTAAATCTAGAGTCACGGGAAGTACATTCCAAATAAACAGAGACTTACGTATCACTCCAGTGTTAGATAAACAGCAGATGCAATACTAAAAACTAATCAATAATATTAACAATACGTCAATTTTCCCATGTTCAGACACAGCATCTATTGTATAATTAAGCATAGCTGCATTTCCCTTTTGGCATCAAGCAGTTTTTCCAATTTGAGTTCCTAGACTAAGCACTGTAAAAAACCACATTATCTATGCCTAAATTAGTAACTCGTAACTCTGAAGGGAGACTCCCCAGGAGGACCCACTCGTAGGTTAAGGTGCTGGTATGATGTTGAAAGAAAGAATAATTAGGAACAGAGAAAACATTAACTCTTGATATCTTGTCCCATTTTTCGTAATTCCACCCCTGACATTTTTTTAAGAATATTAATTAAAAAAAAATTATACTCCTAGGCTTTTTCTTACAGATAGGCTCTCCAGACATAGCTCAGGAACATCTTCTCTTAATACCAAAAGAAAAAATAAATTTAAAATGTGACATACACTTTTTTTAATTTTCCACTTTTTTTTTAAGGCAGCAGATTAAGAATCACAGGCCACAAGAGCATCTGAAATCAGCTGTTCCCCATAAACAACCATAGGTCTTCCTGAATTGTAAATTTAACTGTTTCTGGAGTTCTGATTCTTTTGAAAACATTACTACTAGAATTTAATCCACATCAATAGTTTTTCCAAAATTTATCTGACAAAAAAGGTGTCAATTTATAGGCATCCTATAAAGCTTTGTTTACATTAGTAGGATTTACAGTAGCACATCATATAGCATAAAAACAAAAGAAAAACAAAGAGAAAAAAAACACCAAGTCCAGCTTCATTTTTAAGCAATACTAAACAATAAGAAAGTCGATGCAAGCAGTTCAGCTTGGCCAGGCAGGTGCCACAGCTGCCTGCTCTCTTCAGCAGGGGCTTTTTCGAGCACAAAACCCTCTGCACAAACCCTAACCAGGTCTGCACCACCCGCAGTCTGGGTGTGGGTGTGGGCAGCTTACTCATGACAGGAGCTCCGCGGCCCTACAGGTGTTTGACCTCTTAACTCGCATTTCTGCTTCTCCTCAGCAAAGGATTTATGCCACGGGCCACCCGATGCCTGGGGGGCCGCCCCCGGCGCTCACCTTGCAGCACCAGCTCTGTGGCGGCCGGGCGGGCGGGGCGGCCGCGGGGCAAGACCGTCCTCAGCAGGGCGCGGAGCTCGCCCTGCCCGCCCCAAGGCCTGAGGGGCGGCGGCAGCAGCGACAGCTGGCCCTGCACGTCCCCCCACAGCCGGCCCAGCCCCTCGCCCTGCCCGGCGGCGGCGGGGAGGGCCGGGGGAGGCAGCGCGGCCTGCGGGGGAGGCACGGCGCCCTCCGACCGCAG